>JAQQZR010000008.1:9309994-9324964 GCA_030068235.1 Notoglanidium macrostoma | reverse complement strand
ATCGAAGACTAATAATAAATTGAGTACAATCTATATCATTATTATTTAAAAACAAATATATTTATATATATATATATATCACATGAACATACCTACCTACAACATGTAATCAATGTGTAACATTCATTCATGTGAAGTAACTGCTTTATCCTAGTCAGGGTTGTGGCTAGTGCATCACACTCATATTCAAACCTAGGGGCAATTTAGCATAGCCAGGCCACATGTCTTTGGCCAATAGGAGGAAACCATGGGAGGAGCCCAGAGGAAACCCAAACACAGAGAGAACATGCAAACTTCTCACAAAACAAACCTAAGCTCAGGATTGAACCAGGGACTCTAGACCTGTGAGGTGCCAACACTACCCACTGTGTCACCATGCCACCCTCAGTATCTAATATTTAATATCCACTCAAAAGCAAAAAAATAAAAATAAAATTGCACACACTTCAGGCAAACTAAAGAAGGCAAAAAGTTTAAGTTATACCAATAACAAGTTAAGAGTGCTAGATTGTACAGGTATACAGTAAATAAATAAACAAATTCTCTAATGATTTTGCTTATGTTCCTGCATGATACACCTAAATTTTATAATGTAACTTATCAGTCTTTGTAGACTAGTCTTTGTTGGTAAAATGTCCTTCCTTTTTTGTTGTACTTTGTTCTCACCTGTAGGTGGCCAAGAGTCTGTCGCCATCTTGTGGTGACAGATGATAAACACACTTGGGATTTTAAACCTTGACAACAAACCTTGTTGAAAATATCTAAAATATTTACCTGCGGATCTGTTGCTTCTTTTTCAGCTGCTATTGTTCATCTTGATAGAACCCGGTTTGTCATTTTGTCACTCAACTAAATTTTTCTGAAAAAATGCAAACGACATGTGGCTTTTAAAACAATAAATATGCTTTTACAAATAGCTCTCTCACGTCTCCTCTGCTTATCTTGATACTCATGGTGTACTAAAGCATCCCACAATGCATCTGGGCCGGCTTTAAAAACTCAGCAGGGTCATCCAGTTCATGTTGTACCTTTCTGTTTTAATAAACTTTGTGTTTAATTGTGTAAACTTTCTGTACACATTTATTTCTGTATAATTTCACTATTTTTGGAATGGTTTGAGAAATGTAATCTATTTTCAAACTTAATTATCCGTTACAAGCTAATATTTTATACAGAAGAGGAAATTATCCGTTTATGCTAAATAGCTAATAACTGTATGTATACTGTAAATACTAACCCAAGCCGAATTAGCTTTACTAGCCTATCTCTTTAGCTTCATACTAGCTACACTCTGTAAGTGTAGAAAATCTTTTCACAGAAGTAAAGCAGTCTGAGATAATACAAAAAGCAATGAAAGCCTAAAGTGAATTTGAATTAAATAGGTAGTCACGTGATTTAGTAGCATCGCAAATGCTAATTATGGCATACGACAGTCTATTACAGTGCACCGGTCACACACACTCATTCACATTTAAGGGCAATTTAGTGTAGCCAGTCCGACTATGGAAGAAAGCCAGAGAACCCAGATTAACTGGGAGAACATGAGAAAGTCCACACAGGAAACTAGTACCCTGGAGCTATGAGGCACCAGTGCTACCTACTGCACCACCATTGAGTTCACATAGAGTTGTTGTACTAAAAACTTTGAACAGAAATTTTAAATATTATATTTTATATAGAAATACTCCTCCAAGACTCCTCACTGGTTAACCTCTCAACATATATTTTAAGGTGACTGATGTATTTTAAACACTGACCCAAACCCTGGTCTCATTCACAGATATTCACTGATCTCACTATCAGCTTGTAGAACACATGCCGCCCTGTAGAGCTATGCTAGAGCTCCGCCTGCTTATGGGGAGGAGATGCAAACACTGCACAGCAGTCAGCTAGAACATCTGGTTTTTCCTCCCATGAAGAAAAGAAAATTAAGATGACTTCATTCTCTTTAGTATCCCCGAGAGGGTTTTTGCTCCATTTTTTCTCAGTTACTTTTTTACCATTGCTAGCTTGACTGTCATCTCGATCGAGAGAGGATACAACACATTACAGCAAACATATGCAAAAAGATTACCTTCAATTCGAACACTTCAAATGCCCTTTGGTGGTCCAGCAAAATGAGGTGGAAAATTGTGTATTATTAATTCATTTATTTTCAAAATCTTATTAAAAAGCATACAGAACAAAAACAATTAGCATTTGAATGGATATTTTGGCACACATACAATACACAATGTAAAATAATCTTGCTCAAATTAACAGACTTTGAGCATATAAGTATTTCTAGCTATTAATTGAAGGCACAAAGACATAGCACCATTTCACTATTTAAAAACATGAACAGAACAAAAATTTTTAAAAATCTTTTTGGTTTATCACATAAAAATAAGTACAATTTCATCATACAATCATTGTGAAATTGGATTTTAAGAATTTAAGGTATGGAGTAAAACACACAAGGATAAAAAAATTATCTTTATACTGTCTTCTTTGTGGTCAGCTTCAAAATATGGGCCTTCATCAACAAGGTTTCAACATTCATATGTACAACAACTATGTAAAAGTGATATAAATAGTATCACAAGCCACAGACTCATCCTCACTGAGTCGTCATTGAGTTGGATCTTTAAGATTTCTCACTTTTGCATGATCACATGTTTGGCATTGTTATACAGGCCAGTAGGAAAAGGTCATTTGGGTCTGTGGACTGAGTGTCATTCTCAGTGATGACAGCGGGGGTCTCTCCACTGACTCTTCATTCCTTCTTCCTCAGAACGATGTAAATGAGGCCACTTATCAGAGTGAGAGGGAACGCCAGCCAGGCTAGCACAAAGCTAAAGCCGTACGAGTGGTTCTCATTATTTGGGATCATCACTGTGTAGATTATAGCTCCACTCATAACAAATAGGCCTGCAAGAGCAAGCGAGAGAACAAGGGGAATGATCTATCTCAAAAAATCATTTTCATTTTCTGTCACAGCAATGGCGTGCAAGTTGGAATACTTACTGGAGAGGATCTGAAAGGTGGCAGTGAAGAAGAATCGTCCTCCCTTGTTCATGGTGAAGAGTTGCCACACAAATAAGATCAAAGATAGCAGGCAGAAGATTGTGGCTAGGATCATCAGGGCCTGAACTGCTTGCAGCCAGTCTAAAACAGCATATCAGGAGACCAAAAATTAGCCCTAGCATTCTGAACATTCTTAATTTATTTATTTTTTGCCAAATGTCTTGCCTACCTTCATTACTGGCTTCGTTGCAGTAATATCCATTGTCTGTCGAGCAGGTATACCAGAGGTGATACTTCTCCGACTTAGTTGTCATCCAGGCCTTTAAGAAATTAAAACCATACCCAGGATATGTTAATCAGTTCGGTACATAACCTAAACACCATAAACAGGCATATGGTGCAAGAGACATGCATACTTACATTCACAGATGTAGAAATGAGCAACAGAATCAGATCCAGAAGGTGCAAAATAACTGTTCCGATCAGGACGACCAGCATGGTTGTGTTAACCTGTACCTGAGGCAGAAAGAGAGGTAGCAGAATATTTAATAAGATATTAGTATACGGTTTGGGACAGAGTGCATTACAAAAGATCATCCCAGCAGTTCTGGTTATTTTATCTAGTTTAATATTATGGTTATTTTACATGCAGTTCATTATTGGAACAGCAGGAGGCGCTCTGTCCAAACTCTTGCAAGATGATCTTGGCCCCAGTGTGTATTTCAAATTTAAGAAGTTACTGCACGTCCACAGTGTAGTAACAAACTAAGAGGAGGGAAAAAAAATCGCTGAAAAGATGTAAACACAAATGCACATCTATTTAGCTAGGAAAAGATGCGGCAAGATCAAACAGCCTTCCATGATTGCATTTTGTCGCACATTGAAAAAACAAACTTGTAAACAATGAAAAAATTCGCTGCTTTCTGAATGATAAAAAATCGATGTAACAGATACAGATACAGTATTTTGAACAAATAAGCTTTTTTTTTTTTAAATCAAAGTGGTTGCTTTCTTCCACATTGTTAAGAAGAGGTCTGGGAGCTGGGGCGTGGGCTATACACAGCCCATCAGTTTAAAACTAAGCATGCTCTGCTCACATGTACAACGCAAACGAAAGGAAAAGTTGTTGATTTACGCAAACAAGGAACGAAATCCCTCACGTACAATTTCCTGCTGCGATAAAAAGCAAACAATCGATTAATGATGTAAAAAGTTTCTTCCATGATGAAAAAGAACTGTAAATCCCCAAATCCTGCGATGCTGATAATCCTTCAAATACACACGTGAATGCTTTGACCAAACTGTAAAAACAACCAAAACTCCAACTTACGAGGTGAAGTGAAGAATCCTTGAAAAGTGTTAGAGAATAGAAGCGGGAGAAAAACACCGAGCCACCTTTACTACGAGATCTTACTATAGATTCCCCTAAACCACGGGCTCTGGATTCCAGATGTGGATTTTCTTTTGCCTGGGTTTTTTTTTTTCAGGAACGTGAGAACACCGCCCCGTGAGCGCCTCTGCGTCACCGCACACGCCTCTGCACACACGTACTTGACTGTATGACTGGGGCTACTACAGTGTTTTGGGGATGAGAGCCTTGTAGACGGCCCCCAGAACGAAATGAGAACTTAATATGATTTTATTGAGCAGTGGGTTTTTTATCCTATTATTTATTCGATTGCAAATTTAATGCGCGCGTGCTTTATTTGGTGCTCGCGCGAAAATGCGTTTTGACGCGCGCTAGCATTTCACGTTTGGCTCAAAAGTTTCGCTTGCATTTTGTATACAGTAAGTTATTCAACTGTGTGTGTGTGTGTGTGTGTGTGTATGTGTGTGTGTGTGTGTTCCCCTGCCAGTGGCCCCGCGGTATGCACAGAATGCCGGCGTGTGTAAAAACACCCCTATTTACTCCGACAGCTGGGGCGGGTGAGCTACACTTTGCCAGACCCCTCGTGCGCAGCAGGAATCGTCAGGAAGTGAGTCACAGCCTCACCATTTTTACACCATGTTCACTATTCCATGTGGGTTTTACTCAAATGTTACATAATGTGGAACTCAAATAAGGCAAAATGCCAGGATAGGACTACACCAATTCAGCCCGAGCTTTGACACAATTCTGTTTCAAGTTCAATTTCGAGTGCTGGTTCGAATATGAACAACAAACAGGCCTTGTTGCCTGACATAATTGAAGAACAGCCATTTTGGGTCTAGGGTGCGTCCGACATGCGTCCGAAATTTTTTGTATTTTTTCACCTACAACCACAACGTGTTCCTTGATGCGCCTTCTGCAGGCATGATTGGCAATTTCTCGACCCTGCTCCCTGATGAAGAATGTGAACGATGTCTGGAAGATCCAACCTGTAGTGTTGCTAGTTATTTATGTCACTAATCTGACATGGTGACCATCGTGAAAGGCAAAAAAATCATGTAGTCTGATCCCGGCATTACACAGCTCTTTTCCACTGCATAGTACCAGCTCAACTCGGCTCGACCCCACTCACCTTTTTTGGTTTCCCACCAGGATTGTGGAAAGTTGTGAACAGTACCTGGTACCCAGTACTTTTTTGGTATCACTTTGGGAGAGGTTCTAAGTGAGCTAAAACTATACCAAAAGGTGATATTAAAACACTGCAGACTATTGATTTGTCAGAGAGAATTGTCACAATCACTGTGTCATCATTGTGTGAGATGCGGCATCCTGAACAAACCATCCATTTTTAAATATTGTTATATTTATTTATTATACTTCACTGATTATACAGCCGAAAATATTGACGTTCAAACTGTCAGGATGTTGCTTTTACAGCTCAGGGAATGGAGACTATCAGCATTAATTAAGATGTTCCTGAGTGTATGTGCCGCATTGAATATAATGTCGCAGATGATTCATGTTGTATTGATATTCTTACCAGCTACACTGAGGGGGTAGTAAAGAACGAATTACTGATGCCAAAAGTGAATAGTGCAAGTGGAGTTAAGTCAGTACCGGTGCCAATAAACCATATGCTCTACCTCTCATCACAGAGGCAGAATTCTGATCTATATTTATTCAGGCGTTCTCATTTTTAAGGAATTAATATATTTCACACTAATTTGTGCTATGAATTAATGGATTTCACTATGCAAGACAGCCAGGTCTGCGTGACAAAAGCAAAACCATTTCCAAATCCTATACGTTGCTTATAAAGTCCAACTCCATGACAAAAATTTGCAAAACAATACAATTTAACAATGCTGTGTTTAAAAAAACAGCAGTTGAGGTAGATCCAGAGCCTATTGAAGAAACACTGAGTATGAGGAGGAAATATGCCCTGGATGGGATCCCGCACTCAATCTCATCTAGGTAACCAATCCACCTATTTGCATGTACTTGCATGTACGAAAACGGAGAACCTGAAGAAAACCCATATGGGCACAGGGAGAATGTGGGAAAGTCTAAACTTGTGCTACCAGGTATGAAAATGATTTGACCTGTTCATTAAGGCATAAGCACATTCATGTAGTCAAAGAGTTCATATGAATTTACTGTAGATAGCTAACTGTATAGTCTTGTGTTTACATGCAAGATCTGTGTTGGGTGAATCAATATGACACATGCATAATGTGTAAAACAAATTAGATCGGAAAACATGTTAAATCGTTGTTAATCTGTTTTTCAAGCTAGTATAGTACTCAATGCCGGTAGTCAGTATCAGATTGTTGCATCCTTGTTGCAACTGTGTTTGAATCACAACTGCTGTACATGCATGTGCAATATTATATGCATTTACTCACTGCAGTAAAATCTTTTCATTTTTCCAGTTTGACTTGTGATTAGTATACTGTAAATGCAGTGCCCAAATTACACTCCACAATCTGCAGTAGCAGTTCAAACATGGCCCAATGCTGCAGGAAAACCACAGACCTGGCAACACAGCACTGGGCTGTGCGTCACAACCCCACAGTTTCAAAGAGCACAATGGTAAGGCGTCGTCTCTGCCACGCCTTCTTGCTGGAGCAGTGTTTGTAAATACAGCAGTGAAAGCATGTCCTGGAGTCAGGCACTGATCTGTGGTTTGGCACCAAGGCTTAACTCTGCCTAAGTCCTGAATCCACCGTCTGGACACAAATGGAGGACTGTGGGTAAGAGAGGGATGACCATTAGCAGCTGCTTTGGGGCAATAACTCGGCTGTGCTCTGACTCAATGCAGCAGGTGGCAAAAAGGGCCATAAATATAAATATCCCTTTGTGGGTGATCTGCTCATTGCTCCCTTGGTGGTACAGCATGAGTGCTGAATTGAATGCAGAGTTGAGCGGGTGAGTCACTGCACATGTTTTGCTCCATTGTATCTCATAGCCCATCTCAAATGCCACTGTATACTGTCTGGGACAGCAGAATGGAAATGCAAAGTGTACTAGTTTAGTGGTTTGATGTTTGTTGATCCATTTAGAGCTTTTCCACAGCAGGTCTTCAGTACCAGTACAAATTACATAATCATTATTGTTATGGTTTCATGAAGATGACACCACTGTCAGTGTGATGCCATTACAGAGTCTAGGAGAAAGAACAGATCCTGACATCTCGGAGATGTGATTTAGACCTAGCACGTACTTAAAAATTTTGTTTTTGAAATCACCATTTTTATGTTTTAGCCACGTTAGTGTTTTCAATCTGTTTCCCAAAAGTTTCCTGTTAATATTAAAACACATTTACGTATATGGCCTTTCTATAACTTTTGTTTGTTTTGAACAATGTATGCACCAGTGTTGCTTGTATACAATGCAAAGCAGTCAAATGTGAAATTAAAAAGCAACTTCGTGATAAGATCCCCCAGCTTGGTATTGTGGAACTCACATTAATCATACAACAGCATTTTTGAAAGCATACTTTTTCAACGTTATCCTTTTAGCGTGGATGGAGAGGCAAAATATATATTTTCCAGTGTTTGTGTGGACTAGGCCTTAGATATTGGTACTGTAATATCACATACAATGTGCATGGAGACACTCATGATTATTAGCTCCATGAATTCATTTTTTTCTGACTTTTTTCACACCAAATATTGACATTATAACATTATAACGCAGCATCAAAATCACTCACAAACATAGATGTGATCAGTTAAGACAAAATGTGTCATAGTATACTTTTGTCCATCCGCATGAAGCAGTCTTTTCTTTAAAGTTTTGTGTTTAGACACTTAGTGTGAGGCTGACTCTGAACAATACACAACAACAAATGCATTTGGCAGTGTTTAATAGCAAGACCATGTGGCTCCATCTTGATGAATACTAAATCTATATTGTCGTAAAAATTAATCATGCTGACTTAAACATTTCCATGTGCAGAATCATTCAGTAATGTCAAAAGTCCACGTGATCAGAGGGAATTCGGGCCTCCGCTGGCCAAATGCAGTCACATCTGGTTGAGACAGCTGCAATGGGAATCTCACACTGGCTGGTAGTCAGAGGAGAAGAATGGTGACACCCACTGCAAAATGATCGCTGGAATGTAAGAAGCCAGTAACAAACATTAAGACTGTCTAGGCATAGTGAAGAATTATGACATGCATTGTATGTCCATGGACAAACAATCTGATGTCATAGTTATGAACTGGATGAGCATTAAAGCTGAGGTGCCATTACTCTGAAGCTGGCAAGATTAAATATTTTTTACCCTATTTTTCTAATAACTTTAGAGAATGGTAAAATGTATGCCATGCAGATTCTTGGGAGTTTTAGGACTCATTTTCCTCCCATAGGATGTAAACATTAAAACAGTGAAGGACTGGTAAACTCCTAGGTTTGCACAGCACATCTGTCTTCCAGTTCCTGAAAATAAAAGGTTACAACAGCTGTTTAGCACAATAAATGATAATGCCTTGTTTGCAGTTTTGCTTTCTTTATTTGACCTTTATTTCCTTTCTTACGTTCGGTTCTCCTGATGTTGCATAGTTCCTGAAGTGAAAGGGAACCTCTCAGATCTTTGAGATCTTTGAAATCTCTGAACTCTTTCTCTCCCTCTCTCTTTCTCTCTGTTTATGTTTCGCCACTTAGTGACTATCAGATAACAGGCCACAGATCTCAAAGGCGGAGCCAAAGGGGCCCCAAGGCAGCCTTAGTGAAAACAGTGGGCAGTCACATACTTAAAATGGTGGCGTACAAACTTTTTCTCAGTTACACACATGCACAGGCACACTGGTGTTGACGATACAAATAGACAGCTCCAGGAATTCCTCTCAAAGTTGTTGCTCTGGATGCAGGATGTTACCTTTGGTGCTCACAAGCCTGTGCCATGTCTTATTTGTACACTTTACACAGGATGGCAGCTGCCTGCATTTCTACACCTAAATTCAAACGAGAGCGTAAGTTGTCAATTATCAACTGTGGTATGGCAGTCATTGCAGCCTTAACCCAATTAGCCAAACTTTGTGACTTTTGGGAGGGAAACTCTGTCACCTTCTCAGTGTGAAATCCTAAACTCAACCTTTCTACCTCACCCAGACTGATCAGGAACAATACCCAAACAAATCTCAGTCACAGACCATGACGGAAGCCAGATCCTGGCACTTCAATCACCTTCACCATCTGCTAGTCATTAGCCCTTGCTTCCTGTTTGAGACTGGGTCATCAGCACACACCCCTATTGCAGGTTTGAGTGAACATACTCAGAGGGGTCATCTGACTCTTGCCGTGTGTGGGGAGAGGAGGAGGAAATTCAGACCGAATCCAGTCTGTCCAGAGCTGACATCTGCCGGGCCTCTGAAACAGAGAAGTCTGAGATCATCTCTCAGCCAAAATTCACCAAGATTACAAAAGTCTGGGTTCAAACCCGGTGACTGCCTTTCTGTGTGGCGTTTGCATGTTCCCCCCGTGCCTGCCTAAGGGCACTCTGGTTTCCTCCCATAGTCTAAAGACATGAGGATTAGAACAACTGGCTACACTAAACTGCCCATAGGTGTCAACAGAGTGCTTGCATGTCTCTGAGTTAGCAATGGGTAACCCACCCAGCATGTACCCCACCTCTCACTTGAAATCAGCAGCTTCCACAGCAACCCTGATAGATAAGAGATAATGGATGATAACTGGTCACTTCTTTTTTTTAAATACTTTTAGCATTTTGTGTGGCTCTATGTAGGTGAGAAAGCTTTGATTATCTTCATCTACAATCAGTGGGAATAAGTCCTGTTAGATACAATAGCCTCATGCCAAATAGGTCATATGATCTGACCTGAAGGAGAGGTATGATGCTTTTCCTCTCCTCTTGTGTGACTTGTTATTGCCAAGTGATTAGCTCATCCCTGGGTGTGGGGCCTCTTTCAGTTGTGATAGTAAAGCCTCTTTTTACCCCTCCTTCCGGGTGTGTGTGTGTGTGTGTGTGTGTGTGTGTGTGTGTGTGTGTGTGTGTGTGTGTGTGCGTGATACAGCTGGTTCGGTATGAGCCTTTGATGCATAAAGGCATGCAAACTTGGCCACTTTTATCACACAGTGAGAGCATTCAAGGTAAGGACCAGGAAACTCTATAGATTCTTCTCTTTGTCTACATATAATGTTTATCCACTGGACTGTGTGGCACAGCTCTGCAAATACAATGAGGTAAAAGAAAATAGTGATTCAATTTCAACTGATCAATCATCACAGATGTCCTGATTATGTTGATGTTGATAATGTGAATGTTTCAGGGTGGAATCAGCGCAAATCACAAGTACCAATATAGTGTAGCGTCTGATTAAGTTTTCAAAGGTAATTTAATGTTTCAGATTTATTTGATTTATTTACCAGTGAGCATATTTTTATCATATCACATTTCACATGATCCAAATAAAATCTTTGTAAAAATTTACAAAGTGAATAGAAAGACATTTGACTTCTTAATCACTTTGTTTGCACCACACATAGGATATAATATAAGGGAACTTAGCACTGTCATGAATAGAAAGGGATTTGAGTTTCAGCCTTAGATAACCTCAACTGAACGTGTCTGTGTTTTCTGTGTGTCAACCAATTTGTCTTGTTTTGCCCTCAAACCTTTCTAAATTTTCACTAAAGTATTGGCACACTGTCAAAAAATTCCCATCGATTTTACAGTAATTTACTGGCAGCTTGGGTTGCCAGTAAAGTACTGTAAAATTTACAGTAAAACACTGCAATATATTTTTAGTAAAGTATTGTTACATAATTTAAAATGACACATTGTATCTTAAGGATACAACTCAGCTGAAGAGTCTTAGTCAAGGACCCATTCAACACAGTTTGGTGGTGCTGAGATTTAAACGCACACCCACCCTATTTGCGACATGAAGCCTAAACTACTGAGCAGCAACCAAAACCAGTGATTCAATGCAAGCTTGTAATGGAGTTAATTCAATGTTAGAAATAGTTGAATCAGTGCAAAGTTGTGGTAGTGTTGTGGTGGCTCAATGGTTAAAGTGTTGATTATAGCACAGATGGTTGTGTGTTCAAATCCTAGCTCCAGTGTGGTTAGGAAAGACCCTTAACATTCAGCTTGGCTGTATCCTGAAAAGAGCAAGGGTGCTGAGTTATGTGTTATTTTATATAACATTAAGATATTATAGCAATAAATGTAAATATACAGTTGTTTAGTATAAATTTTACAGTACTTTACTGGCAACCCAAGCTGTCAGTAAATTACCATAAAAATCTACAGGGATTTTTTACAGTGCACACTTTACTGTGTTGGGAGTGTAGGGAGCTATTAAGTGAAAGTTTGCTCTGTTTATTTTCAGTAAACATTAATGTTTTGGTATATATAAAGTGAATATTGACAGCTGACCTGAATAAATTAACTGAGTTTTTTATTTCTTCTTTCTTATAATGGGTTTTTTTTTTTATTAGACGGTATCAGTTGTCTGGGAGCTGGTGATCTGACTACACAATCTGCTCAATGTCATAGTGAAGCTCTAGCTGTTTCCAGACCTGATTACAACAATTCTCTTCTTCCTGGGCCTCATATGTGAAATCGCCTCTACAGAGCACTTAGAATACTTCTGCTCACTTGGTTTATAACCTGTATAATCAACCTATAATGTGACCCCCTACTGAGGTCACGCCACTGGCTTCCTGTTGCAGCAGGAATCAAATTAAAAACTTGTGTTGTTGAATATTCCAGTTGTTAAAGGGTTCTGCGCTACATTATATACCTGCCCTGGTTTAAAACTACACATCTATTTGTCAACCCAGATTTTCATCATCAGGGCATCTGGGAAGTCTAACATCTAAACATGCTTGCAACACGAGATCTAGCTGCTTTCATGTCCCAGTTCCACAGTGGTGGAATGAAGATCCACCTCCAATAAGAATGGCCCCATGTCTCTATTCCTTTCACAAAGGGCTAAAGACTTTCCTGGATGTGACTGGATTTATTTTTCAGTGTTGATTTTTTTTATTTTTATTACTATTATTCATGAACTTAGTTATGTTATGTTATGTTATGTTATGTTATGTTATGTTATGTTATGTTATGTTAGGTTGAAATTATCTTTTTGTAAATACCTAGACTACTTTTGAATTTGTACACACTAGCTTTGATGCTTGTGTGTCAGGTTATGAATCCTTGTAGATGAGCTATGCAAATTGCATCTTTGTGCTTTCAACTGTTTAAGGATTGTAATAGTCAAAATGTTCTGTCGAATTAATGTAAATATAATGTAAATGTATTTTGAAGATAGAAAAGTTGCAGGGATTGTAGCATAAATCCATAAGCAATGCAATCTGTATTTACCATTTACATGAAATGTAAAAGGTATTACATTTTTATTTTGGGACATTCATAAATCATGATTATTGCCAGAATATACACTCTATGGATAAAAGTATGCAGACAGCTGACCATCACACCTATATGTGGGTCTTCCCCAAACTGCTGCCACAAATTTGGAAGCATAGAATTGTCTAGAATATCTTTGTACGCTAGGATTACTATTTCCCTTCACTGGTACTAAGTGGCCCAAACATGTCCCAGCAAGACAATGCCCCTGTGCACAAAGCGAGATTTATATAGACATGAGACCTGACCTCAGCCCGCTGGAGTTTTCCTGTGTGCTCTTGTCCTTGGCGAGTACTGCTACAAAGTCAACTAAACCCTGACTCAGATAGCAGACACCTGGCCTATTGTATGTGTGGGCATGCAGCAAGTTATTATTATCTTCAAATTATAAGATCATATCTTATAACCTGAATATTTAAACCTTTTTTTGATTTCCTAATCTCCTGTGATTGATTAATTCATTTACTTTTTCTCATCCTCAACAGAGTACACAATGAATAAAATCTCATCATTAGTACACTCTTATCCTTAACAGACAAAAATATCAGCACGTGAGTCGTTCTTATTCTCACATGAGGTCGTTATCAGTATCTAAGTGAATCTCATCTTAGATAAGGATCAGCACCATACTTAAGTGACTTTAAGTGACCATCAATCCCCATAGAAAAAGTAAAAAGTTAAAAAGTAGCAATGTTGCATTTGATTTCCAATTCTTGTCAAAGTACAGCTTCATTTAAGCAAGCACTCCAGCAGATGGGAAAATTTGGTCCGGCAATCCAGAAGATAAACAAATGGACATTAGGACAAAAAAACAGACAATGTTTTATATATATATATATATATATATGTATGTATGTATGTATGTATGTATGTATAACAGACAGTATACATGTATAAACATACACAGTTCTTTTGTTTAGATGCATCTGTGATTTTTTTAAATTGTAAAAGCCTAAGATGAATTTCTCCTGGCATGTACAAAACCATTGTCACTCTGTAAAACCCTGTGTTATGGCAAGCGGTTTGGCCAGTCCTTTTTTGAAAAGAAGTCTCAAGAGGATTTAGGCAATGCCACATGCATGTGCCTGACTCATCTGCAGCCTTAGAAACTTGGAAGAAAGTCTGAAACATATTGTAACTGTTTTCCTGATCTGCAGGAACTGAAATCAGAGAGGAGTCGGAATGAAGAGGAAAAATGAGTGAAGAGAGGAAGGAGTTTTCCTTTGACAGTGGTTTGACCCACACCTCTTTCACAGATGCATATGCATTTAAAACACAGATGCATACTGCTTTCAGCCCCTTGTTCTTGGTTAGCAGCCAGAGCTCATGAAATGGAGGGTGTTATGCATTCCAGATGAGATTCTGACATTGCTGCCAGCTCTAAACACTCAGATACTGTGAATATTTTGCTTCCTTAGCCTGTGAGAAAACTCAATCTCAATAAAATATACATTTTTTTCTTCCCTTCTGCTCTTCCCCTTCTGTAGGATGGGGGATGGATCCTTAATTGAAACCAGAGGCTATTTTTGTTTGAATTTTTTTTCCATTATAAAGTTACCCTTTCACAACAATTATGTGAGCTCTCATTATAGTGAAGCCGACTGGTATAGTAGCCTTTATTACAAGGCTGCTGTACCCAGAGCTCCTGCCTGCTGCCTTTACATCAATCTGTAGGGATTTATATCCAGGCAAGCCAGTACAATGCCAGCTATGGCTTCTGTGTCCACTTGGAAAGAAAAAAAGAGCAGGGAAAACACTTAAGTGTACAGGGATATGAGTTCCCAGGACTGTCTTAAATGTCCTGCTTCTTACAGCTGTCTTCGATAATATGGCTAGGAGCGCAGTATTGGGGCGTAACTCTGTGCTCAGGGCCTCTTGTCTGTCCCAGAGGCCAGCAGTATTGTGTGTTCAACCTCCACCGCCTCTTCTACACATAATATCTTCACATATCTACATATCTTTGCGTGAGAGAGAGAGAGAGAGAGAGGGAAATGTGTGTAAAATTTCACATAATATGAAACTATTTTATGTCATTTCTTTAATATAAAGTTGAATTTACACACCCTTAGACACAATAAAGAAGACAAATTCATCTTATTCCAACAAGGTTGGGGTGGCAGGGTGGTGTGGTGGTTAGCACTGTCGCCTCACAGCAAGAAGGTCCTGGGTTTGATCCCCGGGTCACCCAGGGTGCCTT
>JAQQZR010000008.1:9272350-9285283 GCA_030068235.1 Notoglanidium macrostoma | reverse complement strand
CTAAATGCCCATTCCTAGGTGATCCAGGATCAGTACAATGTTGGTGCAGTGGAAGAATCCCAAATCCAGTGGAAAGACACCCTATTCTAGTAGATTTGCCTCAGTATTAACCTCATTAACCATAAAGATGTTGAACTAATGCATTAAAGAAGCTGAAGACAGTGAGCGCGAACTAAGAATATACGCAGTATCTGATTACAGTGCTTACTCTTTTACTCAGGCGGTCATGTGAACATGGATCACATGGATCAGATTAGAGCTGTTAATAGATTTCCAGTAAGCCACACTTAGCACAATTTTTAGCAAAATGAGTTATTCAGTGAATTTGAGCTCAGACCATAGAGAGGAGTTGCACCGGACTCGCTAAGGCCTACGGAGAGAATTAACAGGCGTAAAACTCCTAAATAATGAAATAAACAGCAGAAAGTTGAAATTTCATGTCAGTCAACAGTAAGTCATGTGTCTAGAAAGAAATCCAGTTATCAACTGACTCATAAGCCTAGAGTTTCAGATTACGATTGCGCATCGTTAGTGTTGGGTGAATTAATGCCACAATTTGCTTTACTTAATAACAGAAATAACAGGCTTACAGTAACGTCTACTGCTGAAACAGTGCATTTCTACACCAATATGTAGAAAGTTCACCTGCTGATTACTGGTAACTTCTCAGAGGGCTTGAATTGTGTACAGTAACGTGAAATATTAGTTAAAGGGGTCAGCTCACCCTTCCAGAATCCTCTGCGTCAAGTAGCAAGATGCCATTTTCGATGTGTATTCCAAAAAAGAAGAATCCACAACAATTGGGTGACATCCTAGGCCATAGACCTTAAAGTGAAATTAAAGCCATTTCGTGACAGTATCTATATTATACGTTTTTTCGATTCTGTTTTTGTTATTCTGTTCCAATGTAAAGAATGAAGAAAAGGTTTGAGATGGGTTTCAAAAGGATCACCAAGAGTGAATTTGTGAAGGTTTTGCCGCACAGAGCGCTAACAGGTAGTGGTCACATGCTTTCAAAACTAAATTCTGGTCCCTTTAGAGATCAAATTTAACATGCATGATTATTTACACAAAGATAACAGGCCTTCCTAATAAAAATGATCAAGAGAAGCACATGGTGACCTGCTTACAGTTCAATTCAGTTCAGCGCTATGACATCCATGTCAGTGATGCCAACGGGGCTGTAATACTTGTTAAGCAATCTGTTAAATACATGGTGATGAAACCTTGCTGCCTTTTAGGCTACTCTACTATACACAATACAATTTCAGAAATAGAGGAACCAAACAGTATTTATCCATGTCACCTTTACTATGTATTTTCTATATGGAAATGTGAATACAGGGCACCTTCACAAATAATTTAAGCCAAATATTTGGATCTTAAAAAGCACAGATTCACCTTTAATGCAGTGCATACATATTAAAGGTACAAAAGGTGTACTTTCGATGGTACCACCTGAACAACAATTAAAAGTACAGTTTGGTATCTTTACCTTCACCAAGGTGGTTATGTTTTCAGTGCAGCTTGTTTGTCTGCCTGTAAGCAGGATTGCATGAAACCTACCAAACGAATTTTCATGAAACTTGGCTGTAGGGTGTGACACAGGCCAAGGAAGAACCCATTAAATTTTGGAGTTGATCCATGTCACGGGGCAAAATAGTTTCTCTTTCGCCAACGCTGCAAGATATGGCATTTCGGCTTGGCGGAAGTCTGTACCAACAATGCCATGCACCTTAAACTCGGACAGAGGGCAGTAAATTTCGAAGTGACAAAACATAGTCAATGTAGAAATGTGATGTCTCCATTAGAAATACATCCAGACATAAAGTGCTTTCGGTTGCACATTTGCACATCATAAACGAGTCGACTATTGCCCTTGGCAGAAATCTGTGCTCTCCGAGTGTCCTTCCCGTTCTTTATCAGATTGTGGCTATAACGTAAGCCCAAAATACCGCCTAATCAACTGTAGTTATGAACTGCTGGCAAAATAAGACCAGGTGGTTCCTGGCCGTGTTCTCGCTCTCTGCACGTTTATCCACGACCTTGCAGCACCCTGTTAATGATTTACACCACCAATAGAGAAGCTCTGACACATGACTTCTACTGAAAATCAACTGCTAAAATGAAGCTTTGTGGCCATTGAAGCTTTCACTGCCTCAGATAACAGCACCATTAGGCTCTTACTGGCTGTAAGGCTGTACTGACACCAATCTAATCTAAAGGATGGATCTACTAAAAGAAAAAAGCTCAGAATACCTCTCCACCACAGAAGACCAATTATTTAGCACGGTTGTGTAACTAAAGATCAGGATATCCATAGTACATTGAGAGATGAACAAGAGCATGCTGGGTATAAGAACAAGAAAGCACTACAGAATACATGGGATAAAAGAGTGCATTGCAGTCAAAATACTAATTCAAGTCTACGGATAGAAAGCGGAAGAAGAATATCTTAAATAAAATTGTAGACGGGACAAAGCGAGGGCCCGAGAACAATGATACAGACAAGGCCAAGTTGGCATTGAAGGACAGTTGCTACATAAAAGAGTGAATGAATAAAGCAGGTAGAACAAACACATTGTGATGTAAGGAAGATAGTAAGATTGTGTTTCCTGCCAGTCTGTGACCTGCGGTGTGTCACTAATTAACACTCAACGGTTTTAACTGAAGTTTTGAGGACACCGTCAACAGAGCCTAATTCATGCCCGAGAGATACATAAACAGTGGACATATCAACAAACAGAACATAATATCCGTCTCGTTTGTAGGAGGGACACATAGTAACTGTGAAAAATAAAATATTAAAATGTAACATACCTGTATCAGCAACCTCGCGTGCAGACGACGGTTTGTACTTTCATCCCCAGGTGTCTAGCTTCACTGCTTCCTCCCTTCACTATTCACATTCGCTTCACAAGTTCCTACTTTTTTTCGTGAATTTCCGTCAATACAGATCAGCCCTGAATTTCGACAACAAAACTGAACTGAACTGAACTCGACACACACTAAAGAAACGCATCCTTCCTGCCGTTCAGCTAGTAAACGCACTGCTCTTCGGTTAGAAGCTCGCGCAGCTTAGCTCAGCCGTTTCTTTCTGTGGGCACGCCTCCAGTGCGCATGCGCGTCAAATGCGCCTGAGCTGAGGGACAATAGAGAATCTATTCACAGCGTGGCTCATGGCATTGGTACCCATTCAGAGTGCATAATGTTTATTCGCATTTATGTCGAAGCACTTGATCTCAGCCTGCAGCGGATTGAGTACGCAAAGCTGCTATTTCAGTTAAACACTAGCCACTTGTTGTGGGATACTCAGTCATGGGAGACATACTAAATCTGATCCAATTGATCAGAGTTGGGCTATATACAATCATATATGCAGCTGAAACTGTATACCTTATTTATCGTTATTCTCATTCTTATGGCATGGTCCTTTATTCAACCAAGATCAAATTAATTATAAAATTCTTACTAATAGTGACCAACCTGGGAACATGTGTGAGACAAGGAAATGAGCTGTGCTGCATTCTTCCTTGATGACCTACTTAACTGTCCTTTCAATTGAAATGCAATATCCTGCCAGGCCAATTCAAGTCGTCTGATGTCCATCATGTTCTTTAAGGACATAATACACTTTGTTTTTGACTCATTTTGTGTATTCATTTCCCAAAAGGCTGCCATGGTAGTAATTCACTCCTTTGCCCTGGGGCTTTGTAGGAGACGTATCCTCTTGCACGACAGAGCCATTGGCACTGGTGGTTAAGATAACTGGAATGCTTAAACACTTAGGTCATTACACACGACCAGAAGCAATGATCAAAGTCAGATATCAGTGTTTTCAAGGGAGAAATGGTCTCATAGAGGGATTGCAATGAAAATGATCATATACACCATAATAATTACTTTTCTACATGAGAAGCAATTATCATCTGTCTTGATCGTACTAGCAAATTATTGTATAATATAAACAAAGAGCTAAAGATTTGTAGTTTAA
Source organism: Notoglanidium macrostoma (assembly GCA_030068235.1). Taxonomy (NCBI): domain Eukaryota; kingdom Metazoa; phylum Chordata; class Actinopteri; order Siluriformes; family Auchenoglanididae; genus Notoglanidium; species Notoglanidium macrostoma. The sequence goes on along the minus strand of JAQQZR010000008.1, from coordinate 9,281,289 downwards.
CAAGGAGATAAGTGATTTCCTTAGCTTACAGACAGCTCGACAGAGTATATACCAAAGTATTTCAATAATGTTTAAAAGTAACTTCCTCCATTGGCTATGTTCCCAGATCCAAGGCTCATACAGCCTAACAATGAAGTGGAAAGTGATTTTTTATAAGTAGCTATCACTTCAGAGTGAGATACTTTGAAACAGAGAGAACTCAGAATGTTGACAGGTCTTTTGTTGCTGGCAGGTCTGGAGATAAATGAGCCCATATCCCATTCTCGTCTTCCCTCCACCTCAATGTGAAGTTTTTTCACCCTGACACCCCTTCACTAACCAGATCAACGCTTTGCCGTCTGGAATAAAGAGATAATCTCCAGGCGAGCTCTTCCATCCTCCCCCAGAGTCTCAGAACATTTTCCCTGGATCATTATTAATTTTACACCCACTTAGCATTCTTATTCAGCCCAAATCATCCAGCCATTTCCTTTTATGGATCTAAACCCAATGAAGTGAGAGGTTTTCTTGCGATCAAGGAATCTGAAAGATTTGAAAGAGACAAGACAACACCTACAACTTCAATGTGGACCTTTAACAATACAATGCATTGTAAAATATATTATAAAGAAAGAGCTCAGCAGAAGCACTGAAAAATAAAAGAATTTATTTTGGAAAAGAACCTGGCCCATTATAATTCATCAAAGAATTTATACAGTGATAGTCACCTCACAGAGAACAAGACAAGAGATTGTGTGGATCAGCATTATTATTATTATCAATTCCAGTTCTTGAGTCTATCTTCACTTTTTAAGTTTGAATATAAAAGCAAATGATCGAATGACCATCAATAAATTAAGCATATCTGCATACATGTAGGCATATCTGTACATGGTGTCTCACTGTGAGCAGCAAAAACACATTCTACAATATATTAGAGAAATACATACGCAAGAAGAAACAGACATTACTTTCAGTCTCTGTGAGATGGAAAGGTTTCTCTTATGTCAGGATATCTGACCATAAGTAAATGCTTTATTTTATTTTATTTTTTTAAATCACCTCACAGTACAAATCAGCTATAATGAGGACAGTGTGTGCACGCCTGGTCTCCTCCTACTTGGAGTTCTTGTGTGCAGCGTTTCTTAAAGAGGAGTATTTATAATCACTTCATCATCCATACAATAGCAAACAATAAGTGCTGCTGCTTTGAATGTCCATTTTTGTAAATGTTCAGGTTTTGTCTTGCTGTCATTTCCTCATTTCATTTCACAGAAATAATATAACAGTACTGCTTTTGAATATTAGTTATGGAGATTTGACCAGTTTACCACAGTAGGAGAAGAGTAATAATAGAATCTCCTGTGCACGTGTGCTCATCATTTGGAAAAATGAGGAACGTTTTTACACAATCTGGCAATGGTCCAAGTCACACCTGAACAGCCTTTCCCAGGGAAAGCACCTTTAAAGCCATGACTATGAACACAACACGTACGTATGACAGAATACAGTCACACAACAAAGCAGACTAGCGAAAACATTGTCATAGAACCCACAAATTCTAGCTTAGCAATAGCTCATGTGCTGATTTATAACTCAAAACAGAACCGCAGCGAAGACATACGTAAACCTTCACTAAAAACTGAGACGTGTCAAATCCAGGAAGGTCATATCCTCTTGTTAAGACAATCCATTCATCTGTACTATAATATTATATTATTCTTTGAGCAATGTGCTGCCATTTAGATGTGAGTGAATGAGCTAATGTTTATATACATCCAAAACATATGTACACCCAAGATGATCACTTTGGGTCATTTGTAAAATTACATGCAAAACCCATGTTGATATTTTGAATTCCTGCTTAAATATTTATTACATTCTTTTATTCACAGAAATCTCGTTTATCGTTTTAAAAAATATCATTTGACGCTTTTATTAGGGTTTAGAAACAAGGTTTAGGAATTTCTCAGGTTACGCATTGTTCCGATGTGACTGGCTAAGTGACTTGCTCTGCTCAAACCACAAACACAAATGTGCTGAAATGATTGTCTGTTTTTCAATGCTCTTATAGACACACACCACACATACCAGAAATAAAAACCCAAATAAAATAAAAAAATGCAACCTAAGATGATCAGCGCTCCTTAATAGATAAAATCATTAACAAACCACAACAACAGTGACGCTGAAGGAGCAACTTGCTGCTCACTTGGGAGTCCCAATCAGATGTGTTGTGAACAGAACCAGAGTCTCATATCAAACAAAGGACGAGAAGCCTGTAGTTGGTGTCTGGGTGGAGGTGCCCAGGCTGCTGGGAGGCCTGTAGAGACCCTGCTGGCTGTGGATCTCAGAGGACAGCAGAGATGGAGTGGGAGTCCGGCTACCCTTAGACCTGAACAGCGTGCCCTGGCCCATGGGCTGTGGAGATGGTGTGCTGTGAGGCAACAGAGGGGGCAGTGGAGGCAGAGGGGGAGCGTGGGGGCGTGACTCCTGTTCGGCTGCACCTTCTGCCTGCCCATAGCCGTAAGCAGGTGGCCGTGAGACTCCCTTCTGCAGCCTGCGCCATGAGTTGTAGTAGGTCGGGTCACTGATGTAGTGATTGACGAATGAGTGCGTTTTCTCAAGGGCTGGATCGACCTCGTATTCGCTGTCACTGCCCTGTGATCAGAAAGAAGAGAAGGAAACACTTTTCATTTGCACAACTCTTAATTATTTATATCAATCAAAAGTTTATGTCAAAAATTTGAGAAAAAGGCTTTACCAGCTTTAAGGGACTACTGCTTGGATCACACTACAGAATGTACTGTATACCACACTAACTAACAGTGAAACTGTGAGATCAAACCCCCATAATACAAACTGCCCAGACTAACTAACACACCACACACTTTCAGATTATGCTCATGAATCAGTCGAAACGAACAATCAAGCCTGACATCAAGAATGTGTTCCCCCTGTACTACTGGATACCGAGTTAAAAATAAAGATATGTTCAATATTTGCAATTTTAAATTGGGCCAACCATGACTGGCCTTTGAGTAGATCAGCGGGGTTAAGATTACATTTTTCGCCGCCCACACCACAGGATAATCTGGGAAGATAATCGTTTAAAACCAGCCTTTTGCGATGGATGTGAAAGGCGAACTGGCCACAGTAATCCCCATTATCCTCCAGTGTGGCCCAGGCATAAAAAACCTACTCAAAATTCAGTCACTACAACCACAGGCACTCTGTTGAAAGGTACATCAATGCTCCATGCTCTCCGGCATACTGATTAACTTCATGATCCTTAGAGAGAACTGACAGATGCTACGGAGAGGACAAAAATTGTCAACAACTGTCCATGCAACTGTTTGGCTTTTTTCAATTCTCTGCAGAACTGACATGAAAAAAGAGAAGACATATGGGTTTGGGGAAAAACAATGCTAATGTTTGGCAATACGAGCATCTGGTAAGAACATAAAAGTAAGCACCCATGTGTTTCTAATGTCTTTTGTCCTTCAGAGTTGTGTTAGCATCCTTTCTGAGCAAGCTTATGTGACGGCGATTAGAACTCAAAACTTTTGGCTTTTCCCAGAAGAGCTGCTCTTGATATTAGTACCTTGGCATAACTCCAGAAAGCTTTACTGTTTCTGCTGTAGACTAGGTACTTTCCAGCCTACCAGGAACATTGCTGACTAATCAAGTACAAACTTCTTGGAATGACCAACTCACTCACACAACATTTTAAAAATCTGCATGTAGCTAACAGGAACCTGCTAAAGCATAGGACAACTGGTGAAACATACTTGAAGATTTTGATTTTCCATGAAAATGTTCACTGGAACTGGGTGGTTGTTATACATGAGAGCCATGAGAGTTATTTTTTTAGTTCCTCAACATGTTCTGGAATGTCAGTGGAAACATGCCTATGTAAGTAAAAAGATTATGATGGGGCATGCTGTTATATATAACATAACATATATATATGTTACATATATATATATATATATATATATATATATATATATATATATATATATATAAAATGGCATCACACCACCCCTACGTTGATTATTTTCCAATAATAGCAACGTCTGAAGTTGTATTCTTCTTATACCACAACAATTTCATTTAATGTTGCGGAACATTTGTGAAACAAGTTCCTGTTATGATTCCCAGTACCAGCTATAAACAGTCACTACCTCACCAGCCTCTCTTTTTTCTGCTTGTTTTAACTAATTTGTCAAACAAATATGTAACATAGATTCCATACACTTACCTGTCTTTATGAAACACTTCTGACTGTTACAAAGCACGGACACTGGAACCTTCTTTCAAAAATGCTCATTAAAATATCAGTTTATGTTCAGCGTCCACCATACAAATTAGAATTAATATTTGTGCTGTGGTATAAAGAAGCTTAAGAGATTTGACATGAATCTTCCTGAGTGCATTTGTTTACGCAAGTGCTGAGTAAACGGTGTTAATGAACGGAATGGAAAAAACAAGGCGCTGGTACTTTAGTGACCAAATCTAGAAACAGGAAGCACTATTTTTACTCTACAGTCTGCAGAAGAAACTCCATAGTAAGACTGTGTAGGGAGAGATGATCACATAAGAGGGTGTTTCCCAATTGTTCCCCAGTTTCTACTCAGCACCTAAGATTCTACATAGCACCTCCACTATAACTCCAGCCCTTGTTGTAAATATGCTGAGTCATGCAGCCTTTAACTGAGGGAAAATAACTGCTGGATAAAATCTAACTCCTACAAAAGAAGTGGGGTGAAATCAGCTTAGGCTTTCATCTGTTTCCCATGAAGCACATTAATAAAATGGTGTCAAGAGATGAGTGGCTCTGTATTGATATAAAGCATAATTTCTCAAGCAAAGGTCAGGCTCGCTTATCTTTAGTGAATAGCATGTCAGCTCATTATTTTCACGGCTTGATGGAAATGCTTCAGCCTAAAGGTGCTGTGCTTAGTCATACTGAAGACATGGTGTTCTTTCCAATGAAAGGAACAGAAATACCTATATCACTTGTGGAAGATTTACTACAAATCATGGCCGAATAAAAAAAAAAAAAAAAAAAAAAAAAAATCCCCAATGTGTGTATATGTGGATGGATGTAATCATTATCTCAGGAGTGGGATACCTGTGAATCGGATACCTCAGATGGTTTCTCAGTGAGACTGCTGTTCTCAGCTGGCATCAGGTCATTGCATTTAGCGCTGACATCCTCATCGGAGTAGTGCAGACCACCTGGACTGGGCCGTGGAGGAGACCTGGAGCAGGGAAAGGACAGAGAGTTTAAAAAAACACTGAAAATAAAGAAGTGCTGAATTAGGATACGCTCCTCTGTAGCAGTTCAGATATGATAAGTGTGCCTGCTCTTAAACGTTTAATGATCAATGATCACAGCTGTGTGCTTCTGAGAGAACCAAAAGGAGATTATTTACAGCCCTATTTGCACTTGGCATTAACATCCATCTTGAATGATTGGATAACAAGTGGACTGATCACTCACACCACGTTAGGAGGTGTTCTGGGACACATGGACATTTGTAGTGTTAAGAGTAATGTGTCTGGATGCTTCCCTGACAATATCACTAAATTGCTGAACTGAGTGACCCTGTCCAGTTACACTGCTGATATGCATAATGGATTTACCCAAGTGTCAGAGCTGTGAAATGAAGTTTGGTGACTCTCAGGGCCAAAGTATACTTCCACGGACACGGCTTCGTGAAAGGCGGACATGGATGTCTCCAAAGGTTTTCTGCTGTTGCAGACACGTCTCAGTGCATATACATGTGCACTATGACTGATGATCGGGGTATTACTGCATGCTCAGTTTCGCACATGCATAGTCAACGCCTGTGCTGATGATATAATTTGCATCATGCGCACCATGCACACACCGTGTGCGAACTATGTCCGCAAAAGTATACTTCGGCCTTCAAATGAAATGTGCCTGAGCAGGAAGACTTTAATTCCAAAATCCAGGTATTTCTATGAGTCCAAAAATGCTCTGCTGTTAACGGGTGAAAAAGGTGCAGGTTGAAAAGTAAGAAAAAGACGAGTGACGGTTACAGCTGACTTCATGTGGGTGAGCTGGCCTGAAGTGTCAAATGAAGTTTGTTGGACCGAGCAGGATTCTGAAACTCCATTCATTTCAACAGGGAAAAAGAAATGACAGCAAAACGAGAGAACGAGTTTACGCTCTAACCACCTATCATTTTTCTCCTTTTCTGAAAGCTCAAAAAAGAGGATTTTCTCACAAATTTACTACACATGAACTTGCTTTTCATTTAATTCTGACAAATCCTTTAGTAATCACAGTCTCTAATTCCATTACATATGCACAGATTAAAGAGCATTATGATCAGTGTCAGGAGATTCACCAATAGCCAGACAGATGAATATCATGAAGAACAGATTAGTTCAGAGGAACACTGGAAGAAGTTGTGCTTCCACACTTCACCCATTCCTAATTAGCGTCTAATCTCCTGAGCTTCTCTGATCCTTGGACAGATAGTGAGACATCTGTTTAGCACGAGGAAAGGTGGAGCCCACTAGTGCCCTTAGGGGCATCACGTGTCACACGTTAGAGCTTTAAGCAAGCAGCTGCATAGTATTTCTCTCAGTTCATATTAAGTGATTGAGAATTGTCATGCAAGTCAGCACGCCTCATACCAGAAACCAACAAATGTTTTGGAGAGCTCTGCTCTCAGCTAAAGCAGAGAGAATCATTGCTCTGTTAAAGGCTCCAACCACAGACAGCGCTCTGACCCATTTGATCTCGATCTTGTGATTTGCAGTAATAAGATTTGATGTGCATTAAACCAATAACGCTAGAAATATTTGCTTTTGAACTGAGCAGGAGGACTCAGGAGTTGTTCTGCAGTCAATTAGCTTAGTGTGTAAATCATGCTGAATTATCTAGCACACTGTAAAGACAGTGCAGAAGAAAAAGCATCAGGTACTTAGCCCCAAAAATTTCAGTACTTTTTTTAGGAAGGATTTTTAAATAAATAAGGACTAATAGGATGCTGGAATGAAGTTCTGGCTTTGGAAGGGTTAATCCAGAGCTCCTGCTCATGGGAGCAGGGGGAGGGGAGCATTATGATAAAGTGTCTAGTTAAAATTCAGTGGAGGTTGGGCTTTTGAAGCAGGGACGCAGCCATGTTAAACAGCCCAGCACCCAATACCATCCAATTCTTAAAACGCACAATCTGCTGCTTTTCTGCTCTCTCAAACCCCTTGCTTATCCAGCTCAGGTTCTAATTGTGAATCTCATCTCTCCTGATTCTGCTTTGCTCCACAAATCAATCTCTTTCACTCTCTCTAGGGGACAGCCCCGTGGCACTACTGCACCCGAGTGAAGCTCTTCAAAGACAGAGTGCTTTGATCTCAGGAAGATCGTCTCAGCTGAGTTAAGAGATGAGGCGCAGCATGAACCCCCCTTCCCTCACATCGACGCATTCCACTCTAATGGCCCCAAAATGCTCTCTCCGGTTGCCCCACAGGAAGCTGACCACGAGTCCAACCCCTCCACCCTCTACTTGTCCGGCTCACCGATTCCCTCACAAGCAGCAGATCACTGACCTCCACGCTATCTGTGTTTGTACAAACACTGTGCAAACTTAAACAGCAGTGCGATAAACCAAGCACTTTTGTGAGGGAACGTTTCTCAGTCCATATGTAGAAAAGCAAAAGAGGAAGTGACACGTCTTGAGTCTTTTTATGCTGTGGAAACAAATGACATCCTCATGCAAGAAAGAAGATGCAAGTTGTTACAAAGTCTTACATAAATATAAACTTTCTCCAGTGTGTGTTCTGAATGCTAATAAGAATGAGAAAGTGGCAGGAGGAGAGGCCAGATCTCAGCTTCTGATTGGCACGGTCTCTTCAGTTTCTTTTAGGTTGACAGATGGAGAGTGGAAAGGAACAACTGCCATTGGAATCTTAGCCAATTCTCCATTCAATACATTAAAAGGATGCCAGGAAGCAGAATTTAAATAAGCTGTGGGCCCAAGGCCCAAGTCTAGCTTTCTTATGCAGTCTGCTTTTGGAAATCAATTCCATTGCCATTTTCTAAATTTTGTGGTGCTGAAAAATGTTCAATTAAAAATGCAATATTAAAAAGAAAACCCATTTGTTAGGACATCTAATCTCATTTTCTTGTTAGATATCACTTTATCCCAATCATTGGGAATGTCAACACAGAGCACATTAAAAGTTATGAAAAGGTATACAAACCGGGTGTTGATGCCGTTCTTGCGGCAGAAGGAATTTTTGACAGAGAGGCGCCTGTTATTTAGCTCCATAGCTGGGAATCGGCCCTCGTCCATCCTCATCATGTCTCCATGGGAGAGGGGCAGAGATGTGCAGTTTGAGTGGCCACCTGCATGCAGTAAACAGGGATTAAACGGTTATGGAGTTTATCAAATTGGTATAACGTAGGTATAATATAAAGGTACCCTGGATTATGACTCCTTGGTGGCTATTCACTATTTGGACAGTGTGTCTGACGACTTTCAAACAGGCACAGGAATATTCTCTCCCCCCATTTTCTCTCTAATTTTGTCATCTGCCAATTCCCACCCACCAGCCAGCTCTGCCCTATCCTCCAAGATATGTGAAGCCAGTCGCTGCATCTTTTCTAACTGCTTCTCATACTGCATTACAGGATAGCATAACACACTCGGAGGAAATTCTATATTGTCTTCTTCTGCATACATGAGTTCACCCATGATTGGCTATGAGGCAGAGTATTGCCATCTCTTCCACCTAGAGAGCACGGCCGATTTTGCTGGATGATGAATGTTGGAAAACAAAATAAAAAAGGTTTAGAATCACACAGCTTAGTAAAATCATACTCCACCAGCAGATCCTGGCTTTTTTTTTATTTACTGGGCCGTAGCTTCAGGAATCTTTTTACAGAGTAGGTACTTTTCAGACCAAGAATGAGTGAGGTG
>JAQQZR010000008.1:9225188-9265702 GCA_030068235.1 Notoglanidium macrostoma | reverse complement strand
GAGTGTGTGAGTGAGAGTGTGTGAGTGAGAGTGTGTGAGTGAGTGAGAGTGTGTGAGTGAGTGAGAGTGTGTGAGTGTGAGTGAGTGAGAGTGTGTGAGTGAGTGAGAGTGTGTGAGTGTGTGAGTGAGAGTGTGTGAGTGAGAGTGTGTGAGTGAGTGAGAGTGTGTGAGTGAGTGAGAGTGTGTGAGTGAGAGTGTGAGTGAGAGAGTGAGAGTGTGTGAGTGTGTGTGTGAGTGAGTGAGTGTGTGAGTGTGTGTGAGTGAGAGTGTGTGAGTGTGTGAGTGAGTGAGTGAGTGTGTGAGTGTGAGTGAGTGTGTGAGTGTGAGTGAGTGAGTGAGAGTGTGTGAGTGAGTGAGTGAGTGAGTGAGTGAGAGTGTGTGTGAGTGAGAGTGTGTGAGAGTGTGTGTGTGAGTGAGTGAGAGTGAGTGAGTGAGTGAGTGAGAGTGTGTGAGTGAGTGAGAGTGAGTGAGTGAGAGTGTGTGAGTGAGAGTGTGTGAGAGTGTGTGAGTGAGTGTGTGTGAGTGAGAGTGTGTGAGTGAGTGAGTGTGTGTGAGTGAGAGTGTGTGAGTGAGTGAGTGTGTGTGTGGATCAGGAGTTGTTTCCTCACTGCTTATGGGAATCCGGATTGGACTGTAGCACATGAACGTTTTGTGATTTCTGTGATGATCCTCTCATATTCATCATCAAGATATTTTGCTAGAATATTTATGGCATTTATTTCTCTTCAGCTCCATGCAATATAAAACACACCTGTTGTTGAACAGGTGTTTTGTTTTCTTTTGTTTTGTAGCCTGAATGTTCTGTGGCTTGATTCTCATCCCTCTTTCTTTTTCTATCTCTCTCTGCACAGGTCAGATAATAACCGAGCAGTGCACAAGCACGAGGGACACTAAGTGCGAGTGCAAGAGTGGCACTTTCTGCCTGCCAGATGAGCCCTGTGAAGTGTGCAAAAAGTGCACCAGGTAACTACAAGCCGCAAACTGAAGAAAAGAGTACAGATGTATGGCAGCCTGTGAAAACTCTTCTCAAGTTCAAACTTTCTACAGTATATAGTTACAAATTGAAAATTATAGACTGTCCTTATTTACATTGAAATATTATCACTGAATTTGAACCACTATTGGCTAAATTTTCCATATTTGTGTCATCTCATTTAGAAATTTGCAAAACATTGTCATCTGTACAGAGTTTGTAGGCTGTGTTCGCTGTTTAGATGATGATGATGATGATGATGTCTATGTGATGGCACCTAAGGAATGTGTGTCGGTTTCACAATGCCCTGTAACTATCCAACAACTTGATAAAATCTCTACACTGCGTCAACATTCAGCATTGTTTTTATGAATTGTGTTTATGTGCTCTTAAAGTTGACTTGTCAGTTTGTTCTAGGCCAAAAAAAACTCTGTCGGGGTGTCATAGGTGTCACATGACTACTTGTAGTCCTCAGAAGCTTTTATTTCGTTTTGAATCAAGGAGAAGCTCAGCACAAGTTCAAGTATGGACAGTCATACTAGTGTATCTATAGCTGACAGGGTTTTTTTATTTATTTTAAAGGAAATCCTATTTAAAACCTACGGCTTATTTTCAGCTACCAACTTATATATGTGTATATATATGTATATATATATATTTATTTATGTATATGTAATTTAAATTAAATTTTGTTCTTCTTATGTAAAGTTAAGATTAGTTAGGGTTATTGTTTCCCAACCTAAGCACACATACAAGAAAATAAGCAACCTATTTTTTTTTTTTTTTAACAAATCTGTACCAGATTTGCTAATTCTCTGGGCTGTGATGTCGATAATGTTTTAAAGCTTCAAAACTGATAACAGCACTAATGATAACTAATACTAATCATCTAATCTCTGTCTCAGGTGCAGAACAGATGACACTGAGGAGCAGTCATGCACTCCAACCTCCAACGCGAAGTGTAAAAAACGCCCTTTTTCACCTCGCGACCCCACTGAGACACCCGCGATCTCACCGACGCCCGGAAACAAAACTCCTGGCATCATAGGTACAATCACATGAGTACACACACTCATCTCTTTTATAAGAATTGTGAAATTTTTACCATCAAATTGAACCACTTGAAAAAAAAATCGTTCCTTTTTTTGGGACAAACTTTGTTAAATGCTTGAATGAAAACAAGCCGTCCTGCCTGTTGTGAATGTCAGCTTTCTTGCTATCTCTCCTTTCTGACAGCGATTGTGGTTTTCGTGCTATTCCTCTTCTGCGTTGGTGTGGGAATTTGGATGAAGAGAGGACACTGTCGAAAACAAGGTTACTTACTACTATATGACCGTATTAAATTATTCTCATGATCAAGGTGGTGTCCACATACTTTTGCCAGTATAGTGTACTACTTGTATTGTAATTCTGCATAATGTTAATGCATAAACAGTGTTAGGCTATTTCTGATGAAATTCATCATGTATTGTTTTATTTTCATTTTTCAGCAAGTCCAGCGGCTCAAAATAATGAAGTGAAGATTCCAATAGTAAGACCCTTTTATACTCTTAAATATACTATTATATATACTAATAAATATATGCACTACTCGGTTAGTACAGCTTCTGATTAGCTGTCGATTTGTCTTTTTGAGGACGGTGTTTGTGTCCCTACTTCTGAGGAGTGTGAGAACAGCCGTAACGCGGGATTAGAGGAATCAGAGCTGCCTCGTACTGAGTTTCGGCCCCTGCTGCAGGAGACTCATATCCTGGGGGGTAAAAGCATCCCGGTGGAAGATGAGGACAGAGGACTTGGGGACAGCCTACCAAACACCACCAGCTCTTCCCAGACCAGTCTATCAGCGCTGCCGGTCAACATGCCGCTTCCTGTCTCCGATAAGGAGGTGGAGTCATGGGCCCGGGTGAGTGAAAACCATCACAGTAAACACACTTTATGTTTTTCTGTGTCCTCTGCACTGGTGTCCTGTTATGGCACTCTTCCGAAGAATTACTGAATGGTATGCTTTGGAGGAGATGAAACCTGATCCAGATGAAAAAGGCTTCACGCTTCCTGCATTGTATATCGAGTTTAAAGAAAGATTAAAGGTTGTGATTAAATGTGCAGAAATGCCTCTTCCAACATTACTGCCAATCTCACACAATAATTAAAATCAGTTAAGATGACCAAGTAAGGTTTTTTTTTTAAACAAAGTGCCCAGTGTTAATCCGTGTAACCACACATCTGCGATCACTCTGGATGTTCCCATCAGGACATTTGCTTTAATGCTTTAAAGCATCAATGAAACTGATTTAACACGCCATGTCAGTGTCAGGAGACAAATATTATAGAACCAAACAACGCTACACACGCCCATGTCTGATATCTACACGTTCCTGACGACCTTGATCAGCTGGATTGGGTGTGTTGGATCAGGGAGATCATTTAAACCTCAAGACGCAGTTTTTCCATTAGCAGGTTTGGCCACTCCTGCTTTAAATTAACTTGAAACTATGCGATTTACATGTCAGGCTTGTTCTATTCTGGTCCTTTGAGATGGCTGGGATTCAGAAAGCCTGAATGAGTCATGGTAAAGTTAGCTGTCCCATATTGTACTGCGGAGAACAAAACGTTAATTCTTTTTTGTCTTGTCTTGTTTTTTTTTTTTTTTTAATAGGATGATGGCACACCCAGAAGACTTGTTCCATTACTTGGTAAGAAACGTCAGCTTAACACTTGTTTATCCCTCTCACAGACACACAGTGCCTTTCGAGCGAATACACTCACACAGGGTGTAGAGAGAGTTTAGAGAGATTTGCTTTATCGTCCTCCTCCCTGGGAAAGTTTGTATTTGGGCATTTTAACCACTTCGCAAAATCAAGTTTAGTTTGCTACACGGCAAGGCAAAGGTTTATATCAATGTGCTTGTTCTAATATATTATTTCCATGCTAACAACATACACAGGAAGGTATATGCTAGGCATGCAACTGTTGTGAAAGTTTCTCTAAGCAGTTGTCTGTTTAGTATTTTTGGATGGAGTCGCCGTTGTTAGTGCTTTACGTTTCGTTTATTTGGTATAGGGCGTAATGTAGTTCATTCTTCCTGTTTCCCAATCCACAGCTGAGGAGGTGTCGCTAAGCAAGAGCTTCGACCTGTTCGACGTTCTGGATGTGCGCGTGCACAACAAGTTCTTCCGCAGCATCGGCGTAAGCGATAACGCCATTAAGCATGCCGAGTCACACAACGCCAGCGACAAAGTATACGAACTGTTACGCGTGTGGATGCAGCGCGAGGGGCTCCGCGCCAACATCAACCACCTGCTGCAGTCGCTGCTTGATCTCGACCAGCGTTACTCAGCCGAGCAGATCGCCTCCCGCGCGGTCGAGCGCGGCTACTACAAATACGAGTGATTATAAAAGAAAAAAAACACCCCGTGATGAACTTATAATGTGGAAAGTATCATGCCTTTTCTTTTCACGGCCTGTAATGGACTAAAGGTGCAAGCCCTGTTTACGACGAGCCGTGTAATACGAACAAAACTCATTTAAACAGACTTGTGAACTCTAACAAGCAACTTGGCATTCGAGTCATGTGGAGGAGACAGATTTATTGTTTTGTTTCGGGTTTGTTTTATTTTATTTTTTGTTCTTTTGTTTTCTTTTCGTTTTTTTCTTTGTTTTTTTGCTGCTGCTGTAGCTGATAAGATCATCATGCCTCCCATTACCTCTGAAGTCTATTAAAACAAGAAAAGCGAACACGCGTGTAAAACTGTACCGCAGTAGATACAGATGCGCACGGGAATCATAGAGAAGCAACACTTAATTCAGCTCCTCTTTCGTCCACACCTGCGCACTGGCGTTCTGCAGATAAACAGACCGACGCAGCGAACGTAAATATCGCAGCAACGTTTTCTGCTTTTACGACCCGAACACTGGGCTGTGAATATAAATAAGATGATTGTTAACAGATTGAAACACACTCATCAAGAGCAGCCAGATGTGAGGAAGAGAACGATGTGTTTGGGACAGCCAGAGGGAGGAGTTACTGTCTCCTAAAGCTCTGTTTGTAGCAACTTTTATTTTTGGCTTGACTGAAGCCAACACTGGACTCAGCGAAGACGCGCGCTAGGTAAACAGCATGGCGTCGTCTCAAATTGTGCACTGGCCACAGGCTTTTGTTTAAGAAGAAAAAAAAAAAACGACAGGTTTTTTTAATGATCTGAAGCCCGCAAAAAAATTTTTTTCTAGCGGTGACGGCAAAACGTAGCTGTAATTATAGTGGACAAATGTTCGGTTTTGACTAATTGGTTTTTATGCACATTTATAGTTGAAACTACAGGCAGTTGAGCCCCTAGACTACACTACATGCTACTAAGGATTTTGTCACGTTTTTTTTTTTTTTTCCTTGTTCGTTGATATCGACTATGGTGGAATGGAAGAAGGAAGGGTTGACACAGATGATTTGTGCTTTGACTTAAGTCTCAACCATAGAGTCGCTCATGCAAATGGTTCTTTAGGAAACAAATGTCTTATGAAACAGTAGTAGGCAGTAAAGATGGATTTATAGCGTAAACATACTGTTTGCTGAGGAAATGTCACATATTGAAGAACACAGCAGCTCAGCGTCATTATGAAACGCGAACGCCTCCTGTCAGTTCACCTCTCCATCCTCTTCCATTTCCTTATTTATGTAGAATTTGGATGTATTTATTGTCATAGTAGAACTATGTATAATTATTTATACCTGTTATCCAAGTGTGTTGAGTGTATTTCCATTTGCCTTGCAGTGTAAGCACTACAACTGCAGCAAGTGGGTTTTTTTTTTTGGTTTTTTTTAAATGCCAAAAGCGTTGGCACAAGCTCCGACATTTCTTACCAGGTGCCCCATTGCTTCCATTCAACACACATTAATACCAAAAACCTTCAACCTGTTGCATATAGTAAACCAAGGATGTGTTGGTACGTGTGGGTTTTCTTTTTTTTTTTTTATTATTATTATTTCTTTGTTTTTTGTTTGGGTTTCTTTTTTTCCGTTGTTGTCGCCCTTTTTTTTTTTTTTTTTTTTTAAGTTCTCATGGAACGATGAAGGTCATTTTTTCCCCTACTCATCAAAATGAGAATTTCATTTATTTTTGGCCTGAGTTGTATATAGTCACAGAAATCAGAAATTGCAGATATATTATAAATATACATATACGTATAGAAACCTAGAGTGAAGAGAATGAAGAATAGTGACATCCTACAAACTGAAGGAACAAACTGACCGTCGAATGAGTACGATTGAGACGTAAGAGAAAATTAAATGAGGTGACAGTCAGTATAAAGCTATTATACTGTACTTGTTTGAACTTGATACCATTTAGTAAGAATTCTGAAGCCTATAATGATGCTGTTACAGCCTACAACAGAGCTAATAATTATTTATTGATTACGGCTTCATAGAAACTGTTGCCGTTTATAATTGTCTATATATAGATCACTCCCTTATTGGCTCATTTGTGTGTGAACTTGGACCTTTGACTCAGTTATGTACGTAGCATCATAGCTGTATAAACTCTAGTTGTAACTAAGAGTGTATTCTCTTAACGGACAAAAAGACTCTCCGGTCATCGTTCGTTCAGCTCATGTAACAGTGCAGGCACTGCCACCTAGTGTTTTCGAAAGTGAAATATTATAATAATATGAATTGATACTGTCTGGTCCAAAAGTCTGAGTTTATTGTCTAACAGTGCTATGGGTGAGTGAGATCCTTCACATAAGACATGCTTTTTTATGGGTTCTTACTAACTAAAAGCTCTAGGAATGATAAAGTGCATTCTAACACATTATTGAAGACATCGGAAATGAGTTGTTTTCTTAGGAAAAGTGCTGTCAGTTGGATTAGTGTTTCATTAAAACTTTTGGACCAGATTGAACATCAATTTCAAGGGACCTGTTTTTCTTTTTTTTTTTTCCCCTCTTTCCTTCCAGCTTTTCCCTCTTCAAGCACTTGTAGTGAGTTGTTTTCTTTTTTTTTAATACAAGAACAACTCATTCAATAGATAAGCTCATGATTTCTCTATATTGTTTACTTTACTCATAGTTCAGCTTTATTTCTTTTTAACACATCTGTTTTTCTTCCTACATTTGCTCACCCACATTTCGCTCTCTTGTATCATAGAAGCAAACGCATTGCCCCACGTAGACAATTGTTTGCTCGTTAACAGTCAAAGTATTTGCTGCTGCAAATGCGTTTGTAGAATGATTTAATTTTGAAATAAACGGTTCTTACTAAATGCAATGTGTGGTCTTGTGATTGAGTTTTCTCTGTCCTTTAAGAGCTTTATTTCTTTACATTGAGTTAATTTAGAGATTAAGGAAACATTGTCCTTAGTGAGCATCTGTTATGTTTTCTAAACCGTTTTAATACACTGGCTGTCCAAAAAAAAAGGGTCACCACCTGGATTGAGCAAAGTAAATAGGTAAGAGCCTCCCATTGGATATGTACTGCAAGGATGGTTATGTTTCAGCTGGAGCGATTGAAACGATGCCACGGCGAATGCGTGCCATAATCACAGCTAAAGGTGGTCCAACAAAATATGAGTGTGTGACTTTTTTTTTTTTGAACAGGCAGTGTATCCTTGCCGTCTGTTAAGCAGGCAATGAAGTGGCAAGTCAAATATTTACCTACACCTCTCTATCAAGGTTATACATTAATGGTATCCTTAGACCCTGACATATAAATAAGGATTTTCTTTTTTTAGGACGGAGACTACAAAGTAGTTCTGTTAAGTCACTCTAAATAAGAGCATCTGCCAAATTCTCTAAATGGAATATAAAATTTAAATAACTATAGGAACTCAGAATAAACAGGAATAAACATAGCAGCTTTGGTAGTGGTGTGTTGTGGTGTCTACAAACAACAGTGACTTCAAACAAAGGACAGCTTCTTTTTGCCCCAAAGGCAATACATACACTCATGGGCAAAAATAAAAGGTTACAGAAACACCAAAAAAAAAAAAAAAAATTAGCACCAAACACAAAATAGCAAAACATTAAGCTTTTAATGCTTTTAAGAACAAATCATTGGTCAGGAAATGAACAAGATAACTTTTCTCTTTAATTTCCCTTAAAAGTCTTGTGGGTGAACTTATGGACAGCTTTTTACATAAAAAAGTGTATGATATATGATTGTTATTCCACTCAATGTTAATGTCTTAAAACAGATAATATTTTTTGGAAAATTTTAGAAAACACTAAAACATGTTATTTTGAATTTTATATCAAACATTTTAATCTTTTCTTGATTTTATCTTTGTGCCCAAGAGACTGTTAATTGAGAAAGTGAATTTTCCTGTTTTCAGATTTCCCCCCAAACAGTTCACTTTCAGCAACAAGCTTTGACAAGCAAATGGTGGCAGAGGTGCATTTTTTTAGTTCTTGCTAATTAAATTTTAATTTTAATTTAAACCGTTAAATTTTGGGTTTGGCCCATTTTTTTTGCCCAGGATTACAGATAAAAACAAGCTGCCTATAATCCAATAGGCAATATAAACAGTTTTCACAGTCATAACAGTTCACTTTGTCTGACGTTTTGAAGGACACTAAACAGTCTCGATAAAGCCCTGTTTTGGAACACTTCTTCAGTAATTGCCAAACTTTATATTGTTGCAGAAGGCATTGCAGCACAATGAGTTCCCTGGTTTGATCCTGAGTGTCTGTTGCTGTCCATGTGCAATGTCCATATTCTTCTTGCGTCCATATGGGTTTCCTACAGGTTATCCAGTTTCCTCCGACCTTCCTCCCGACAAGAAATCCGACAAGAAATCTCTTGATTCCCAAGATGGACAAATACCAGGTGTATGGATTTCCACAGAAAATTGCACTAGATTAGATTTTAGATCTCATTAGAGGAAATCTAGGCAGTAGTTGCTACACTCAAATTAGGGATACAGTATATGATAACATTATCACTGTTTGTGAAATCACTTTCTTACTTGGCAAAACAGAAAAATTAGTCATGACTGAAATCAGAGCCAAGACTGAAAATCACAGTTTGATTCATTGCTATATAAAACACAGTGGTGTTCGAAAACTGCAGTCCTGCAACAAAAAAATGAGACTTTCTGTACATTTGATTTTTGCATGACCATCAGACTCTCAAAAAAATGCATTAGTCAGATTTGATCATTTTCAGAACTGTTTTGAAATGACCTCTTTCCACACCTTCTCCTCAGGAGATTTATCCACTTGGATTTCCCGCTGTCTTCTCATCTGATCTATAGGTAGCATCCATGTTCAGGGGGTCCGTAACATTCAGAATGACTGTACCTGAGTTCTTACTGGGCCAAATGGCATCAAGCAGGTTCATGGGGTTGAAGGATTCGGACCTTGCTCCATTTGTCACTGGTACCACACCATTCTCTGTGTCCCAGGCCACTTTGCTCCATGGCTGGACCCTAACTCTCCTCTCCATTCTTTCCGTGGTGGTCCTTGGTTCTATTACAGAGACCCCAACTCGGGTCTTCCTTCTCCGGAAGCAGAGCATTCGCCTCTGTGTGAGTAGGGCCAGCAAATCCCTCTTAAAGTTGGTGTTGAGGGCAGCATAGACCACTGGGTTGCACACGGAGTTGCTGAAGCCCAGGATCTGCACCAAGCTTAGCAATAGAAACTCTGAATCCAGGTCCAGGTTCAGCTTTTCTGAGAGGGCCAAGATTGAAAGGAAAACATATAGTTCATAATAGTGCATGATTAAAAAGTAATGGTTAAAATGGCACTGATCCTTTTTCCTTTTCAGTAATGATCAATTTAATTGGGATGAAGAAATTGTTTAGATTCTGTTACACTATTCTTCTATTCTGTTAAATCAATATTTCTAATTTTAGGGCTCTGTCATTGTATATGAAATTAGAAACACATCATGATTATATTTATATATATTTTTTTATATTTAAGTTTAATGTTTCATAGCATATATGTCTCATTATAGGTATAAGAATTATGCATATGAGGGGTGTAATGTGGTGTCACATCTTTATCTGTAGCTGTTTTGGGGTTTTAGCCTAATGCAGGAGTTCTTTTTTTAAATGAACCCTCCCATTATGCCCCTATAAACACTCAAAAACCTTGGGAAAACCACCAGATTTAGAATATCTGACAGTTCCTCAGCCTATGCTACATCCAGTTGATGATTGGTCTCAACTACAATTGTTTTAATTCCATTCACACAGTTATTATTTTTGTTTGTACCTGCCCGGTATATTTTCTAGTGTATTTAGTTGGAAGTAATACTCAAAATATAAACAAACTAGTAGCCTAATGTCCACCATGCCCCTGACCAGGCAGTTACTAAAGATGAATGAAATCTGTCACAGGTGAATCTTTGTAGCAAGCTTTCTAAAGAAAACAAAAGACATGTAGTGCACCATTTCATATCTGTATTTGTACCTGTTTGTACCAAATATTATAATAAATATTATTAAATAATATAATTCCAAATATTTATATTTGGTTATTTCATTAATGTACATACAGCCACACTTAAAGAAAGATATTCAGCTGCATTTGTACATTATATATATTTCTTTTAATAAAAAAAAAAACTTCTCCCTCCACTCCTGCATAGAGCTGCTCAGCAGGGTTCAGTTTTCTACTCATGCAAATGATCAGATGTTCTGCTTCTTCTGCTTTTGCCATCAACTGATTTTGTCAGGCTCACCTTTACTGGTTAAATAGGGGGGAGGCTACAGAGAAGAAATTAAGAATGAATCTAGTGTAGTACCGAGCTAGCCCCAGGAATGCACATACCTTGGGTCAGGGAGAGTTCTTCACTGCCTTCTTCTTCTTCTCTTGGGGTTGCAGGAGTCCCCCCCTCCCACCCCGATGTGGTAACCTGGGTACTGTGTTCCTGTGCCATTTTTAAGGGTTGACCATGAGTCGAGCTTGAGGACGCTCCAGGAGTACTCTCTCAAGGTGCTGTATATGGTCCTGCCAGTTGGCCAACCCAGGTACTCAATGAGGTCATCCAACCATGGCATTCATTAGCTGTCAAACTCGGACAGCTGGTGCAGCTGCTTGAGTCATTACATAGCTGGTGGACTCCATGGGGTTTGGGGACTACGACAATGAGGTTAGACCAGGGGCTGTTGGACTCCTCGATAATACTGTCCTGGAGCATGTGGGCTATATATATATAGCCTGACGATGGGCTTCAGAGACCCAGTAAAGTGCAAAACGTGGGTCCGCCTGGGGAAGAAAATGTCCCCAAATTGGTCCTCCAGTTCCTGGAGGTCTTGTAGCTGGAAAGGGGATAGCTCCTCACCCTTTTGGATCCTTTCTGCCAGCAAGACACATATTGGGGGACACAGGAGACTGAAAGGGCCGGTATGGGTTTGATCCAATAACTTAAGCAGACTAATTTGTTAAAGTTTATCAGAGGTTCTTTTACAAGGATGCTGCAGGCAGTAGTTCATGAGACCTGCCCATTACTTTATGATGTAGGGCCCCTGCTAGTGGTTGAATAACTTACAGTTGGCACAGGGAAGGAGCTGCAGAACTCTATTTCCCGGTTGGAACTCCCGGGGTTGGGCTTATCAATTGTACGCCCGCTGATACTCCTGTTGGGCTGCTTGCATGTGCTCCTTGATGATTGGTGTGACTCACTCTATTCTTTCTTGCATGTCTTGCACAAAGTAAATCACCGATTGGTACAGAGAGGTCTGCTCCTCACAGGCCTCCTCTGATACCTCGAATAGGCCCCTGGGCCATCTTCCAAACAGTAGCTCGAACGGTGTAACTCCAATGGAAGCTTGGGGAGCTTCTCCCACCACGAACAGCACATAGGGTATGAGCAATCTTCCAATCTTCCTCATCTACCACCCATCTCAGCATCCTTGAGTGTCTAGTTGATTGTCTCGACAAGCCTGTCAGTTTGAGGGTGGTAGGCAGAGGTCCAGAGTTGGGTTACCTGCAGCAGCCAGCACAGGTCCACCATAAGCTTTGATATTAATGGGATGCCTTGGTCAGTGAGGATGTCTTTGGGAATCCCCACTCAGCTGAAGAGGAGGACCAGTTCTTGGGTGATGTTCTTAGAGGTGGTTTGTCACAGGGAGGTGGCCTCTGGTAGCGGATGTTGTACTCTACCAGCACCCAGAAATACTCATGGCCCTGGGCAGACTTTGGCAGTAACCCTACAAGCTTCATGCCCACCCAATAACCCACTCTTCAAACCTGTAAGCTATTTCTCAGTTATTTTTTCAGTAAAATTCAAGAGATTCAATCTAGAATTAATCAACCTTGAGCTGACTACCAGCTTTACCAGCTCCTATCAGACCATTGCACAGCTGCTTAGCTTTGTTCCAACCAGTTTCCTCTTCTCAGCTAGCTGATATAGTCTTGGTATAGTTTTGCTGGATCTCAGTGCAGCATTTGACACAGTTGACCATGGGGTTCTGCTGAAACGGTTCTAGTGTGAGATTGGCATTCAGGGCCTTGCGCTTATTTGGTTTGAGTCCTACCTTAGGGGTACACTTCCAGATACTCATTGAGAGGAACTACCCCCAGAGAACTCCCCCAATAATTATACACCTTTAAAGCCCTTTTTTCTGTTTGCATTCGCACCGCCAGCAGGAACACTGAAGCCGCATCAAAATCGCATTGCGTTTCCTCGGTCACATATAGGATCAACAAAGGCTGGACTTCACTGTCTGTCCATTTATCTGTTTTTTTTTATATTTTAACACTAACATTAAGAGCTGTTGTTTTCACAGCCAACATTTTACATGTATTTAAGGCTGTACCCGACTTTTGGACCTGACCCGACTGTACCCAGAATTTTTCCAGTCTAACTGGATTCGGCTGTTTAATACAAAGATATGATGATTTTTTTATGTAGACTATCTGGCAATTAGAAAATCCACTAGTGATTTGTTTTTCAGTGATTTTAGTCCTTTCAGCCAACATGTCACATATTCCCCCCTCACTCAATCTCCAGAGGAAGTGCAAGCACTGTGCTTTGTTCTTTGTTTGTTCGGTTGTTCAGTAGAAAGATACAAAGATTTTTCATATAGGCTATCTGGCTATCCATTTGTGATAATTTTTTTCAGTGACTGTAACGATGATTTCAATCATGTTATTCACCCCTCATGCTGCATGCTACCTGTTTGTTTATGTTTCTTATCACCTATTTTTTAAGTTTTGGTTTAGTTTGCCAACCACTCCACCAAATGATTCAGCTTTTCAGCATCTGTTAACCAGCAGTTTTTTTTAGAAAGTGCATTTTTGTAAGTTTCTGTCTGTTTTATCCTGTTATTGTAATACACACTGACTAATAAAAAGAAACAATGATTGCGTGACTCGAAGAATCTCACTACACTAACATCTGGACCATTTACCAAATGCATACTTCTCTCAGGGGTCCTATTGTGATGGGAGATCACGTCCCCCAAAGTAGGAGGAAAAAACGTCACTAAAAATGGCATTCTAAGAACTATAATCATTCTCAGTTCCTGCAGTGTGAACACACAAACAAGGGGGTACTTCCTCCAACAGTTCTAAGAACTATGAAAAGTTCCTCCAGTCTGAAAGTGTGTTATGTCTGTTAACATAGATGGTGTTTTTTTTCTCAGCCAGCTCCTCTCACACAAGGAATTCCACAAGGTTTCATTTTAGACCCTCTTTTATTCCCCCTTTATTTGCTCCCTCTGGGGAACATTTTTCAAAAACATGGCGTTGCTTATCATTGTTATGCTGATGATACTCAGCTGTATGACCCGGTGAGACCTGACATTACCTTATCTATAAGAACGTTGGTAGAGTGCATTGGCAATATCAAATGCTGAAGGGCTCAAAATTTCCTCCAACTAAATGAAAATAAAACAGAGAAAAAATAAAACAGAGAAAATAAAATAGAGAAAAAGTCATTATTTCTGGCCCTATGTCCTCCACTGCAGAAACTGGCACTCAGTTAGGTTCTTTATTGGCAACGATCTATAAAAATGTCAGGAACCTTGGTCTCATTTGAGTCATCATTAAGCTCTGACAAACAAATTTCCTTTGTTGTTAAGTCCAGTTTCTACCAGCTGGGGCAAATTGCAAAGTTGAAATCTTTTTTTTCCACAGAAGAACTTGGAATTAGTTATTCATGAATGTATCACTTCTCGATTTAACTATTGTAACTCCTTTTATTTGGGTTTGGCCCAATCTGAGATATCTCACCTTCATCTGGTTCAAGATGCAGCAACTAGGTTTTCAACTGACACTATATAAAAAGGACCATATCTCACCTGTTCCAGCCTCTCTCCACTGGTTAATGGTAAGATTACGAATTGAGTTTAAAATCTTGCTGTTTTTTTTTTTTTAACTTTTCATGGTCTCACTCCACAATAAATTTGCAACCTCCTTCATCTCTACTCGGCACCGAGGTCACTTCAGTCATCCAGCCAACTACCCCTTGTAGTCTGAAGAAAGTCTCAGCTAAAATTGATATGCAACAGGGCTTTTTCAATTGTTACCCCTATATATGTAATGATCTTCCACTGTCCTCTCCCTCTGTTGACATTTTTAAAACATGTCTTAATGGTAGGCTTATTTCTTCTCCTCTGTCTTTTATTTTGCGTAACTGTGTGGAGGTGTTGGTAATAGTTTTTCCTCATTTCTATTTTTATGATTCTCATTTTAATGATCTATTTAGTACTGCAGTTTATATTGTGCTTATTTTTGCCTTTTATTACACAGCACTTTTGCCCAATTTCTGTTGTAAGTCATAATAACATAATTTCTTCTCCTCTGTCTTTTATTTTGCATAACTGTGTGGAGGTGTTGCTAATAGTTTTTCCTCATTTTTATTTTTATGATTCTCATTTTAATGATCTATTTAGTACTGCAATTTATATTGTGCTTATTTTTGCATTTTATTACACAGCACTTTTGCCCAATTTCTGTTGTAAGTCATAATAACGACTTACAAAATCAAAAATAATAAGACATTTAGTGAAAATAACAACTTAGTAAATCAAAATAATGACTCAGTAAGTCCGAATAATGAGATACTTATTCAACATTATAAATTATTCAGTCAGATTAATGACTTAGTATGTCAAAATAATAAGATACTAAGTCAAAATAATTACTTACTAAGTCAAAAATAATGACATTACTTTGGCTCAACTTCAGTTGTTTTAAATGTGCTCTAAAAATAAACTTTGACTTGACTTGATTTAAGCCTTCTAACAGCTTTTGGTAATAGAATTTAAAAATTAAAATTACAGCTTCAAGAATAAATAATTTAGAAAGTCAGAATAATGAGATACTAAATGACAGTGAGTAAAAAAAAATGAGATAGTCATAATAATGACATACTAAGTCAAAATAATAAAATCTTAATCAAAATAATAAGATACTAATTTAATGACATAGTAAGTTATCAAAATATGATAGTCAAAACAATGACTTAATAAGTCAAAAATAATGACTCAGTAAGTCGGAACAATGAGATACTATGTCAGAATACTTAGTAAGTCAAAATAATGGCTTAGAAAGTCAGAGTTAGTAAGATAAAATAACAAAGTATTTCACTACTACACTTCAGTACTACACTAAAATAATGATATAGTAATTGAAACAAAAACAACAACAACAAAAAAATTCACACCTTGTGTTTTAGGGCTTCCACAATGATCAATTTAATGGTTTTTATTTCTTAAATTTTTTTCTTTAAATATGATTATATTTGTAATGGTGTATTTAAGGTTATAGTTACAATATATAGCTATATAACAATATACATTAGATGCGCAACTGTTTGAGTGGAAACAATGAATTATTTTGTATACCATTGCCCATTCTCTTAAAGATTGCCACTAATTATGGAAAGGACCATATACTGTATACATGGTCAATATACAAGGCAGGTATCAAACTCAAACTCTTAATCATATCACAAATCCTTTTGTTCCAGTTTGCAGGAAGGATATGTGGAAAAAAATATAGAGATTTGGTATTGTTTAACTATAACTTTATTTTAATTGTATAAAATTACATTGATGTACAAAGTTATATATTGGCTATTATAAGGTAGCAGAGCTTTTATCTCCTTAAAATCCATCTTTTAATCTTTTAATCAAATCTTTTAAATTACTGAATGGCTTTATTAAGAATAAAAGCAAGTAGTAGGTGTGTGTGTGTGTGTGTGTGTGTGTGTGTGTGTGTGTGTGTGTGTGTGTGTGTGTGTGTGTGTGTGTGTGTGTGATAGAATCAGAGACTCTGTGAGCCTTGCCAATGATAAGAGTTATTAAAAGAATGAAATGTGATAAGAACATGTGAAGACAAAGACGAAGGCATTACAGCGCTTACTGGAGACTTCGAAATGGATATTTAAGACCATTGCAAAAAGTTTTCACTCACACTGTGTGTAAAAATGAGAGCAAGTCAGCATCAGTGGGAAAGTCAAATTCTAGATATTTCTATAAGCACTGTTTTCATCAATAGCTAGTTGATCACCATTTGCCAGGTTGAGCATCGTGTCTGGTTTATCATTTATGAGAAGCACATCTGAAAAGTTTGGAGCATTCATATTTTTTCTGAAAAGTAGATAGATATTAACTCACCATCAAACAACATAGCAGAGAAGTAAATAGTAAGGACTGCATTGATTTTTATTGCTGCTGCCGTTGTTGTTCAAATAAAATCATGACACTTTGCCAAAGGTGACAATTCCCTGAATTACACTGAATTTTTAGTACACTCACTATTATGAGTGAAGTACAATGCAATTACTCCCTGGATATTTATACACAGTGCTTAACGTAAGTGTTCACCCCCTTGAACTTTTCCAGATTTTTAGTGCTGCAACCTGGAACTGAAATGGACTTACAGTTGAGGCCAAAATTATTAGCCCACTTATGAAATTAGACAACACTCTTGATTTCTTCATGAAAATGACCATTAACAACAAGCGTTGGTTATTTTGGAAACAAATACACTATAAAAAAAACAATGTCCACTAAGTTTAATTAGGATATTTTATTGATACACCGAGTTGAAACAAGGAAGGGCAAAAATGAGACATCCAAAATTATTAGCCCCCTGGCCATTAATAGTCAATAGTGTACCCTTTCTGAGCCACAACTGACAACAATCTCTTAGAGTAGTTCTTTACTAGGTTGGCACAGGTCTCCTGAGGGATTTTGGCCCATTCTTCCATTGCAAATTGTTCTAGCTGGTCCAAATTGCATGGTTTCCGAGCATGGACATTCACTTTGAGCACCCGCCACAGATTCTCAATAGGATTGAGGTCTGGGCTCTGTGCGGGCCACTCCAGGATCTTGGTTTTGGTATCCTTGAGGAACTGTTGGACTAATTTCGATGTATGCTTTGGGTCATTGTCTTGTTGGAAGACCCAGCGACGACCTAAGCCTAGACCTTTGTGGTTTCAAAGCTGATTGGTTAATTACTGTAGGTGTGTTTTGAAAGCAAACATTCACATGGGGCTAATATTTTTGACCACCCCATGTTTTACTGTATTTGATATGAAGCAAGCCTAAAAATATATTTTATATTACAAAATCTACCAAAAGCTACTGAACAGCACTGGTGAATGATTGATTATATCAAGTGCTGCAAACATTGGGAAGAAGTTTAGAAAAATGTTCCATAATTCCTGGGGGGCTAATAATTTTCACCTCAACTGCAGACTTATAGTATGATAAAATATATAATAAATAATATATATTTCATCATCTGTAACTGTTAAGCAGGATCCAGCGGCTATCCCAGAAACACTTGCACATGGCAAGAGTACACACTGCATGGGACACCAGTCCATCACAGAGCACCATACACACACACACACTCACGCAAACACACATTCACATACTCATTAACAGGGGCAATATATGCTGCGCTTGACTTAAAATCATAACTAAAATTTCCAACCACTGACATGGTAAAACTAAAAAAAAAAAAAGTAAAGAAAATAAAAAGATTTTCACTTTTCAATGAGATTGTAGTTTCAGATTTCAGATCATGAAAATATAGACACATTAGTTGGTTACTGTTCACTATTCTGAAAAGTGTGAACATCATTAAAGATCAAGCATATCTCTATTTATAGATTGAATGCAGTGAGGTCGAAAAAAAAATGAAGCGAATCTGAGCACCAGTGAG
Organism: Notoglanidium macrostoma; assembly: GCA_030068235.1. Lineage (NCBI taxonomy): Eukaryota > Metazoa > Chordata > Actinopteri > Siluriformes > Auchenoglanididae > Notoglanidium > Notoglanidium macrostoma. Next base: position 9,247,608 of record JAQQZR010000008.1, on the reverse strand, counting down.
GAGGTGGGAGGACACACACCAGTCTGGTAGCTTTGAAATTAAAATACTCCACTAACCATATTAAATAAAAGTTTATAGGGCCATAATGGGCCACATATTTTAGGTATTAGCAAACAAAAGTACAAAGTCTTCTTAGTTCAGGTTTCCCTTTGATGCATAGCTGAGCATTATTACTTTCTAGACACATGAACTGTAACATGATTAAATCTGACTAATAGGTTTTTATTATTTATTAATTTCATGAATATTTTTTTTATTTATTTAAATAATTTTTTAGGTATGAATATTTATTCTGTATCATTTATAGTAAAGAATATGAAATCAGTGGTAGGGTTTATAATTGTCTACAATTAATCTCATATATTTTAATCTAATAAATTAAGCCCCCCCCCCCTTTTTTTTGCAGTTTCATTTAATGTTTTGAGTGCAAGGACTTGCACTATTCATTTTGCAGGGTAAATCTGGGTCCTGATGTAAGAGCTATTTTTTCAAAATATTTCTGACTCTTAGTCCAATTCTCTGTTTATTTTAGCACGTACCAGATGGCCTGGCTTCTATGACGTATCGTGTAATGGGTGCTCTGCCAGGGTCGCCGCTTGTCCAATGAAGTGTGAGTGCCGTGCCATACCGTGAAATAAATGGTTCACCTGGAGGCCCAGGAGCACCTGCACACAACAACAACAACAACAACAACTACAGTAAGAGAAATACAAGACTGGGAACACCCCTTACTTTATAAAAAGTGACATGATCTAAAAACAGAATAAAGCTCAGACATCTGGACCTTCTCCTGGCCCTGTGGTGATGTTGGCCTCCACCTCTGGCCCGTAGGTCAGGGTTTTGGCACGGATGCGGAAGTTGTAGGTCACTCCATCGGCCAGGTCTTTAATTTTCATCCACAGGGGGGCGCTGCCCTTTACATCCACTGTAACAACTTTACTGACACCTGGAGTGTGAGGAGAGGAATCTGTAAAGGAGACACTAGAAATCTAGATACATGCAAAAGCGAGACCTCACATACAGCACATACATGCATACAGAATGACAGAGAATGGAGCTGTTTTCACTCCAGTTTAGAGAATGACCCAGCGTAAACAGTAAAGCTTCACAGCTGTCTCTCTCCTAGACCTGAAATGCTCTGAAGCTCTTACTAAACCATGACCCTAGGCCTTAATTCTCTTATTCTTCCTACAATTACCCAGGAATCTATTCCATAACATGTGTTTAAAACATGGTTTGAGTAATGCCATGACATGACATGGTGCAGACGGCAAAAATTAGCTATGGTATGCCATCTATTACATGCTTTTCCTTCACAAAAGAGAACACAGCTTGGACCGATTTTGAGAAAGGGCTTTTAGTGAATAAAACAAAGTGCAAATTAAGCCTACATTCTGTGTTTATATATATATAGTGTAATATATCTCAGTAAACAGCTTTGAGTTTCTCACCATCGATGGGTGTGCAGGGCTCATAGACCAAGCGGTAGCCCTCAATTATGCCATTGGGATGTTTAGGCTCTCCCCAGGACATGTTGACAGAAGAAGTGGTAAGCTCACTGAAGTGGATAAAGCTGGGGGCACTGGGGGCTGCGAAGGAACAAAAACACACACAGCCACAGATAGAGACTTCATTACTGTATTGATTTTTTTTGCACAAACAGAACATGGCAGTCTTTGTGTAAGCCCAAGATAAGTACAGTCGAGATCAAATTCAATGGAGAAAACAAAATTAGTGCATCTCAGTTGATGCGTTCAGTGTTTTTTGGTTTAAGCAAGCAGAGGACTTGTGCATGAGCCAACAACTTCAAAAACAGCAAGGCTTAAAAGTTTAAAACCACTTTCACATTTGTTATAGAAATGTATCATTTTCTATCTTGGATCAGGCTAATCTTTCAACAGTGCCAGTTTCTTTTAGCAAAAGAAATAGAGAAGCTTGTATTGGCTGATGTCCCAGGATCTCAACTCCATGATGGCCTAGAATCAGTTCCTGCCGTCACCTCCCTACTACACTGTCAAAGTCTTTGCGGGAGAGGAAATGGCTAGAGGAATTTATTTTTTAAAGAGCTCTTTTTCTGTGGAGACCATAGTGGAGAGCATGGGGACGCAAGAACACAGCTCCTATTGTATGGTCCTGCCAAGACCCACACCACATGCTAGCCCAAATGGTCGAATTCCCACTACCATGTTGTCATATGCTTCCTTCTTTGTAGCCTTCACATCGAAATATGCAAAGAAGCCCCTCTAAAACTGTCAAATCAATTTAAAAAGGCAACAAAAGAGAACCTTACAAAGATTACATTTCCTTCACGTCTTTCAATATCATAGCAGTCGTGCATTCTGTAAAATGTGAACCACAACCTAAACAGCAGGAAACTCTGGGAAGAACATGAGCATAAAAAGATTTACATTTTCCCAGTCTCAAAGTGCATAATTTCAGAGTCATACTGATGGTCAGAGGGCAGCTGGTGGCAAAGTTTTTTTTGCTATCATTGTATACCTGCTTGCTGAGTGCGCCCCCTAGTGGGCAGAGAGCGTGGGCCATCCCCGGCTGCATTGAAGGCGGCTACACTAATCATGTATGTGGTGTAGCCTGTCAGGTTCTTCAGCTTCACCCCCAGCTCGGGAAGGAAGAGTGTCCGCAGTCTTTCTGTCTCATTCTGTAGCTGGAACTCCCAGTAGTAGATCTGTGCAAGGAAACAGGGTATACAGGGCCATTAGGATTCAAGGTTCAGATGAAGAAAGTTGAAATTTGGGTAACGTATAGGAGAAGCCAAGTTACCATTTTGAGTTCATTTTAATGATTAGTAACAAACATAGGAACAAAAATGCTAAACTATCATTTATTCATTCCTCAAAACAATTAATAGGAAAAACAATGCCATAAATAGTTTTAGTAGAATGAACATGTATAGTTATAAGGAGCTAAATTATTATAGTTTAATTTTGTCTTAAGAGGAATCATACATGCCTAAGGAACAAACACTGGTTAAATTTACAGAAGCTCTGACTCATTATCCGCAAGACACAACTATTTATTATAACTATTTATTACTGCTAACATTCACTGACTCCGGGGTGGCTGATATAAATGAGCTAGCAGGGACAAGGGCCAAGCAGTCTGTCAGCTGAAAAGACATCAATACAATGTTTAATGTTTTGCATCCACATCAGATTATTTGCTTTTAACAGATGTCTTAAGGTGGAGTATTTTGATCTAAGGCTGTTGTCAAGACTGCCATTATGAAGCCCAAGAGAAGTTGAAGACCAGGACTAGCTGAAGTCGAGTCAAGAGCAAGTCATGAGTCACTCAAGATTGAGTACAAAGGAGTCAAGGATCAAATCCTTTTCAAGGCCAAGCTTTTACTTTAAATACTTGGCTTCATTTATGCATTGTGATAGTGACTTGGCCGAAAGAATTCCATCCATCCATCCATCCATCCATCCATCCATTATCTATAGTGCTTATCCTTCAGGGTCACATGCTGGAGCCAATCCCAGCTGACTTTGGGCAAGAGGTGGGGTACACTCGGGGCAGGTTGCCAATCTGTTGCAAGGCTAACACAGAAAAACAAACAAACATTAACACTCACATTCACACTTCTGGGCAATTTCGAGTAGCCAGTTTACCTAATCTGCATGTTTTAGGGCTATGGGAAGAAATCAAAGCACTTTGAGGAAACCAATGCAGGCACAGGCAGAACATGCAAATTTCACTGCAGGAATTACTTCGTGTCAAATGTTGTGCCTTTAAAATGAATTCAGAAGATAAAAAAGAATCTCGGTGGAGAACAAGACCATCATTAGCGAGACAAGTCCAAGTAAAAAAATGCCAGTAATTATTTTCATTATTTTAATCAGTGAAACCTCATGATTAAATGCATTATTCAACTCTAATTGCTTCATTATTAAGTTATTGATAGATATTACGATTTAGCCTCCCATCTAATGTCACAACTGGCCATCACTGCATGACTCCTTTGTAATTTAATCAGGCACATAAAAGGAAAAAAGGGAGAAAATAAAGTGGATTTAAATAAAAAACACAAAAACCAACAAAAAACCAATCCACCCAGAAGGGAACAGATTCAACCTCAATAATGTTCTGTTATATTCTTTTATAATGTGTAATCTGTAAAGCGATAGAGACATCGGATTTTAAAGCGGCTCATTTGGAGCACGGCTTTAAAGACAAATGACAAATGTGTAAAAAAGGGTTGCTGAGGAAAAGGTGTTAAATGAAACGAACTGGTTGCATGGTCCTCATTTTCCCTTAAGAGAGCTCCTGAGGAAAAAACGTTATTAAATGAAGTGCTTGCAAGGTCATAAAGCTCTGCGGCTGGTATAAAAGTTGCAGCTACCTTGTAGCCTTGAATGTCTCCGTTCTGAGCTTCCAGCGGTGGAGGATCCCAGGTGACGTCAAGCTGGGTTGCAGTGGATGATTGAACAGCGACGTTCTGAGGTGGGGCAGTGGGCACTAGTGAATACAAAAGTGAGTATCAAACTCGGCACTGGCACTGTGAGTAAAAGTTCTGACTTGAAGTAGATATTCATTCCTGTAGTGGTGATAAGGTTGAATAAGGTTTTGGTCTGGAGTGACAGATGCTCACCTGCCTCTCCTACAAATACTTCCTGTGGTGTGCTGATGGGCCCTTCACCGACAGCATTGTACACACTGAGTCTGATCTCATAGCGCTTGTGTTTACTCAGATCTGCAGCGGACAAATCAAACACGCGCAAAACACACCTTTACTACTGCAGAAGAAACTTTTCAGTGTTGACACATTTTGACCTTAACATTTCGCCTTGATATTTAAATGTAAAACCTTTGAAAAAAAAAGAATATACAATATATATATCACTGTGTATCTCCACAAACATCTTACACGTCTACCAGCTGACCTTCAGTCTCATTTGCAGTGCAAAGTTCAGGTTGGATGTAACATTTAATGCTAATGTTATGTGATGCTAGCCACAATGTTAACTTTAAAATAAGATAAACCTTAATTAGTTCCACAGTTGGGAAAAATGTGCAATTTGCAACTTTACTTTCTCTTGTGCTCAAGACTTTCTAGTGTATTCTAGAATATTTATATACTGTAAACCCAGACAGCATGATAGACCTGTACTGAACACTTAATTTTATTACTCTCAAGGAGCACATGCAGAAGATCTACAGATAAAAGGTATTTTCTCCTCCAGCTTTTCTGTTTTTTCTGTCAGAGTGTAAATAAAACATGGATATCGATTGGTCAAGCCCGACTATTTTGTGTTTATCCTTTTTTCATCCTGGATGATTGGCTAACAGATAGAACCATATAAAATCAAATTTATCTGTGGGTTTAGACATATTAGAGGATTAAGCCCACAATGATGGGATTCTTTTCTACCTAAATGCCAGAAAGAATCTTATATTACAGAGCTCAGGGAATAGCAACGAGGTGTGAAACCACAAAGTGGAAAGTTAAACGAGGGAGGAGAGAATTTTAATAGTTATTAGGATTCTGACAAGACGTGGGATGAAAGAGTTGTGTGGAAATGCTGACGGAAGCGCAGAGAGACAGTCTTGAGACTTACTGTCAAGTTCATATTGGGTGAGTGACGATTCACTCAGGTTCCTGATGCTGTAGGGAGCTGAGAATGGAAGGAGCAGAGGAGGTCAAACCAGGAAAAGCAGGCCAAGCAGAGAGAAGGTGAAACACAGAGAGTAGAAAAAGGAAGAATTTGGATTAGTGCATTAGCGAAAAGCTGTGAGCTGTAAGAGCAACTTATTGGCACAAGCTTGTGCGGTGGCTGCAGTCCAACCTCGGAAACAAACACAAAGCCTTGAGCCATGGAACAGCTTTGATTACTTGCCTGTTAATGACACAAAGCAGTGCCAAGCCCTGGATTGCACACAAACCCAGCAAAGAAGTTTGTGAGTAAGAGATTCTGTTTTTTTATTCAACACACTGCTCTGTTGTACACGTCTTTATGTATTTGTATCATTGAATGAGAGAGGCACTTAAGTATTAAACAGTCCAGCATCTCCTGGGCCTCGAGTGCAGCATACAGGTGCAGCATACCCTTCAGCCCTTGAGGCCATAAATACTAAATAAGACACATATATGCACTATGTGTTGATTTGAGTCGGAAAAAAAAAAATGTCAGAAATGTCTCTCTGTACATCAGTCACACAGACAGTAATGAAAACTGATCTAGCCTACTGTATATGCAGGTGGTCTGGGAGAACCTGTCGGATGTTGCTGTGGCTAAATGATTAAACACGGACGACTAAGGGATTTGGTTTGAAACATTATTTGCCAGTAATATACTCTGACATCTCGATTTTAAGAAAATACGAATATTTTTACCAAAATGGCATGGAAACGTGTTTATTTAGACTACATTCAAACCCTGCCTTGGATATCTGCCTGCAAAGATCGAGTAAGGGGCCAGTTTAAAAAGCACGCTGTTGAAAGTCAGTCTGCCTAAAAATGTCTGAAAACCTTTCCGGCTAAGTGTGCTTTTCTCATGTAATGACTATCAGACTTTGATCCTTTTTTCTGATACATGCCAAAGTAAAATGGACACGAGCCTAAGTAATTCAGTTTGTAATTAGATACCAGCTGTCCAAATGTTCCTGCGCCATCACCTCATCAATCAAAACCAAGAAGAGAGCTGTTACATTCTGTACAGATGACAGTGAGCAAAAGTTTTTAAAATGTTTAAATGAATAACAAGAAATTTACCCAAAAGTACAGAGATGACTGAATTAATCAGTGATCATTCCAGTGAAAAAATGATGATGAGGCTCATGTTTAAATGCTGTGAGTGACTTCGGCCTCAGGGGATGTGATACAGAGGTTGGTGAGTATGATGCTGAACTCATCTCCTATTGTGCAATCACACTATTGTTATCCGTATTCTTCTCCTACAGTTTTCAGTATATTGACCCCAAACTAATTTAAACTCATCCATCCTGTGCCTGTATAGTAGTGTGCTTGCTTGTATACACCTTTTGGAAAGGGGCACTCATCTTCTTTTTTTTTTCGTTTTCCTCTTTGAAATTAATACAGTAGCTTTGGTATCACAGAAACACATATAGAGTTTTGGAATCAAAGACTTCCAGCTTGAACACACGTCACCAGAGGGCCACCGAGCTTCATTTCAAAGTTCATTTCATAGCTCAGAACAACACATACATCAATCCATCAAACTCGCATTGTCTTGCAAAAATGTATCTCTAGTTAATTCATAATTCTTTAAAACTTGGTAATTATTGTTGTTCCGTAAGTAGATTAGATATTAAATGTAGAGTTGCATGTGGTGTCTTTCGGCAGAACTGAAGTCAAATTTCTCAATCGTTTACATTTCAACTACTAGAACTACTGGATAATTTAAAAATCAGGTCATGTGATTTTTCCCAGACTTCTACACATGTACAACTATAAATATAGGCTGAGCAGTGCACCCGAAAGCAAGACAAACTACCTGGGTTTTATGGTACAGATTTTTTATTACAAAATTCTGATGGAAATAGAGCCACATAGAATAAACTGAAGATTATTAAAAACAGACTGCATCTCTCTCACTCAAAGATCTGAGAAGTAGCAATGCTGTGAAGACAATTTCATCCTGCCGGGTTAAATTCACTCACCTGTGAGCTCCGCCCAGCTAGCCATCGGGTTGTTGATGGTGCGGACAGTGAAAGTGCGCAAGGGATCGTGGTGGAGCTCTCTGTAGCGAATCCGAAACCCCAGCAGGATGCCGTTGATCTGCTCCTCAGAGGGGGTCTGTAGATTAGACCGTAATAAATCATCAGGTTTGATTAAGTGCTTTAGTGACATGATTGTTAGTAGTGGAATTCCCATAATAACAGTGAACAGAGCCAGTTGGAGCATTACCTTCCAGCGGAGCAGCACTGAGGTGGTAGTGTGTGGTGTGACGGAGATAATTGTGGGAGCTTTGTCTGGGGCTGTGAGAACATAAACATAAAATAACTCCTGAACTGCAAATGGATTGAACACTCATGGTCTGAAGCATTAAAGGAAAACTCTGTGCTCAAAGTCAGTAAATATATCTTTATACCAATAATATCTGTGATGTGTTCTGGCACTTTAAGCTGGTGCTGTATTCTCATTATTTAAAACATTGCTAGCCTAGTTACAATGGTTTTTAATAGGAGAAAAAAAATCAACCATCATAAGCTTAAGGGATAAAGGTCAGGTTTCACTGCTAATCCCTACAAACAAAAAGCAAGAGCTTCTTTTCTCGACATTTTTCAGTGATGTTCAGTGTCATGTTAATTAAGAAAAGAAGAATTAAGAAAAATAGGATCAAATTCAGTGTACAGAAATATTAGAGACTCCAAATGTTTTACTCAGAGTTACAGAATGCAATGCAGTTATACACACAGTTGGGCTGAATTATGGCAGAGACTCAGCTCGGCTAGTTAGCAATCTACAAGACGATAAGCACGACGGCAGTGATGATGGTATTAGCAAAAAACCGTATGCTTTGCAGGCTGATCTGTTTGAGCACAGTATACAGATGAGGTGGCGATAGAGTTGGACAGACTAAATGATAAAATTTCATTAATTTCAAGAGAGCATCGCTCTCTTTAGGGGGAAATGAAGTCCTACTGGTAAGATAGATGAACAGCATTATGTAGTAAACCATTATCCAAAGCTAATATAGACCAACGTATTGATTTTCCAAAGCAAACCGGCTAACTCAGCATTCAATCATAAAATAAGTCTTGTGTACAACTGACTATAAATATTGATAAGCATGGTGGATTTTTCCTTTAATAGAAGAAAATGTTCTCAGACACTATATGCAGCAAATCAGATATTTTTTCTAGAATACCAGTAAGTGCACTGACACTAATGATGTGTAGCTACTTCAGGTTCAGATTTTTATTTATAATTCTGACTGAAAGAGTGAGCTGGCCTTACCATCCTGCAGAGTGGTAATAGCCTCACTCTCCTCGCTGTACTCACTGTCTCCTATGTCATTAGTAGCCTTAACACGGAACTGGTATGAAGTGAAAGGTTTGAGTCTGTAAAGTGCACAAAAGTTCTCGTTAGGTTTCTCAACACTAACTTGTTTGTTGACAGCAGTAGACTAGTGATGTAAGAGTGCTGACTTACTTGTCCACTATATAGGAGTTGGACTCATGGTTTACTGATGCTGAGTGGACGATCCAGTTGATGCTGGGCAGTTCTTTGTACTGCACGGTGTAGTAGCGCACTGGAGACAGACCATCACTGCCTGGTTCCCATGACAGCAGCACACTACGAGCTTGCACATCCTCCTGAGGCACTACCGGCCGACTCGGGGGCTGGGGGCGAGCTGAGAGGGAAAGGGGTTACAACATGATTATTTGATGGAATAACAATTAAATATGTTATGTGCATTTATGTAAGATGGATATATTTAAAGTAGGCATGTCAAAGTTAATATTTTAATAATAATTAAAAGAAAATTAAATATTGAGCAAATTCTTGTAAGAAATATTCTTGAGCAAAAACGCTTGAAATTGCTGGGATTAAATTGCTGGGACAAAGGCTGCCTTGGTGAAAGAAAATTAATTCCTTGTCAGTAACTGCTTTAGGTGAATCCTAGCGAGCAGGTACAGCAGATCCTGGATGGGACAGTAGTTCATCACTGGGTGCAATGCACACACCTAGGGGCAATTTATAGTAGCCAAGTGACCTACTGGCATGTTTGAGGGAGGAAAGCAAAAGGAACCCAAGTGATCATGGGAAGCATGTGTGAAACTTCACAAAGAAACCTGAGCTCTGGATTCAACTAGGAACCCTGGAGCAGTGAGCTATTTTAATTCTTTGATAGCCCTAATTTAAATATTCAATATGTCCGCCTAGAGTACCTCTCTTCTCTGTAGTGACCACAAGGGCCTCAGCGGCTTCTCCCCAGCCATTTCTGGTCTGGGCTGTTAAGCGAAACACATAAACGCTTTCCGGTTTCAGTCCACTAGCTGTATACTGCCGTGCACTGGGGCTGAGCACATCCACCATGGCTGAGTTGCTATTGGAGGAATTTCGCCGATAAGTGATCTGATAAGCTAAAAGAGATATGAATCATATGATCAAGAGGACAGTCACACAAAACATAAAACAACACATGGAACGACAAGCATGGGTTTTTCATAGTCCAATCTCTCACCAAGGATAATGCCGTTGGGTTGAGCAGGGGGCTGCCAGATGAGTCGCACTGAAGTGGTTCTGACCTCAGGAAAAAGGATCCCCACTGGAGGCCCAGGAACTGTAAGCAATAACTCACTGAGTTACAGCAAAGCTACAGCCAGAAACACGGCACAAAGCAGTTTTTCCTTGAAGGAAAGTACTCTATAGCTAGAGTCCATAATAGTGTCTTACCATCATCCAGTGTACGCTCCAGGAGTGGGGGTGAGCTGGGTGCGCCGTCTCCTATACGTGTGAAGCCAAGAACCTGGATCTCATAGAGGACATACTTGTCTAGGCCGGTCAGTTGGACACTGTGGCTGGTGTTCCCTTCCACCACCCAGAAGCGGAGTGCCGTATCCGAGTCTTTCTCTCTGTATGCTACCTATGAGAGATAGAGCAGAGACTCTCAAATACTTTTCCTAGAAAGCAGCTCTCAGCTGTTTTTCTCAAAAAAAATGTTTTTAAAAAGGGAGTAATTAACATCTGCAGTGCCTTGTAGCCCAGGATGAGTCCATTACGGTCAGCTCCTGATATCTCACCCCACCGGACCAGGATACTGCTGGAGGTCGTGGCAAAGGCAGAGACATTTGCTGGTCCACTAGAAGGCACTGCAAGCAAAATCCATATTAACAGTTATGGCAGACATGTATATTTATGTATATAAGCAAATGTATCTAATATTAATTTATTTTTCATTATAAGATGAAACATAGCCTATTTATCAATGTTTTTCATATCAAGCAATTGTATTTTTCTATATATGCTTTATATAAGGATAAAAATATCTGCCAAAATAAAATCAAGCTAGAAATGAGCACAAATATACATATTTGCCCATAATGAGATATTTTTATTACAATTATTTGATTTTTTGTGGTACCTACAAGCCACCACCATTTGTTCATATGACTAACAACTCAGATTAAATTATGAGAGAAATAAATTATAGGAGAAAATGGAAAGAAGTAAAGACCCTCTCACCTGACTCTCTAGTTCTGGCATGAACGGGCTGACTCCATGGTCCTGCCCCGATGCCATTGATGGCCTGCACACGTACTTCGTACTCAGTCCACTCCTCCAGGTCCTCGATGGTAAACTCTCTCTCCAGTCTGTCAGAGATGATGTGGGACAGAACCCCTCCTTTCAAACCAGCCCGAGAGTATTGCACCCTGTAGCCCACCAGCTCGGGGTTACCGTTGTACTCCCACTCCGGCAGGGGCTACAACACATTACTCTTATGTCAGACATAACACTTCATATACATATTTACACATGTCACATAAGTGAGATTATGTATAATCATTTTTAGTTGAAAGTTGCAAGGTAAAATAAACGTTTAAAAAATGTGAATATCTAAAAATGCCACACAACTGCCATCAGTGGCAAATATTGTTCATATATTATGTATTTTAATAATATTTAAGATTTTAAAATATACCTATACAATATCTAAAAATGTACAGAAAAAGAGAAGACCTGAGTGAATAGAGCAAGTGTTAAGTGCAGTCAGATATGGCTAATTCTTCAGATGTTCACCTACCACCCATCGGAGCCAGAGGCTGGTTTCGCTGGCTGTGCGGAGTGTGACGTTGGCAGGAGCAATGTCTGGTGGTGCCTGCAAGGTCTGAATTTTCCTAGAGGGTTGGCTTGGAAGACTCGTGCCCACTATGTTTACCTGACGCATTCGGAACCTAAAATACAGTTGAATAAACAGTGAGTAAGCAGGAGAAGCTGGTGTGTGCAGGAGGTTCAGATAGAAGTGAGTGTACCTGTAGAAGGTGTATGGGTTGAGACCCTCTACTATGAGAGAACGTGCATCAGGCTCATTAGTCAGCTGATGGACCATGACCCACTCTTCATTTTCCCCTATTACACCGATCTGAGAGAGAGAGAGAACAGAATAAAGAAACAGACAAATTCATATTCACTTTGTATTGAGCTAATACACAGACACACAGATTCATCGCAGGTACTTTCACACTAAACGTTTTCTTTTTTACAGAAACATGCTGCTCAGAGCTAATTAACTAGCCTAGCTTGATAGATTCAAGATTCATTATAATCATAATTTTTAATAAAGATTGGTTGTTTGTCTTTGCTGTAGCTTTGGAGGCAAAAATCAATGGAGTGGGAGCTGCTTGAGTGACTTTACCTTATGAAGCCAATTCAAGTTAAAGCTACTGTAGTTCAAGTTGGACTGTCACATTGCATACTGGTGAATTTCCTAAAATAGCTTTAACACATCATAAATCTCCTCATATTTGCTCAGTAACAAGGCACCACAACTTTGTCCATGTTTGTTTTTCTTGACCAGATGGGTCAAAAGGTAAAAAAGTACTTCATTGGAACACTGGAAGTGCTCTGCTGTGTTGATAAAAACTCCATGTGTAACAACCTTCCCAGAACAACATTATTATTACCTGGGCCTCCACTATCCAGCGAGAGATGGAGGTCTTGCCATCATAGCCAGGTTTAAATTGCAGGGCCACAGAACGTGGGCCAATATTGGAGATGGCGATGTTGGTGGGTGGCCCGGGCATTTCTACAAGAACAGAGAAAAAAATCAGAACATTTGTTATTTAAAAATTAGTGTTCAGAACAATCCAACCATAGGGCTATTACTTAAGAACAGAAAAATACTGTTTAACAAAACCCTTACAAGTACACTATATGCCTAAATGTTTGTGAACACCTGATCATAACACTCATAAGTTCTTTTTGAACATCCCATTTCAGATTTAATCCCTCCTTTGCTGTTATAATAACTTCCACTTTTCTGCGAAGGCTTTCCACCAGATTTCGGATCATGGCTGTGGGGATTTGCCAATTCAGCTACAAGAGCATTAGCGGGGTTGGGCAATGATGTCAGGCAAAAAGGACTGGCATGCAGTTGGCTTCCCAAAGGTGTTCAGTTGGGTTGAGGTCAGGGCTCTAAGCAGGCCACTTGAGCTCTTCCACATACACCTTAGCAGATTATGTCTTCATGGAGCTCGCTTTGTGCACGGGGCATTACCATCCTGGAACAAGTCTGGGCCTTTTAGTTCCAGTGAAGGGAAATTGTAATGCTACAGCATACAAAGACATCCCGTACAATTGTGTGCTTCCAACATTGTGGCAACAGTTGATGATATAGTGGTCATATCATTCGAGGTATATCATTTGGCCATTTAGTGTATGAGGTCACATATATAGTATGAGTTTGAGCTGACCTGGTGGAACTCCAGAGGATATGGTGGAGGAGGAAAGCTGGCCCTGGCCCTTGGAGGTCATGGCAGCTACTTGGATAGTGTAGGTGGTGAGGGCAGTCAGACCTGTGACCCGATAGTCCTGTGTCAGGTTGGGCAGGTAGTGTGTGACTCGCGTATTGGTGCGGTTGAACTCCTCCCAGGAGATACGGTACCCTACAATAAGCAAACAAAGAATACCGATAAGGAGGATACCAATGGAGCCTATAAAATATGTCAGGACTGTTTGAATAATGTTAGAATTTTTTTCAATATTTATATAAATCCAATGTCAAATGTTTAAGATCCCATGTTCTACTTCGTTTAAATGTATTTCCTAAACCAAATGTAGTTTGGACTTTAAGAAAGTTGTTCAATACCTATGAAGTGAGAATTGACATAGGCTTGATCAGTCCAGTTTGTAATAAGATACCAGCTGTCAAACTGTACCTTCGCCACAGTCTGAAAGGAATCTATAAAATGTGATTTTCTCCCTTTTCACTTTTGTAGGTAAGCAGACTCATAATCAGACAACTGCTATAACTTCACATTAGGAGAAGGTACATACATTTATGCTTTAAATGTAGAGTTTAAATTGAAGTGAAGTTGACTTTTATGCTTGCTGTTTGATCATACTGATTGGATTATCTTTCTTTGTGTGCCTCTGTTTTGTGCTCAGAATTATATTATTTTCAGGTCATGTTACATTTCCTGTTTATTTTTCTCCTTGTTGGCTGCTGCATGAGCGTTGCTAGACCCCTTTTACTTGGGCCCATGCCCCAGTATTGATCTGCTGTGCCACAGTAATATCTTACGTTCCAGTTTTAACAAGTTCCTATATTTCACAGTGAATTAATTTAGATGCAAAACGGGAAAAGAATGGATTTCTTTCCTAATCCACAATGTCAAAGCATCACAGTTTAACTCAAAATACAAGCTGAGGCATCCACTTTCCTTGTGGTCTGGGTCCGGACACCATGGTGCACAATACTGTGCATCGGCGCTCAAATCAAGAATCAGGATTGAGGATTGAAAACATGACTAGAGCACATTTCATACACGCAGCAGGCATTCAAGGAAAACAATGTCTGATTTGAGTAACGGGGGCCTGCGCCCCAGTAAAGCTTTACGTCTAGCAACGTCCCTGTGCTGCTGTCACTAATCATGTTTATAGAGAGATTCTAACTTGCACTGTACTTTTGTGTGGTCTCACCTCCTAATATACGCTGTATCCTCAGCTGTACTGACACTAGTGCCTCACGACTGCCTGTGTGAGCTATGAACATCTGTGCAAGCAGACATAGGATTTCTATCAGTATGGATTGGGTATAAGGTAAAATCCAGCTGTCTGTTCAACACAGACGGTCCCAGACAGGTGCATCCTAGCTCTGCTGATGTTGTATCTAATATGACTGGACCTCTACCTCTCTCCACGTGTCACTTCACCTTCTAAAAAATGTATGATCTGAAAATATCAGCTACAATAAATCATTACTGTGGATATGTAATTAGAACACTGCCTCCTTCTTTGCTTAAGAAAGATTATTGGAAGGCCCTGACATTTCTAAAGGAACAACACAGAAGTGACATTTCACCTTTCGTAATTTTTTATTCCCACGGTATTATATTCTCGTAATGTAAAGTTTGATGTATACCTCAAATGAATATTCAATATTTTAATTAAAGCTTGAATGCAGTTTCTAGTGTGTGTATGTGCGTGAGCATAATGCCACCTGTGAGAATGCCGTTCCTCTCGTGTGGCTCTTTCCAGCTCACTTTGAGGGATGTGTCCAGGATCTCGGTGAAGCTCAGGTGACCCACAGGCCCTGGGGCTGAAGACACACTTGGGACATTCAGTCCAACAGAACAAAAAAAAAACCCCAGCTATGTATTCAGTCTAAAGCTCCGAAACTCACTGTCTTCGTGGGTACGGACACGGTGTGGAGGACTCCGTGGGCCGTCTCCGGGCGTTGTGAAACACAGCGCTGAAGTGAAGTAATCGGTGAACTTCTTCAGCCCAGTGACGTAGCCGACATGCACGCTGTCCTGAAAGTTTGGCCTCACCGTCACCATGGCCACATCCTCCTCATGGCCTGCTTCCCAGGCCAGCAGCTGGGGGAAGATTACAGAGAGGATGAAAAAAGAAAAAGCGAGAAAAAAAGAGATCAGAAGGCACAGTGTCCATCTCAATCCCCTGGGAGAAAATGCCAATATGTGCTGTGCAGCTGTCACTGAGGCGGTATTGAGATGAATTGTGCCACAGAAACAGTGATTTTTTTTTGTGTTGCTTTGAACAGCAGAGGGCAGCAGAATGATGGACCACCTTGTAGCCCTGGTTGATGCCGTTGATGAACTGAGGGCTTGGAGCGCTCCACGTGAAGCGAACTGTGGTGGAGTTGACAGCCTCTGCCTGCACGTTCCCTGGTGGTACTGTGGGGACTGTATAGCGTGGAATGAGAAATATAGAAGAAGCTATGCATCAGAAAATGGGATTTTAGGAAAAAAACACTGCAGCAGGTATGAATTCTGGATGAGCAGTGGACTTTGGATTTTTATTCCATTTTCTTCCAATTTGCCCGTTCCCACTAGCTAGCTTTACACTATCATATGACAGCTACCAACCAGTTTAATTAATCACTAAACTACACCAGGACTCACCTCCTTGTAAAGTCCACTCTGTGACCTTTTGGCTAAACACACCCTGACCTGCACCATTGTAGGCTGCCACCTCAATCTCATAATTGGTCCAAATGATCAGGTCCTCAAGCAGGAGATTGGTCTGGTCTGGGTTTGTGATGTTCTTGATCTGACAGTCCACCGGCAGACCTGACAGACAGTACCTAAGCCAACACAGACACAGAAGTAATCAGTTGAAAAATCTTATTTTACAAGTTCATAACAAATACTGTTCATGCAATCCCAAACTCCACAAACAAACCTAGTAGATGAACTTTGAATTGATTCATTTGAAAGGTTTTCCGTACAGAACAGCTGAGAGAACATCACAAGACAGAACACAGTGCTTAGTATTGATTATATGTTGACTTTAAACTGTGGGCAGCTCTCTGTAGATGAGTTTGTGGATGTGTAAGAAGTAAAATTGAGGAGTCCTGTTTAGAACTGTTGTGGGCCTAGTGTTCACAAGGGATGGTGCAGTTTTGGGTGAAAACAGAGGGAAAAATAGTGTAGGTAATTATATAAGAAATCCAATGGAACTTTACTACACTACTATACCAGTTTCCATTATACTAGGTCAGAGTTTGTACTGAGAAACCAGTTCTGACAAGACGTATCAGTACAAGCAGAATGGGAAGATTAAAAGGCTAAGAATGTTATATGAAAAATATAATCCATTCATCGAAAAAAAAAAAAGAAAAAAAAAAAGACAGGGGATTTAAGTCACTTACTTATGACACATAATATCCTTGCAATTTTCTAGTTTGGGAGTGAATTAAGGCAATTTTACTGGCATCTCTCAGAGTGAACAAAGCCATATCAAATGGTCTAGACAAATGTATGCACTAATGCTTTTTCTTCATTTAGTCTGATATATTTGTGTTTACGTGCATGTTCTAATGGCCCCCTCAGTAGTTTAATGAAAATGAGAATATAATTTCTGATGTAATTTCCTACTCACCAGCCACTAGCTCATTCATTTGCTGGTGTGTAATTATCACATAGTGATAAGTTTTACATTTGGTTTATCATCCATTGTACATACATTTAATTTACAGTATATTGACAGCCATGACACTTAGAAAGACAGTCAAGAACCATAGTTACCCATATAAAGTGTCCATTGAAACAGCCCTGCAATCTATAAAGTGGTACAATGGCACAGGGAGATCGGACAGATTTGGTTGCAGATATGGGGCAGTTAGAAATGGCCAAACAATGCCACATTAGTACTGATTCATGTTATGGAAGAGTTTTTAAAGGCTGGTTTCATGGGTTTTAACTCACCTGATATGTCAAACACAATCTGTCTATGCATTTGATGTGTGTGTGTGAGGGGCAATTAAGAGTAACCAATACACCTACTGCCATGTTTATGGAAGTTGTGGGAAAACTGGAAGAAACCCCTGTGGACATGGGCAGAACAGCAAAACTCCACACAGACAGTACCCCGGGTTCAGGATCAAACTGCGGACCCTAGAGCTAGCTTTGAGGCAATAACGCTACCCACTGTGCCACAGTGCTTTTTTTTCTCCTTTAAACGAAGTTAGCTTTCTAACATCATTGTAAGAGTTATTTTTATGCACATGTAATATTCCTCATTCTAAACTTTTGTATTCAATCATATCACACACACAATAACACAATGAGTTATAAAACGTAAACTGTACCCAGTTTGTGAATATCTAAACCTAAACTAGCCTTATTTAAATGAATTACTCTAGCTATCCTACTATACTGTCAGTTAGATTCAGACTTGCAGGCTTTAAGTTAATGGTCAGAAATTAGCTGCAGCTATAGCTATATAATAATAGCTGGGGATGTTACGTTTAAGATAGTTATAGAAATGTTCATAGAAATGTATAAAAATGGTTTCATTCTTTCGGTGTATGAGTGGGGAAGTGACAGGTATCGTGTGGGCTGCAACTTACAGAACTGCACTTCTGAAATTGAAACAATGCCTTTTGGGATGTGTATGGTAGTGAATATGTCTTACGTCAAATTTATGTATGTTGTAAAGTCACCGGGGTCACATTAGCTCTAACAGCGTTCAAGTTCAATTTCCACCGCGTAGAGTTCAACCGGTCTCGAATGAGCAATGGAAGTGTTAATTCAACAGTGCTGAATTTACTGCTGTGCATTCCACATCCTGCAGGGACGGTTGCTTGATTTTCCGTACAGGACTTGAAGATGAATTGAAGCTGACCATTTCTGGCATGAGCCTGCGTTTGTGTGTGTGTGTGTGTGCATAAAGTCTCACCTGATAATGTAGCCCTGCAGCAGGCCATTCTGGTGGTTCTCAGGGGGAGGCTGCCATTGGATCATGATGGACTGATTAGTGCGGCCGCTGGCGATGACTGTTTGAGGAGGGGCACTGGGTGGTTCCTCAGGTAACGTCAGCCTGAGAGCGGAGAAGACGTTGGAGTGGCAGATAATGCCAAAGTGAAAAAAAAGGGATGGAGAGACAGAGTCAAGATGTAAGTGTTCAAAAAAAAAAAAAGTGGTTTATTGTTTCATACGTAACTTCAGGTTTTGTGAACCATAAGAAGATAATGACGAGGACTCTGTATTAGTAGTATGTCTGGTTTAAATGCCAGAGAGTGACTGTTACGAACATCTCTTTTGTTGGTTCATGCTCAGACAAACTGTCGGAGTCCACAGAAACGTTCAGAGTTCTCAGCAGAAGACCCAGAGAGATGAGCCGTAGCCAAGAACAGTGATAATCAAAGGCGCTGAGAATAAAAAACGGTAAGTGTGGTGAAGAAAAAACCCAGCCAAGTTCAGTCTAAATCAATGTAATATTTTGATTGCTCCCAAGTGAGAGTGTTGAAAATTCTGAAACAGAGATAAAACGCGGTGGTTGGGATGAAAGGCGAATGCTTCAGAAGAACTGCCCTTCGCATAGTCATGTCGCTCACATAGACTTCACTGGCAGGGAATAGCCTCTGGTCTGAGAGAGTGTAGATGCGGTGGGAGTGTTTGGTAACATTGATGTGTATGTTAGTCATAGTGAGAGTTGCATGTATGTGTTAGCGCTGCATTGAAACTGTGTAAGTTTGCAAGCAGCAAAACTTAAAAGAATTCCCTACACTATCTGTCTTGGCCTTTAAGCAGTCTAATACTTGGCAGAGAGTTGCATCAGCACACAGAATTTCAGCCTTCTTCCGCTAAATATTTTGAAGCCCTTTTTTCTTAAAAGAACTCATGTAGAATGTTTTACTTGAAACATTGGTTTAACCCTGTGCCAGCTCGCTCCCATAGACACTTTGACCACTTCTGCCTTCTCCGGCAGTTATTTTTGTGTGGATCCATCTGCAATGTTTTCCAATCATCTCAGCAGGTCAAAATTCCCAAAACACAAACAACAATGTTGTTTTTTCATTTTCAAGGAAACACAAATACATTCTACATTCGATCGCAATATTGACGCTATTTGTTTAGGCTATAACAAATTCATAGACATAATATGCTTGGAAAAATAATACACAAGTGGGCTAGGTTTAGAAAACACGCTTATGCTTAGGCCAAAATAAGCCTT
Source organism: Notoglanidium macrostoma (assembly GCA_030068235.1). Lineage (NCBI taxonomy): Eukaryota > Metazoa > Chordata > Actinopteri > Siluriformes > Auchenoglanididae > Notoglanidium > Notoglanidium macrostoma. The sequence goes on along the minus strand of JAQQZR010000008.1, from coordinate 9,227,981 downwards.
ACAGACAACCGCATTCTCATACATAAAACCAAGAGCCAAATATGTAAGGTCTAGAGATGTATTACGCGTCACAAGAAGCAGACTATGAGTCACGTTACAACAACGGTTGTCAGATTCAGATGGTGGAGACATGCACGGGTTAAAATTGATAATGGACTTTGTATATTAAAAAAAAAACAGGTCAAAGCAAACAACTGAAATTGAAGTGAAATAACCAGAGAGAGCTAAAAGCAACAACAACACCAAAAAAAACAAACAAAAAAACAAAACAAAACACAGCAGCAGCACAAAAAGAAAATTCAAAGGGCAAAAAGATCAAAAGTCATACACAGGAGATCGCTATTGGCAAATAGTCTTTGAAATATAGGTTGAAGGTCACAAACACAATACTGACTCTCATGATTCAGCAGCACTGTTCACATTCATCAGTACAACGACACAACGATTTGTCCTTCAGATTTCTCAAACTATTATTCATATATATGGGAATACAGGTTCGCACATTGTGATTGTAGCAAATGAACCAGAAATGTAGGAGGACGACTAAGAACGCAGCGGTGTTTGTGCAATGAACCCATTCAGACTTTTTGCTCAGATCAGATCCATCTGTATTAATGGTTCATATTCGTAACCACAAGTGACCCATATCTGATGTCTGAACCCATCTGTCCTCTACAACACCCAACACGTGTACATCAATTTTAGTCTGAATGCTCGATTTTGGTAGCTTCCTTCCAGTTTTGCTTGAATGAAGTCCTAAAATATCAAGTAAATCAGCATTTTCCCCATCCTTCCACAGAAAACACACACAGCTGTCGCTGTCCTCCATTGTTATTTTGCCGTGTTGCCAACTCTGGATATGATGACGGTGATATGCACATGTCCGCTAAAGTGCTTTGAGGAAAAAGCCATATGAATGTATTCGTTGTATTGTATGTGATCACAGAGTGGCAAACAGATCAACTTGTTTTGTCTACGCAGTCCTGAAAAAATCAGATCTGTGTCACGTTAACGCAGCAAATTGGATTTGTGTCACTTCAACCTGGTGTGTGACAACAAACCTTTGCATCTGCCATCATCTCTGCCACCTTGGGTGCTTTTGAGGAAAAGTTGCTCTAACATTAATGATGCATTTGCAATTAAACTACCTCTGAAGTGTGATAACAATGGCAGAACAGGCTGTTATGAATACGTCCCACTGTGCCAATTGCAGTGTGTCAATTCCAGAAGCAGAACAGCAAACTGCAAACAGATTTTCCACAGTTTTGAAAACACCATCCGTGTAGGCAGTCACAAATAAAACCCAAGATTGAAATCATTGTCTTTATAGTGAATGGTGCATGACAAGCATAGCGTTTTTTTGGAAGTCAGTAGTGATATTGTGTCCATCCACTGCAATAATGGGTTCAGTTTCTATCTTCACAGTCTCTTGCAGTCTCTAGGATTCTTATTTCTTACTGTCATGAACAGTCTGGGCTTTTTCTTCTACACGCCTGGACACTACTGTTTGATGAGCCAATATGTCTGACACATCAATTCTGCTGTATTGCACAGCCTTGTCAGTTAGCTATTGTGCAAGCTACACAAAGCCTGACAAAAAGGGGACAACTAGAAGGGACAGATTTACTTGTAGTGTCATGCTTAATTTGCCGCATTTTTCTTTTCACAGAAACAATATGCTTTGGCCAGAGAATTTTTCCCAAATATGTCGCTGCAACTTAGAAATACATTCTATCGTAAAACTTTATTTCCCTTTAAATCTACAACCAGTAAACCAGCACCAGTATCTGGTTAATCCATCTTTTTTTCACTTTGCAATATCACCCAGTGCTAGTGATGGACTGGGAACAAAAATCGGCCGAGGAATTTGCTTTAAAACGGTCCACTACCCTTGTCCAAGATATTAGAAATGGAAGTCACAAAGGGCTACATTACTCTCTGCTTGGACAAAATCTTCCTCCATAATTCACCTGTATTATATATGACCTAGTTTCACACACAAACAAATGCAATCAAATAATCGTTATACAAAAGATGAAACAAATCTGCTCAGCTCAATTTTGCATACTTCAATAATTTCTTTAATAAATCACTGACGATTGATTTGGAAGCAATTTACATAGCAATCTGCTGCAAAGCAAAATTTCTTCTGTTAGCACTGGTGCTCCCAATTTAAAAAACCAACAAAGAACTAAAAAGATTCTAGCTTTGTGAGCTTGTATCTGGTCAGACTTTGCTGCACTTTTCATATACCTACATCACAGAGTCTAGACATGGACAGACGTAGCCTAACTAACTAATATTAACCATGTATGTTCTTCGTAGTATCTAAGCAGCATTGCACCAATGCTAAGCTCACTAGCTAGTCAGCTCTCATCAGTCATTTAAAAAGAAGTTTTCGGAAAGACAAAACATTGAACACTGGGATTGTAGCACAACACACAACTAAAGACCATTAGCCTTGTTTAGGTAACTTCGATATGCCGTACCACTGAGTGCTGCTTTCTCAACGCTGCTTAACTTTTTCATATGCTTCAGTATAAGCCTCCAGCTCATTCCTGAGATTAGAAAAATCGATTACAGTTATAATCGAAATGCTTATTTCTAATTATTTCTTATTTCTAACACAGCTTGAGTTTTTTGTCCAGTTTTCCAGATGCCTTTTTTTAGTTCTTTGTTCAGTGAAGATACCCTACTGCTTTATCTATACCGCTTTATCCGTCTGGGTGGCGGGGAAGCTGGAGCCGATCCCAGCATCTTCGGGTGAGAGGCGGGGTACACCCTGGGCAGGTC
>JAQQZR010000008.1:9197898-9222889 GCA_030068235.1 Notoglanidium macrostoma | reverse complement strand
TGGGTGACCCGGGGATCGAACCCAGGACCTTCTTGCTGTGAGGTGACAGTGCTAACCACCGCACCACCGTGCCGCCCCTTTCAGAAGTATCAGCTTCTGTATATGAAAGGATGTGATAACTAATTGGTAGAAACTACATTACCTCATTTTCTTTATAAATATATATAACAGCTTGTCAGTAATCTTTAATTCCAGTACTTTTGTAAGAAAGTAAACTTCTGTAAAAAGAATAAGTGATAACTTAGTGAGAAAAAAACCCAAAACACAAAACCTTTAGAGGTATGTGTGTGTGTGTGTGTGTGTGTGTGTGTGTGTGTGTGTGTGTGTGTGACATTGTTCAGATTAGGTAACATTAGCTTTCAAGAATCAGGGAACTCATCATGAGGGCATTGTCGTTCATTGGTGAGTCCGCTTATAACGAAAGTTATCTATGATCTCTCTCATTCTCAAATCCCTAAACAAGTAGCAATAAATGTAACTGGCAATGTGTAAGAATACACTGAATGTTGAGAGTAAATGTCAGTCATGTACTCAGGCTTTAGGTATAGCTTTAGCCATTTAATATTTCAATGTTTATAGCTGAACCATTCATTTCCAGCTTCCAGCAAGTAGACTGCTATTTGTAAAACAGACCTTACACTCACTGTGAACAAAAATGCAAATGAGACCTGAGAAAGAATAAGACACAATTAGACACAATTAGACAATCTTGGCTAGGACCTTTCTGTCTAAATTATTCTATTATTCTAAAACACAAAAGACCAAATTAAAATGCAGCAGTACTTGTGCAGAATAAATCCTTCTGTGCTGCTTTTCTGCATTATCTGCATTCTTATTTGGTAATATATTATTTGCAAGAGTGGCATATGAATTATATATACTGTATGCTTCATTGGCAAAAATTATATTTCTAAAATAAATGTTATTTTATACAGAAAGTGTAACTACCTATGTGATCTGAGGATATCTAAACTATCTAGCTGGCCAACAAGATTATTAGTTATTATTATTATTAGTAGTAGTAGTATTAATTTGCCTTGTAAATCATGAATAACTTAAATCTCAAAACCCAGATGTGTCATGTTACACTACATGGCCAAAAGATTGTGGTCACCTGACCAAAGCACTCATATGTGTTTGTTGAACATCTCATTCCATAGTTCGCCCCCCTTGCTGTTTTAATAACCGCCACGCTTCTGAGAAGGCGTTCCACTTGATTTTGGAAGGTGGCTATGGGGATTTGTGCTCATTCAGCTACAGTACAAGAGCATTAATGAGGTCTAATTAGTGTTTCTGCACCTCTTATTATGTGTTGTGTTGCAGTCCATGTGTTTTATAGTAATCACAATTATTCTGATATGATTTTATAGCATGGCACTTCAAAGCTTTTTTTTCACACTCATATTTAGATAAATAGGCCCAGGCTGTCCACTGTTTATATTAAACTAATAACAGAAACAGGGAGCTTGAGGAAAATGGCTTATCAAACTAAATTACAAATGTCAGAGAATATGCCTATATCATATAGGCTCTACTTCACAGAATGAAGACAAACTGCAGGAATAAAATCCCCATATGGTGTTTAATAACATTAGCAAGAGAGATGGCATTACATGCTTACTGCATTAGTCCTGGTCATGTTCCTATAGCATGGTGGAGATTGATTCATGTAAAAAGAGAAAGCTTCTGTTCCCGAGCTTTACGACGTGTTGCTTCTGTTGTCAGACGCGTTATATGGATACACACTCACTGGTCAGTTTAATAGGAACACCCCCGCTCTTGCAATTATCCAATGAGCCGATCATGAGGCAGTGGCAGCATGCATGAAATCATCACCTGGTCTTTTTCAAATCTTCAACAGATCCCTGTACTTGACTGTTCATGCAAGACTTGATGTGGTCTGCTGTTGCAGTCCATCCGCCTTTATTTTCAATGTCTTGTGTATTACTGAGATGATTTTTTTTATCACCGTGGTAGTAAAGAGTGGTTACTTGAGCCTTCATGTCAGCTCAGACCAGTGTGGCCATTCCCCCCCCCCCCATTCTGTGTAAACTCTAGAGATTGTTGTGTGTGAAAATCCCAAGAGATCAACAGTTTCTGAAATACTCAAACCAGCCCATCTGGCAACTACGACCTAGCCATGGTTAAAGTCAATGAGATCACATTTGCCCCCATCTTGATATTTGATTTGAACATTAACTAAAGCTCTTGACATGTACCTGCCTGATTTTATACATTACACTGCTGCTATAGGCTGATTGCACAATTGCATAAATAATCAGTTGTACAGGTGTTTCTATTAGGTAGTACTCACACTAGGTTCAACTGGTCCGAATCTCCCCTGGAAGCAACTGTCCCCCTTTCCCACTCCCCCGCTGGTCTGCACTCACACTGTACTAAACGATCAGCTCCAGGACACTTATGTCACCACATCATCGAAACTGCATCACTGTGTCTGATATGCAGCCCAGTGGAGATAAGTGTGTTCGCATCTCGCAGCCTTGCGTGCCATTCACTGTTTCCTGCACGCTTCTCATTTATCTGTTCCTTCTGAAACGTTTGCTGTTCATTACAGTATAGAGGAATCAACACAAACATAAGTAACATTGACTATAAATTAAAACAGTAAAGTAAGAAGTATGCAGGAAATAGCATATGGAGTGCAGGGCTGCAAGAAGCGAGTGCACTTATCGCCGGTTTGCTGCGTTTCAAAGTTGCAGTTTATTTTCTGCGTTCTCCTCATCGCTGTTTTGCTCTGCTTAACCTCGTATCTGTGCTCTCATATAAAAAACAGTGATCTCACTCCATAGTTTTAACATTGTGGATTATTTTGGGCATGGTGACACACGGCCCTCTCACGTGCCATACAGATTTATTAATTATGAAACGCAGTGACTTTCAGCAAGTCAAGCTGCACGCATAAAAAAAGATTTTTACGGCAGCAGCGGACACTGCAGGAGGGATTTGCAGTTTACTTGTTGACTACAATATGCATTATTCATTAATAATATGACAGCCAGACCCGTTATTACCTCTAATATTCCCCAGTAAATTGAAAAGTGCATGTAATGGCGTTCAAGTTCGAAGCCTGTGTGTGGTTAGCGATCACACCGTGCATGAACTCATCCGATCCACTCCCAGGAGCACCTCTTCCAAGCGGCCCAAGTGACCCACCCCAGGGAGCGATACGGAGTGATCACACTGCTCAATTGAACTGGTCTTTAGGGGTCAAACTCTCCTGGGTGCGGGTCACATCGCCTGAGTACACCCTTGGTGTGTTGTCATGAAGATGACACAAAATGTCTGTGATTAGCTCTATATAAAACCAAGGAAACACAAACAGGGCTAAATAAAATGTCCTTTATGCCCCTGCTCAATACTAAGTAGGTTACATATTTTGGTATCGGTATTAACATGTACCAAAAATCATGTACTCATAGTAATAATTGGTCTGAAAAGAGGGTATTGATGCATCTTCAATCTGGTTCCGTTCTTAAATCTTCTAAATCAGACCAAGGTGGGTCAGTGTCGGTAGTGGGATGTTATATCCTTTCATTTTAAACATGAATTTGACACAGGTGTGTTCCTGTAGCCATACATTCACTGGTATGCAATGCACTTTTGGGTGTAGTATGTATTGGTAAGCTTAAACTAGACCATGACCACCCTCAATTCAGCACAGCACACATAACTTCAATGCATTTAAGAGAACCATTTAATGAATTTATGCATTCTTCAGCAAGTCAAACTGGGGCTATTCCTTTGATGGGGAAATACGCCAGAGGACTATTAATATTAATACCCGCACATCGAGCTCTTTTAAAACTGTTGCTTGACATCCTTTTCCTGGAGTGTATCTCAAGTTGCTCTGTTTCCAAACTGCTCCTCAGAGTGATAACACACTGGCATGTTTTTAGCTCGTTGACCAATTTGTGACACTCTGAGAACAGCTGGCTGGTCAAAAAGTGAAAAAAGAAGCTTTATTTCTAGAAATAAGGTTTAGGGTTATGTTTAGGTTATTAAACTCACTAGATCAGTGTATGATTCAGGATTTTGGCACAAATTTTGGTGGTGTGATCCCTGGGTCACCCAGGGTGCCTTCCTGTGCGGAGTTTGCATGTTCTCAACGTGCATGCGTGGGTTCCCTCCGGGTGCCCCGGTGCTGCAGATTAAGTCAACTGGCTACTCTAACTTGCCCATAGGTGTGAATGTGAGTGTGTGTGGCTGTTTGTCCGTGTTGGTCCTGTGGTGGACTGGCGACCTGCCCAGGGTGTACCCCGCCTCTCCCCGAAGATGCTGGGATCGGCTCCAGCGGTATAGATAATGGATGGCTGGATGGATTTTAGCACTAAATAAGTCAATGTTTTACTTTTTTTGCATTTATTTGCCACGTGTGGTCGCTTGATTTACAAATGGATTACAAAAAGTAACTCTTTCACTTCTTTTACAAATTAATATATGAAATTAGGAAGGCAGATTCTGTGTGCCAATATTTCGAAATGCTACTGGGATTCACATTCAAACAAGCCACTTTTAAATGAATAGGGTGAATGTTATTTTACTCTTTTTCGCTTTCCTGACATGCAGCATAGTTCAGCAATAAAAATGGACAAATTTTCCAATCCATCTACCTAAACAAACTAGAGTTGTGTCTCAAATACACTATATGGACAAACACATGTGCTTGTTGATCATCCCATTGCAAAGTTAGTTCCCCCTATTAATGTTATAATAACCTCCACTCTTTTGGGCAGGCTTTCAACTAGATTTTGCAGCATGGCTGTTGGGATTTGTGCTCATTCAGCCACAAGAGCACTAGTCAGGCAGTGATGTTTGGTGAGGAGGCCCAGACATCATTCTAATTCATCCCAAAGGTGTTCAGTGAGGTTGAACGCCAGGCCAACTGAGATCTTCCACACCTCCCTGGAAAACCATGTCTTCATAAAGCTCGCTTTGTGCACGGGGCATAGTCATGATGACTATGGCCCCTTAGTTCAATCTTACGCCTACAGCATAAAAAGACATCCTAGCCAACACTGACGTGCTGTCTAGCTAGTGTCACATTTACATCTTTTGGATGCACATAAAATAAGCAATGCGCATATGAACAATGCTGTGCAAGGAATGTTTCTTTTCGTCATTACATAGATTTGTTCCTAACATAATAAAATGTTCAAATGTTACAACAGTCATATATAATAAATCTGGAATATATTGTTGACTACTAAAAGAAAAGATAAAACTGAAGGTAAACCCAGCATGCCTACTGCTGAAAGACTTGTAGCAATAAGAAATGAATGGCTTGGTCTGAATGCATGACTCTCTCATAGAGATGTCACATGAAGAAAACCAGGCACGGTGCGAGTGCCTGAATTCAGTCAGCTACAAATAACATTATTAACCAGTGAAAATAAGGTGCTACAGCACTCCCTCAACACCTTTACGACCCGGCTTTCTTCTATAATGAGAAATGAGACAAATAAAATAAGAAAAATAATACTAGACCTAGGTAAGCAGCATGAGAAGCAATCTCATCTTTTCTTGTTCTAGAGCACTCACCCAAGGATGACAAAAGGTTGATAAAAGAATTTATAGTAACTAAATATACCGACGGAGACAATCAGACATTACATTCCATCGCATACACAGTGTGCAGGAGAAAAAGTAAATGTCAACAACCTTTTTCCTACCTAGTGCATTTGTTTTTGACATATCTGAGCACACATACAAAATTGAGTCCTGAGCAAAGACAGTGTACTCAGAGGAATGGATTATGGCATTAACGGCCAATTCCCTTTGTGAAATAGTGGACAAAAAGAAAAGACTATTAAAAATCGGAAAACTGAGCCTAAAGGAAGGATGTAATAAAGATATTAAACCATGAGAGAAGGATGTAATATCTGTAGATAAATTAGACTTTAGCCAATTATACTGTGATAAAAATGTGACCCCCTTGGCTATTCTAGGTTCCTCTGTATAACTCTCTCTCTCTCTCGTCCAATCCAAGCCTTGCTTTTCCCAAGTGCACTCCAAAATATACCGTTGGATGCTCATCTTATGCATTTACAACTCTTATCATCAACAGCATCAGTGAAAATATCACATCTACTCATGACCCATACACATAGCCATAATACACATATACTGTACATCTAATTATTAGAAATGTTGCATTCTTACATTCCTACAAACCTATGACTCAGACCCTCTGTGTTCCCTAAGCAAAGGCTAATTAAATGCAGATACTTGCTTATTACAAGAAACTCAATTCTCCGAATCTAATCTCAAATTAAAATCAGATCAAAAATTAATCAAAACATTTCCACCCACTACCATATGATGAGGAGAGGAATATGAATCTTAATCAACCGAAATTCAACATTATTCTTAATGACACTTACATTGCAGATACTGAGATAAACATTTCGAATAATAATCTATTGCATTAAAAAAAATAATAACTGTCGCATTGATTTGCAGCTCACGAAGTGATGACCCACGCTTCACAGTGACTTCACGTCTCTCTCAATATCACAGATGCAGTCATTCATTCAACCATTAGACAGATCTTTCGATGCTGCACAACACACCAAATTAGCAGTCACCCAAATAATAAGTCAGTTAATGAATGACTACGATCGTAACCGTGTTTGGAGATTAAAACACGCAAAAGCAAAATAATTCTCATGCTGCTTACTTAGCCATCTGTCACACATTAATTCCTTTTAAATCAGGAACTCGATACAATCGAATACCTCAGACACACAAATCTCCCTGATTACTATTCGTAATTGTATGTCTCCTTTGTCTGGAATGGAAGTTATCTACGTAATTCAATCCTCAGAAAGCAAAAGAACCAGAGTTGCCCATTTTTTCGTAAATATAACAAGCAAAAAAAAAAAAAAGTTTACTTTCAATTATCCTTGCCCAGTTGACCTCTACATGAACCAGTGATCGTGGCACCATGATTTCCAAAGAACTATGTTATAAACCATTAAAACTCATGGACGCTTAAAGCTCCAAACATTTCTACTGTTACTTTAGCAATTTAACAACCGCAGAACATAATCAACTGAATTAATCTCAGCCAATCAGAGAGCTCTTTGAGAAAGCAAAGAAATTAAGATTTCAGACTTGTCATCCATTAGCCCAGTTATCTTCGATCTCAATGCTTAACATTTATGGCATTTGGCAGACGCCCTTATCCCGAGCGACTTAACGATCTCACCAACTTGACAGCTTGTTGGAAATCCCACAAAACACAAATTCCCCATTCTCACTCACGGACGGGACTGCCATATGGAACGTTTCGCAATTTCTGATTAACAGAAACACTAGATTGCTTGTTATATATTGAAAAAGGCATTACAGAACTTAAATGCATCTTATAGAACAATTCACTCTTATTATTCTTCAGTTCGCCCAGAAATATAGTAGTGGGAATCAGCGCAGTGCATGAATCCTTAAAAAAAACAATAAAAGAAATTCATTTATAATTTTCTCTATTACTATCAGACCTAATTAACATCTCTGGCATGCTGCAAGCAAATCCTGTAGAAGACCTACACTGGAGTTCATTTTCAACAAATGGATTTATACACCCTATAACTATCTATATGCTCTGTGGAACAGCATACCTATTAAACATTCTGGGCAAGAAGTCACTGCTGCATTATATCTTCTTCTCCGCTTCTGCATCCCGCTATTCCCTGCCATCCTGCCGACTAGGATACGCATCAGCTATCAGCACATCTAAACCGCTAATAGTGCAACACATCTAAGAAAAACTCACTCGCGATGGAAAAGCTATGCATTTGTACTGGAAAGCAAGCCACTGAATTTGATCTAATCTCATCATCGACTTCATACAGTACGTTCTTTAAAATATAACATCATTTATGCAATATCAAATTGCTTTACATCCTTTTATCTTTTCTCGGTGCAGTCTTTATTGCCTTTAAAACTGCAGGAAACATTAAATGTGATATGCATTAGGGAGACTACATTAGTTCAGAAAATAAAAGAATGCCTAAAGACCTCAGGGCTGAATTCAGGGTTGGAGGCTTAAGTTCAATCCATACGTCAATATTTACATGGCTTACATGGCTCACTGAGATTATTACAATTGCCTGTGCATAGTCAGTGACTTCCAGGTTGCCAGGATTTGCTACTAAATCAAACAATTGTCTTTTTTAGGGGATATAAAGAGAAATTACAGCATTTCAAACATCCATTATCTCAGGGAAGATGAAGCCAATCCCAGCTGACTTCAGGCAAGAGGCAGGGTACACCATGGGCAGGTTGCCAAGCTATTGCATGGCTAACTCAGAGACAGACAACCATTTACACTCACACCAATGGGCAATTTAGATTAGCCAGTTGACCTAGTCTGCCAACCCATACAGGCATGAGGAGAACATAAAAACTCCGGACAGAAAGGCCCAAGTTGGCCGGCAGGTTCGAACCTGGACCCTTGTTGCTGTGAGGCAACAGTGCTAATCACTGCACCACCGTACCGCCCTTTCAAGCAGTAGTCAAACATATGGTCCTAGTCATGATTATATACGATCGAGAAAAAAATTGCCTTAATTTAACAATATGAGATTTACGCATATTAATTAGCAGTGAGGAGTGCCTGTAGTTAATTAATCCGTAGTTAATCCTCAGGCCTGAATAGTTATGTGCGTGACTTTTTTTGTACAGAATAAGTAGACATTCCAAAATATTTTATGAAACTTTTTTCGGTCTGAAAGTGCCTATAAATCAATTCTTGATACACAGGCATGCACTCATATAATATCTTTTGTGTATTCCCCCTTTCCTATACCCTCCATCTATCTATCACTGATCACTCAGTACATATAAGTCATTTATTTGCTGTCCCCAGCCATTGTTGTTATGGTTCTGGTTGTAGTTGTTGACATTTTTGTTATTGCAGCTGTTTCCAAACTAATACAGGAAGGAAAAACAGTAAAAGAGCACAGTGTATGTGTGTGTGCATCTGTGTGTGATTGTGTAGATGTCAACACCATTCTCTCGAGACCAGTGTATTTGAAGGAGTGACTGCCTCTTTCTTTCAAAAGCTCCTGCACACTCAGATCCTCACTCGGAGCCACACAGCTCAGTCAAAAGCAGATAAATCTCTGTGAACACTTGAACATCCCGGTAAGTAAGTGCCATGCCATTACAGCTGGATAAGGCACCTCCGCTGGCCTGTATAGCAAGCCTGCAACATGAAAGCTTTCTCATTCTTTCATCAGGCATTTGGCCTCGTTTTTTTTCTTTTTTTTTTTAACTAAATGGCTGTGTTGGGAATGCAGCCCTGTTTTTCTCTTTTTTTTCGTTTTCTTGATATGCACTAATGCTCTAGTGAAAAACACGCTCTACAACTCTCAGCTTTACAGCATCTTGAGCTGTAGGAAATACGAGCCACGATATGAAAAGAATTGCACTTCTACTCAGATGCGTTGACTTTGACACACCCCTTCATCATTGGCATGATGAAGATGGCACTCTTATGATCTACATTATTAATAACCAGATTTATTTTTGCAGTATGCTTAATTATAAAACATAATCCTTACTGTATTACTAAAACCCACTATGCGCACTATGACGCATTAGTTTTAGTACTTGCTGATGTAAAGTGAATGTACATGCTATTATTTGCCTGGTGAAATTTTTCTCTACCTTGTGCATTGTGCGAATAAAAAACAGACTCTGAATTCCATTCCTTCCTCTGACTCCTGGCATGTCAATAACAAATTGTAGAAAGCTTGAAAAGCCTAGGCATTTCTTGCACCTCATAGCATCACCAGAATGTCATCCACTCACCTTGCTGTCTCCCTGCTGAACTGGCCCTTGCCCACGTCATTGACAGCACACAGCCGGAACTGGTAGGATCGTGCAGGAATGAGTCCTCCCACCATCACACTAGTTGCCTCTGGCTCTATGTTGGCCAAGAGCACAGTCCATGGAGCATCTGACCCAGACAGAAAGCACATCATCAGTTACACAGCAGGAGGAGCAGATGGAGCAGCATTGTTATCTCTTGTATGTCTGGAGTGTCTGAGAAACTTCAACAAACACTACATTCTTCTATATTTCATACCCATCAACACATACCCCATGCAGTCCTAGACAGAACTGACCAGATGGTAACTCAAGCTGGTTACCTACATCTGAACGAGAACTTATTCAAGGTGAACACTGTATACATTTTAGATGTAAAAAAAATAACCCATTTGGTTTAAAATTAAAGTGAAGGAGACCATCTACCTCCAGCTGAACAGAGTCAGTATTATCAGTGGCACCACCGGTCATCTATTTACAGTGCAATTCTAAAGGTGTTATATATATCAAATGGCAGGAGAACTAAATAAAAAATGAACTGACAACATTGTATGGTAAAATACCCAAAAAGTCAGACATGTGCAATGTACCAGTTTTTCCACAAATGTATTCATGCTTCTGCTTCTACAACCTTGAACAAACAAGCAAACAAAGGATCTGGAGATTGTCTTGAAGGAATACAAGCCATCATATGCACACAGCACACAAACGAAAGCCACTATATCTTTCTTGTCTCAAGGTTTATTCATCATGCTGTCTCAAGGATTTTTGCTTGCTACCATCGACACTGGCTTACTCATTAGGAATTAAAGTAAAATTAAAAATTTATATCCTACTGCTTTGTGACAATGTCCATTGTTAAAAGAGCTACATAAATGAAATTGAATTGAAAAATGTAATTGCTCCAAGCACTTTTTGTTTCAAAGTGTCTTTTTTGTTTAAGGTAACATCTCCAGTATGACAGTTCACTGATTCCCTAATTCACACCTCTAACATGCCCTTACTGGCACAGACGTCTATTAATTTATAAACATTAGTGCTGAATTCTCTATTACATAAGAGAATACAAAAGTAAAAGTTGGTGTCTCACATGGTTCTAGAACCACTGTTATGCTACCTCCGGGTATAGTTATTCGTAAAAAAAAGTATTATTCGAATTCTGCTATGCTGATAACACACTGCTGCATGTTTCAAACAAATGGGATGCTAGACACCAACACAATAAAGGGCATTAGACACTGGATGATGATTCTACTTAATTTCAATAAGACAGAAGTACCTCTACCAGGACCTACTAGCCTTCTGATTATGTAGAAACTCTTGATGACCTTTCAGTTACATCATGTACAGCACTCAATGTCTTGTGTTTAATATTCATGTAGAAAAGTAGGATGGTCTTTTTCCATTTTAGGAACATTGCTATGCCATAATGCCATATCAGGATGCAGCAAAAAACAGTTCATGCACTTGTTTCCTCTATGTTGTACTATTGTAATGTCTGGCTGTATGGCTCCAGTATGTGTATAAACATGATTCAGCAGACAGAGTACTTACTAGAAACAGAAAGTTTTAAGACAATTTAATGCTTATTCAATCGCAACACCACTCCCAGTGAAATTTTGCATTGATTATAAAATAATACGAACGGCACATAAAGCAGTAAATGCTCTCGCCCCACAGTACCTGAGCAAATCTTGGTCTATTATGGCCAACCAAGTCTGCTTTGATCAAAAGGTGCAGACTCTTTATTAGTACCTAGAACAATGAAAACTACAGCAGAGGGCAGAGCAATTGATAAAATGGATTAATGGACTTTCATTAATCATTAATTTTATTTAGACAATCTATTTGTGTAGGCAGGCAGCATGTTAAATAGCTCTTATCTTAGGTAATGGTGCAGATCTGGTGGATTTATATGAATGCAGATTTTGGTGAACTAGGATGTCTTAGTGCTGTCACCCCCTCTCATCTAAATGCAAGGATTGATGAGTGAGGAGTGGTGAGAGCCTGATATCCCAGTATGCTCTCATGTCAGTGTTACTTTCTTGCTCTTTCTTTTTTTTATTATGTCGTCATAGCGAACACTGCCAGTTTGTGCTTGCACATACGTCGATCACATATGTTGAATATATGTTTCTTTCATATGTTATAATGTTGTATATCTGAAACTGAAACTTCTATTGTGCCTCCTTCTCTGGCCTGATTGATGCTGCTCCTTATCTCCTGTTACTCATGCTTCTTCATCAAGAGCTTTCTGAACTTTGTGGATAATCTCCTGCAGAATTGCACTTACTAAACACAGTTTATGCCAAAGACTCACTTTCCAGCTTCAGTGGAAAATTTAATCTGGATACAGTAGACCTGCACCTTCCAAGATTCTTCTCACAATATGATCATATGCAAACACTCCATATAATGTAAATTTAGTACTGTTTTCCTTTTCTCTAAATGGCTATATACTGTAATGTACATAATCCCACTATCTCATGTTACCCATAATAGGTTGGGTTTTTGTCAATGTTTCTTTCTCATGTCACCTCAGTGAGTTTTTCCTTGCCACTATTGCTTCTGGCTTGCTCATTGCAAAACTAAATTGGATTTTCTCATTTTTGTTCAGTTTTGGGTTTACTTATTGAAATAGTTATGAAAAGTTAAAAATTGACCATCTCATCATATTGTCCAAGATGTGCTGAAAAAAAAATGATATAGAACACTTGCATATTACACATTTCTTAAGGCTTCATTTACTAGGCTAAACAAAGACATGCATCGAAGCCAAAAAAAGAAAATTGTCACACTGTCCCTGAAGGGTTAAGGATATAAATTTACAAATGGACTTCTGTAATTATATTTCATGAGTTTCATGATTTTCATGACTATTCTTTAAAGTGAAATACAAATAAATAAAATTCAATTCAATGCAGTTGACTTTCCTATCACTCAAGAGAACTGAAAAAACCATACAGCTATTTAATGTCCAGTCACTTTACTATTATTATACAAACAGGAGAACTACACACTACAGTAGTAAATTTGCTCTTGTCCACTCACTGTTCTCCGACACCTCCAAGATGTAGCGGATGAGGGGGCTGTTACCATCAAAGGCCTGTGCCCATGTGAGGTTGATGGAGCGCTTCTCTGAGGAGCTGTATGTAGCAATTGGATTCTCTGGAGCGTGTGGGAGCTGCCTGCAATGGACAAACAGTGGAGACAAATGGAATTAAACGCCGCTCTCAGTTTATGACACTCTCCCAGAGTCCAATTACCTACAGTTTCAATATTTACCAGAACCGATAGCGGTAAGACATTCTGTCCAAATATTTACTGAGAGAGTTAGAGAGTTTGAATATAGGGAATCCTTAATGCAAAGAAGCATAAATTGATACAGAGATAGCAGAGGATGTTACAAGATCTCCTAACATCCAAGCAACAGCAAAAGGAGAGAGAGAGTGAACTGGACCTGACTCTGAGGTGGGCGCTGCGGGAGTCATTGCCTCCTACAGACGTTACTCTGCATGTGTAGGTGCCGATATCTCCAGACCAGGTCTGGGCAATGTGTAGGGTGCCGTTGGGGTCTACCCGTAGTCGCGGGCTTGAATTCACATCAATGGCTAGGCCTCCTTTCTCCCACACGTGCCTGGAGCACACAGCAGAATATAATTCTATGAATCACTGGTATGCATATACACACATGTATAAGAACTCTATACATAATGGTCACACACAGGAAATTCAAATAACACACTAGAGGTGTAACACAATCCACTGTTGCACTGTATTTCTATTTAAACCTGAAGTGGGTGTGGGCTAAACCTGAAGTGCTATGATGGTAAAATATGAACTTTACCACTATGCCCCCAGTAACACACACACACATACACACACACACACACACACACACACACACACACACACACACACACACACACACACACACACACAGAAACATACACCTAACACATACGGCCATGCAACTATACACACACACACACACACACACACACACAAACTACAGCTGCATCGGTTCCTCTGTTTAATCTCCTGTGTCTTGTGCTTAATTAAAGTCTGACTCTAAGTTATTGCTCTGTTTACATATTCATCTGTTTTTCTCGATCAAATCAATCTGCAGGTGACAGCTAAATCAACATTTTATGAGACCGAGTGTAATAAAGAACTGCCAACATTGAGTGAATTACAATTAATCAGAGATGAAGTGACGAGAGAGAGGGAGTAAAAGAGACAGAGATCCAAAATAGCAGGCTGATAAACGGATGGGCTTATAATGAGTTTAAAAAGGGAGATATTGGAGTATGGTCAGAAAGACACTGATGTTACCTGACAGTGACACTTGGGTCATGCGTCACACCACAGGTCATAATAGCTTTGGTGCCTTTTATGACGCTTTGGTCCTGAGGAGGATTGGTTATGCGGGTTCGAGCTGGAGACAATCAGACCACATTATATACATGTTAACCTGTTGTACTGTTATATTAAATTATTACATTAGTCTACCAGACCATGGTACAGTATTTTCTTAGTGGAACATTTTGAATGACTGTTTTCTTGGCACATTTGTATTACAATAGCCTGTACCCTGTTCAAAAATAACTGCTATTTAGTATAAAAAATGAAACATGTTACGATGCCAAAAGTGCAGCAGGTCCTCCCAAAAGAAACCAGCGAACAGCTGGTTAAAATGTTTAATCATGGAAATACTTCAGTTCTCCTACAAATAGTAACTCATAAGCCACTTGTGGGTGAAAATTGGTGTTGATAAATGCGCTCAATGCGTAATGCATCACTGGTGTGTTCTGAGCATGGTGCATGCAGCTATGACTCAGTCATTCATTTAGTCATCTGTTTAGTATGTGGGAATTTAATAGTCAGTACATAATATTAAGCATTTGTTTATTAGTTCCTTCTTACTAAAAGCGGGCTTCACTCACAATTTTCAGATGTTGTTTCTCTACTTCTATAAACCTGCATGCTTCTAGTGTGTGCAAAGTGGGGCTCAGTTTTATATGATGGCTGCCCGAGTACAAATGCAAAATCATACTTGAATGGAATTGCATTGTGAAACAAATCAAGATTGTGATTTGACTATGATTCTTCATGCAGAGTGTGATTTTAATATGATTTTTTGTGCATTGATCTGGAAGAATTGATCTTGATGCCCACCACAGTCAAGAGCTGTATATTATTTGGGATCCAGCAGTAAACCCTGTATTCCTTCCCCTTCCTGTAATCTGACTCACCCCACACCAGCAGGTTAGCAGAGGCCTCGTCAATGCCACGGGAGTTGCTTGCCACGCAAGTATAGGTGCCGGCATCTGACAGGTGAGCAGGACTGACCAATAGACTGCCTGACTCCAGCAGGGTAAAGCGGGGCAGCTGTACTGAGCCACTTGCCAACACACGCTCACCTGCGCAGGGAGATGGAAGGTGAGGTAAGACGACGAGAGTAAAAGAGCATAACAATGACAGGTAAAATGACTGACACACAAGTACAGATGCCTGCATGTCTTGATTGACTGGAGCGTTTCCTCCAAGCAGATATTTATTGACAGCTGCCAGAATGTCAAAAGAACTTTCATTACAAAGGGTGTTCCTTTTTTTACGAAATCTCCTGGATTTCGCCCCATTTTCTCCCAATTCGTTCCTCTCCAATTCCCACCTACTATTTAGTCCTACCCTAAGTTAGTTAATCTAGTTCCAAATTAAAAAGCATTAAAAAGACATAGAAAGAGACTCAGACTGAGCAGAAGGGAGAGGTAGGCATTTTAACACAGGAGATTTGAGAACAGATGTCTCCTCTGTTTATCAAAAGGCCACTGCAGTCTACAATCAATCCCACAATCACACAGGCTCTGCTGTGACTCTGATGGATCTGGGTCCAGAAGGCAACCTGATAAAGCTCCTTTTGTCAGAAGTGTGCTCAGGTAGGTGTGTGAGTGAACAGGAGATGACTGATTAGCGCCTGACCTTTTTGCCATGTGATGGCGGGCCGCGGAGCTCCTGATGTCTCACAGTGCAGGATAACGGATGTGCCGTCGATCACCGAGCTGTCCGTAGGCCCTGCCGTGATGTTGGGAGCGATGCCTGAAATGGGCAGAGAAGATAAAGATAGATAACTCATACTATGCTGTAACACAATACAGAGGGGAGTGTGTGACCCATGAGGTATGATGGCTGTATGAGACACAAGATTCTTTTGTCATGCATTGACAAAAAGTCTTATCAAAATTGGGATCACAAGGCAAGATAAATGCTTTGGGAAAAGCCCTCTAACTAGGCCCTCTTTCTATATATATATATATATACACAATACCTCACTCTCATTTTCTCTCTTTCTCTTTTGATGTACGACTTGTAAAGATGTCCCACAAATGTCATGGGAAAGGCCTGTCATAAGGCCTGAACAAGAGGAGGATTGAAAAAAAAACATGCTATGGTCTGAGTAAATGTTATAAGGGCCATATGGTGCCAAACGCACTTGTGACAGCGAGGTATGTGTTGGTCTGGATTTCTCCAGCCAGGTTGCGAGCGAAGCACTGAAACATCCCGGTGTCATCAGGAAGCAGACCGTTAATCTGCAAACTGCCTCCCACCAAGACCTTGTAGCGTGGGGTCTTCACAGTGTTGATGGGCACAGCATCCTTATACCAAATAATGTCTGGCTGAGGAACACCTGAGTAGAGAAGGCAGAAGAGGTTAGACTGAGCTATTACTCATATAAAAAAAGAGGTATAGACTGAGAAAAAAGAGCAAGGACGAATATATAAGAATAGAATGCTGGCTTTCTATTATATATAGAAAGATTGCTGGTTTTCTATTATGTATTTTGTTCATTTGAAAATGTTTCAGATTATATAAAGCCAATTCTACAGTCAACTACACAAGACCATGCTAAGGAATATTTTTTGTAGCTTCCCTTTAACTTTACATGAAGTGAAGATTCTTGCCACTCCTGCCTTCTTTCTGACTGCCTCCAACAGTTATTTCTGTTAACCACTGAAGCTAAACAAAATTTAAATAAAATCTTTGTACTGAGTTATAGTGAATTCCTTCATGACCAGTGCTGTGTGAAAAAGCGCTTTCAGAGCCACGGGTTGCACATCACTATTCAATCCCTGTCAGCTAGTTTAGAGTCAGATCTGCAGCGAGCTCAAAGGAACTATTCCAGACTCGTTTTCAGATGCAAGTGGGGGGCAGAGTTGAAGATGGGGAAGAAAACCTCCCAGATACTGCTGTAGACATTGCATCCCTCATCCATCAATAAGCTATAAGGAGCTTCTACCCCGTACTGCATGCTCTCTGTTTCAGAATCAACTACTTCAGCTGAGTTGCACACACACTCACCACGAGCCTGGCATGGGATGTCCACCACCTTTTCCATCTCAGCAGTTATGTGTCTCTCTGGCTCCTTCACAAACTGAGGATGTTCTATACAGAGCAGCCACATCAGTCCCAGTTATTACACAGTTAATTCAAATATCTCCAGTGCTACAACCAAAAAAAGCTTCATTAGAACCAGATCATTCATATATGTGAGCTAGGCAATAACCTTGAATGTCAAGCAGTGATACCAAAATCTAATGAAATCTATTAGGAATGTGATCACAGATCAGGTCAAGCTCATAATCTTTTTGCGTATGCTCCATAAGCAGAATGAAGAGCTGATAAATGTGACAGTCATAGCTTGGCCACCATCCCCATCTCTGACAAGCCTCTGCTAGGCTACTGGCAAATTCTTATTAATGCAATTGCAGCAGCATTACACTCTGTAGTTGTTTATGTCTAAGTGCTGATCATGTCTTTGTTAGTGCATTCGAATCGGCCATTCCAAATACGAAGCAGTGAAGACTGAGAGCTTTGTGACTGTATATTTGAGATGAAATGTGCTTCATCCTAACAGCTACATTTACTTGTTATCTGTAGTGGGTGACTGGGTAACTTTGCTGGCACACAGCCAGCCCACAGGGGCCCCGGTTTAATCCTGAGCTCAGTTTCTGTCTGGGTAGAGTTTCACATGTTCTCCCCATGTCTATATGGGTTTCCTCTGTGTTCTCTTGTTTCCTCCCTCCTCCCAAAACCCAGCAAAACTGGTTATGCTAAACTGCCCCTAAGTGTTAATGGGTGTGTGAATGTGCATGGTGGCCTGCGATTAATAGGATCCACTACCACTCTGACTGTGATAAAGCGGTTCCTGAAGGTAAATCAATGTATGAATTTATCTGTGGTATAAAATATTTAGATACAGCTTATTAAAAGCATGTATTCAACTTGTATGTGGTATAATTTATGCAGCAAACTTTGAAAATCTTGCAGGTCTACTTAACAAGTGTTGAAGGCATAAATACATAATTTGTGTGTATGGAGGGCTTTGGGGTGCATTTTGGGACCTATTGCTTGTTGTTAGTGTTAATTATTATAAGTTAAGATGGGATAGCAGAATTGTATTTGGCCTAAACTGACAGAAAGGCATGCGTCAGCTCAAAGCTTCATGAACCCAACTGAGTTTGTAAAAGGATGAGTAGTAGAATAAGAGTTCCTCAAGGTGTATGTAAATAATTTGTATCAGAACTGATAGCAAATGAGTGTAACAGTGAAGAGGAGGTATGTGAGAGATCTACCAATGACATGTAGATAAGCTCCAGCAGTGACAGCTGGGACACTGCTGCTGCGCAGAGATGCCTCGCACTCATAATAGCCGCTGTCACTGACCAGAGGCCCGCTGATGGTTAGTCGTCGACCAAAGTCCCTCAGTCCTCGATTGACCACCACACCATTCTTACGCCATGCGATATTGAGCTTAATGAGCGGTCTGGACAGAGAGAAAGAAATATACAGATTTTATCAGCAGGACTTGCCACAAAAGGTATTAAACTATATTATTAGGTGTTCATGGCAGCGCTGTTTTTTTTTTTTACACATGCAAACAAACACCTGGCGTTGGCCACACACTCCAGCGTGACCTCAAATGTGCCGACCATCACGCTGGTGTTCTTGGGTGGGATGATGATGGTGGGAGCGATTGGATCTGCAGGCCCACCCACATCTTAGAGGGGAAATAGAAAAGGGAAAGAGAAAATACATGCTTTACAGAAGGCATTGTTTAATTTTCCCCTAATCATCACTAATCTCAACACCATCATTTCTGCCAGTAGTCTGGCAACCTCCCATTCCACTAGCCAATATGTCTTTTGCTTTCATACACAAGCATCGTCATTACACTACTGTGCATCTAACTAGCATCGTGCTCAATCCCTCTTTGAGCGCCACAAAGAAAGCAAACTCTTACCGTCCACAGTGCACAGTAATACCATCATTACTGGACTGTGCCTTTGAATGCAGCCTGATTGAGAGGTGCAGACATACTGATTAAATGCACCACAGTCACTCAGTGGCTATAGCAAAGGCACCAGCCCAGGTATCGATTCCCTGCCCTCAATGACCAATTTCTCTCCCTTGCGCTCAATCTCGCTCTGTCTGTTCCTCTCTCACACATACTTAGCCCTCCTTTGTAAGTAGCTATGGAGCAGGTGGGTCTACTTCTCCCCCTTTTCTCTGCACCATGTCTTTCATAAATTTGCCATTGTAGGCTAGAGGGCTATTAAATAGAGGGGCTGATTTTACAAGGCTGTTTAATCACTTTGTCACTGAGGCAGGGTGAGAGTGAACAGATCACTCGCAGCCACACTTGGCCATATCACATGTCACACAGTACTGGCCAATGAATCAAAGTATTGAATCTGAGTAAAAGTCTGTCTAAGCCCTTGAGAATCAGTGGGCAGCCACTAGGGGGCACAAGAGCTGCATGTCTTAGTTATGTTTGAATCACCTGTTGGAAAACCGGGCACATCCCTGCAAAATCATCACCCCAGCTAAATTCTGTATATCAGTGTAAGGTGAAATGTGAATAAAGATGTACTTGAATATAGAAACAGGGCTATACTTGAATTACTTTGGTTCCTTTGGCATACTCACTCTCCACATTGAGAATAACCGGTTGACTGGTCTTATTCTCGCCATTTTTATCATTGACAGCCTGGGCATAGTAGCGACCTGCATCCGGTGCCACTGTGGACAGGATGACCAGGGTGTTGTCCAAAGTGAGAGCTCTGGAAGAAGAAATGACTTTAAAAAGAGATTTAGGTACTTGGTCCAGATATAGCTCCCTTCTGAAAGTATTGGAATGGCATGGGCAATTCTTTTGTTTTTGCTATAGACTGAAGACATTTGGGTTTGAGTTCAAACGATGAATATGAGAAGATAGATCAGAATTTCACGTTTCCTTTCCTGATATTTACATCATCAATTTCTTCCAGTTGTTGTTTGTTTGTGGGGTTTCCCCCTTCTGTCTCCTCTTCAGGAAGTGAAATGCCCGCTCAGTTGGGTTAAGGTCTGGTGATAGACGTGACCAGTCGAAAACCTATTTTTTTCCTCTGATGAAGTGCTTTGTTGTTCTGGAAGTGTGATTTGGGTCATTGTCTTGCTACATGATGTAGTTCCTCTCAGCTAAATTGGATACATTTCTCTGTAAATTGGCAGACAGAATGTTTCTGTAGACTTCTGAAATCATTCTGCTGCTACCGTCATGAGTTAACTCATCAATAAAGATTAGTGAGCCCGATCCAGAAGCAGCCATGCAAGCCCAAGTCATGACACTACCTCCACTGTGCATGACCGATGAGCTTGTATGTTTTGGATCATGAGCAGATCCTTTCTTTCTCCACACTTTGGCCTTTCTTTCACTTTGGCAGAGGTTCACCTTGGTTCCAGAACTTTTGTGGTTCATCTCGGTATTTTCTCTGCGAATTCCAGTCTGAATTTCTCTCATAAGTGTCAAATGAATCTCAAAATCTTCATCAAATGCTGGACTGTGATAACTTCACCCCTGGACTGTGTAGGTTTCTGGTGATGTCATTGACTGTTGCTTTTTCTTCACAGCTCTCGCAATGTTTCTGTCATCAACAGATATTCTTTTCTTTGGCAGACCTATTGAATGTCTGGTTTTTAGTACACGGGTAGTTTCTTTTTTCCAGACCATTCCAAATTGTTGTAGTACCTATTCCCAATGCATGTGCAATGCCTGAGTTTCTCAGCTTCAAATTGGCTTGGTTTTCTACTATAGACAGTTTTCTGGTCTTCATGTTGGTTTATCCTTTCTAACAACAAATGCAGTCTTCACAGGTGAAGCCCAGGGTTCAAACTAAGATTAGACATTCAGCACTATTAATCGTTTAAACAATCAATCTAACATGGGCAACAAGAAACACCAGTCAGTCAGATGGTCTGATATTTTTAATCACTTGAAAAATAGTAATTATCAGATCTAGATGTAAATATTATGAAATGAAAGCTGACATTCTAATCTCTTGTCTCATGTTCTCAAACCCAAATGTCTTCAGTTAGCAAAAACAAAAGAATTAGCTTTGCCATTCAAATACTTTTAGAGAGGACTGTAAATACACACACAGACATACACACAGTTAAGACTAACAGGCTGTATCAATAATGATGCTCGCATGGAGCACCTAGGGTGGAAAAGTGCTTTCAGAGTGTGCACACTCAAATGAAAGGCTACACACTGTGTGGGGTGAGATTAGATGCCACCAAGCTGTCAGTGGCAACCCGATCAAGCCACACTAAGGCCAACTCATGCACAATTAGAGTGAGGGTTTCACGTGGAGCATGACAGTGAAATATCAATACCCTGGAGAGCCATGGCCAACGAGCAGTCAACAAACTGTACACTGTTGTAACCTCTCAGCATCAAAGACCAGTGACAGCAGCATGCTGACATTCTGATAGCAGATGAGACATCTTCTATGCTGGAACTGGCACTCGGCAATGTGGGAGGCCTGCAAACTTTATGTGGCAACAGCTTCTGGACCCAGGAACCCTGAAATTTCCAAGTATCCCTCTCTGCAGAACCAAAAACCCATGATCTGATGCACCTCCTCCTAACTCGATGGAGTCAAACCAAAAGTCCATTGGTTTGAGACACCTCAGTATGTTTCAGGATGGATAAGTGTGTTTGTAGTTTATGTTTTAGAGTGTTAGGGTTTAGGAGTTGTAGGTCTATAGGAGTTGGATCAGGTGCAGCTTCACACTTTGTTCTGCACTTTGTTGGACTTTTGGTTCTGCAGAGAGGCATATCTTGAGATTCATTACTGAAAAAAAGCCCTGCCATGCTGCATTCAGTGTTCTTCACATATGTTGGAAAGCTTATTGTATATCAGCTGATCATTTCATGGTGCTGTTCTCACCCTTCTGCCCACTGGAAGCCCAGGTAAATTAATCTCAGCTGATTGTGAAGACATGCAGAAAACCGATTACACATGTTTGGTAGGGACGCACCCCCCCACACACGCATGTGCAAGCGGGAGAAAGCTCTGTCAATCAGCCAAGGTCATCAATTTAGGCCTTTTGTCCACTTTGTCTAATTGGCTCCCCTGCTGTCCGATCTCTCCAGCCTTCAATCTCACCCGCTCCAGAGTCAACAGGGGTTCTTATTATAGCCGACTTTATCAATACTGCAATGAGGGGCTGTGATACCAGCTCACCACAGCCTGCCCCAGGAGCACCAGAATGCAACAGGAGGTTAAATAATAATGGGAGAGGCATAAGGTAATAATGTGTAGCACATTAATATTGATCTGTGATGGCGCGTCTTGAGATTTATGCATGCTTACATGCGGCTGCTGGGGGGAATTTTGCGCCCGTCCCGGAACCATGTGATCTGAGGCCGGGGAAAGCTGGGAATTCTTGGGGGGAAGATGAGCGCAGCTTCACCTTCCGAAACCACCTGAGATCGCTCTCTCTCCACAAAGCCTTCCATATCTGAGAGAGTGGGAAAGTATAGCGTGATTGACGGGTCAAGATACAGAAAACAGAGGAAAATACAAAGGAAGGCAGAAAAACTCACTACCTAGCCAATAAGTTTGCACAGTTAGATTATGCATATAATAAAATCAAATGTAATTTAACCACTAATAACCTACTGCATGTCTCTGTCCCCCAATAGTCATCATCCTTCTCTTGAAACTAGAGATGCACACACCTAATTGTTACCTACTTTATAAATAGAATCAGTTCTGCACATAAGGAAGGATTCAGAGTTGAGTTACTTGCACACAGTGAGAAGATGAGTAAGTCAGTGTTTAAACCTCAGGTGTAACTTCAGACTTAAGCACTGCTTTACCATTTGCATGTCATTTATACATAAAGAGTGGGTAACTCTGTTACATGATTCTGCCCTTGAACTTCAGTCCATTTTTCTTGTTCAAGAACAGATTGAGTGAGGAGCAGTATGACAGTTTGTTCTAACCAAGGTGTCATCCTGAAAATCATGTTTCGCCATAAAAGAGTACAGGTTACCATTCAAGGTTATAACTGTCACAAAACACAATTAACTTGGCACATGGTATAAAAAAAAAATAACACTAAATATTTTTGGTGTCCTGCCCAGGTACAGAGATGTTTTTACTGCTGACTTAGCTTCATGCTTTCTGATGCTGTAGTTCTACTAAACTGTGCAAAACAATAATGTATGCTGGAACACAATTTCATAGTGCTATTTCATTATCATTTAGTTAAACTAAGACAAATTTGCAGTGATTAACATGATAGTTACAACGGAAACTATTCATGCAGAAATATACTGGGAATAAACTCGACTCCTCTTAGATGTTTATTTTGAGAACTTGCCAATTTGTCACTCATATATCATGTTAGTCTTTCTTTTTATATTTTTATTTATTTATAATTATTCATAATTTTCTTTTACTTTTAGTACTCAATATTGCAGTTGACAGCAAAGAAAAAAAAGAAGTGATCTTCAATCTTAATTTTCTATCCATTTTCTTTCTTTTAGGCTTAAAAGCAAATGCTTATGTTTAAGGGTGATGGTCTACATGATCTAACACAACACTAGTCATCAACTCATAGGTAACTGTACAGGAACTGAGCAGGAACATTTTATTTATATTACCAAGTTTACTGCTAAAGAAAAGCTCATAACCTGAGCTTCATCATCATTAAACTACTCCTTGCTTAGCTAGCTAACAAAGTCTGCATGTATGAGCGATAACACGATAACATTACCTAGTATATTTATGAATAAATCATTTATATTGATAGTAATAGCTGGTAAACTAATATTCTGTTTTCTCAGTTACCTATTTTGCCTTTGCTTGCTATGTTGATGGCTCTCATGCGCTCAAATGTATTACCTGGCTCAGTAATAGTGGCTCACTTCTGCTCCTTGTTGCACCCTACAACCGTCTGGATAAAACTGAATTGACTTGTCTTTTCTCTTCTGTGGCACAAACTCCTCTGTCAATCATATTCGAATTGTCAAATAAATACAGGCAGCTAGTGGGTTCAGTTTTATGCCTTGTGGATTGTCTTTTATGTTAAACGTGAGCAGAGCTCTAAAGATCTCTTCCATATAGGTGGAGCTGATTTCAGGGCCAGAAGAAATGTAACCAAAATCCTGAAACGACATCCAGTGCATGCTAATATTGCACATCACATTTTTTCCCTGTTATGCATGCTTAAAGTAGAGAAAATGAACAAAAAAGAGAAATGTTTGCAATAAACACAGCTTAAATAAAAACAAAATAGAAATTTGTTATAATAAATTAAAAGATCTCATTAGGGTAGTGCAGCTGTTGTAAAAGCCATGTTTATTACGAATTACCATCCTAGAGAGTCAAAAGTATCAAAAACAATATAGAGGTAACAAAATACAGATGGTAAACAATGAATGAGATGGAGATGAAGTAATAGCAATATTAGATGCTAAATGATAAACAACTGAGAAGTAACTAAATTATTCAAACTAAAATTCTAACCAGGTGGAAATAACTAATAGATATGGTAAAAATACATCACATACCCACACTAAGAATGGAGTAATTAAAATACCCACACTAAGAATGGAGTAATTAAAATACCCACATCAAGGAGGGAGTAACTAAAATACCCGCATCAAGGAGGGAGTAACTAAAATACCCGCATCAAGGCGGGAGTAACTAAAACACCCGCATCAAGGCGGGAGTAACTAAAACACCCGCATCAAGGAGGGAGTAACTAAAACACCCGCATCAAGGAGGGAGTAACTAAAACACCC
>JAQQZR010000008.1:9161803-9192814 GCA_030068235.1 Notoglanidium macrostoma | reverse complement strand
TAAAACACCCGCATCAAGGAGGGAGTAACTAAAACACCCGCATCAAGGAGGGAGTAACTAAAACACCCGCATCAAGGCGGGAGTAACTAAAACACCCGCATCAAGGCGGGAGTAACTAAAATACCCGCATCAAGGCGGGAGTAACTAAAACACCCGCATCAAGGAGGAATTCCAGGACTTGTCTTTACAATATTCTCATAATGAACATCATTTTAACACACTCAATATTGTTTGACTTTTCTCTTCTACATCTGTATCCTGTAATGCTTCAGAATCCCACTGGCTGGTGTCACCCAGGCTCTGGTTCCTCTTAAGGTTTCTTCCTCATGTTCTTCCTACCTCAGCTTCATGCAAAGCTACTTTGTAACAATGGCTATTGCTAAAAGCATTAAACAAATGCATTTGAGTTGAGCTGAATTAAAAATACCCACACTGAGAGGAAGTAACTAAAATATACATGCATTTTTATGCAATGACCTGCTTACAGTTAGGGGGGAAATGCATTCAGATACTAGTTGTTATTTAATCATACTTCCAGTGCATATATCTACTTCAGATTAACATAAATAATGTCTTTTGACTTTGTACTTCATAAGCAAAAATAAATATAAGTTTAAAAAGCACTGTATTGAAGGGTGAAGGAGTTTCCTCAAGTTCTCAACACTCGAATGAAACAAGCTACAGAGTCATAGCAAAGATCTTAACCTTTCCTGTCAGTATAACTAGTACACAGGTAGGAAGTTCATGAAACTCCCTGTTCACAATGCGCTCTCAGACTAATGATAAGGAAGGTAAGATAGAAGTCACCAGCAGTCACTCAAAAGGAGTTGCAGGGCGACCTAAAAGCAGCAGAAACTACAGTTACACAGAGAGCAATAAGCAATGAACAGCACAGGCTTCACTTCCATTCCTACATCCTATGCAGAGGTGCTCTAAAGAAGCACATCGAAGAGCATTTAGAAAAATCAGCCATTGGAAGAATATGTTCAGGTCAGATGAAACAAAAATATCTCTTCATGTTTGGAGAAAGTAAGTGCTGTGCATATGATCCCGAGAACAGCGTACCCACAGAGAAGAACAGAGCATCATGATATGGAGCTGCTGCTCTGCAAACAGTACTGGGCATTGCATGTTATCGAAGATAAAATGATTCTTGACATCAATCCCATTGCAAATTTATGGAGGATTGAAATTGCAGGTCCATTAGAGAGACCTTCATGACCTTGGGGAACTGAAGATGATTTGCTAAGAGGAACGGAAGCTGCACAAAACTGCAAAAAGATAATTACCAACAAATGTTGGTTAATTTCGGTGTCAGAATATTCCCCCCTTCAATTTCATTTTTAAAACATAGTTTTGCTCATGCTTATGAATACATCCACAAATACAAAATCGAAAGACGTTATGGTTGCAAATCTGAAGTGCATAGATGCACTGGACGTGTATTAATAACAAAAATGATCTGAACACTTGTTTTCCCTCACTGTATAGCATAATGGTCAATTTACATTAAGAATGACACATGAATTTTCAGATTTTTTTATCTAGTATGCATTTGTTTATGAAATATATTTATCAGGCAGTCTTTGTTATTTTCTTCACTCATATTTTCCAGCATATGAAATGACATTAAGCCCACTTCTATCCCCTGCTTGAATTCTTGTTGCTGACATATTTGCACTTACAGGCAACCTGGACTTGAGTGCTCCTCTGCATGAGAGCGCCGACCCGGTTCCTCACAATGCACCTGTAAAAGCCAGCGTGGGAGCGGTGTAGTGACGGGATCAGGTACCTAGCAAACAGCACATCCTTGTCAGTCATGAAAGAGTTTCTCGCACACACATACACACACACACATGCACACTGTAACAAAAAGGGAACCTTCAGGCAATTTTTTTCTTTAAAAAGAAACAGTTTTGGGACCGATCCAAAAGACACACACACACACACACACACACACACACACACACACACACACACACACACACACACACACACACTGCTGCTGCTATAAATACATCACAAAGTAAAAATAATACAAAAGGCTAGTCAAACCTCACTTTGTCTAACTAGCTTTGTGCTTGAGTGAAGATTATTAGCTGTTTTGTACTCGGGCTTGGTCCAGCTTTATCTCACATAAGTATGTCCACTTAACCATAATGGAAAACTTTCTCAGGTACTACTTGATGCTGCCATGACAGCATACAATATGAGAGGTCATGTCCAAAATCAGACGGGAACAAAGAACATAAATGGAATGTCTGTGTGTGTGTGTGTGTGTGTGTGTGTGTGTGTGTGTGTGCGCGCGTTTGCGCACGCGCGTGTGTGTGTGTGTGTGAGTGTGAGTATGTGTTGATCAATGGGAGTTAGAAATTATGTACAAGAGGTGCTTCAGTGAGCCATTTGGGAGCTGTGTGAGGTATGTGAGTTTCTCTAAATCACCCCAGGGAACCGGTCTGAACGCTGCCGGTTATGGAGTTCTAGCATTTGATGTGTACACATGGCCAGTGCCACTTTTGTTCTGTGAATCCTAATTCACTTAGCGGCTCACAATGAGCTCCTTATCGGCTGCTTCAGCTCTCTCTGTGGTGCCATTCACAGATTCCTGATACTGTAGTCAAGTGTATTCAGGTTCTCCCTTTAATCAGAAGTGCAGATGAAAAAGAGGCCGAAGCGTGATCGACAGCCCCGAATGCATGCACAGAGACACACACACACACACACACACACACACACACACACACACATAGATCTATGGTTGACTGACTGCAGAGAAGGACGCAGGTGGGGAGCCACTCGGGATCGCACCCTGGGACTCCTTGGAATCTTGAAAGGCTTTTACAAAATAATGGACTGCTTTTCTTTAAAGATAAGAGTTATGCTCAGGGCTGGGCGGAGTTCAATCTCTCCACTTGTGTGGTTAAAAAAGCTTTTCTACAATATATAACTCTAATCCAACTTCAACCACAGGTGGTAAACGTGTAAACATATACTATATTTAGACAACGCATTTACAAAATTGTTACATCGACAACAGCTTAACTGCTCTAAATGGTTCAGTCCTAAAAAGAAGAAAACTCCACCCTTACTCAGAGTCTCGCAGGTTTTCTCTGCCATTCAGACCCACTTGACTAAGTCCATTAATGCTATTCTAAACGCTGAACTGAATCAGAAAGGCCCCTGGTCAGCACAAACTTACTCAATAAAGTGAAGAAGAAAGGCAATGCACCTATCAAGCGGAAGAAAAAAGCAATTCACTTTGCCTTTGCAATAATAAATATTACATGGCTCTTGTGGCTGTGGAGCGTAATGCATTCCACTGACAACAATGCTTTGACAGATATAATTCTATATTCTTGACACATGCTGGACGCTGCATTTATAAAGAATGCATAGAGCAAAAAACAAATGGAGGGGGGAGGAGGAAGGGGGTGGGCCAAATCTTTTCCGTTTGTTCCTTATGACCAAGCAGGAAATGACATGCGCTAATGTGTGCCAGGAATGAATCGATATAAGAGAGTCATTTCGCGCCTGCATGGGGAATGAGGTGCCATATCTCAAGAGGCTTATGATCCTCCGCCATTTCTGAATAAATGCATAGAAATGAGCAAGGATCTGAATAAATATCCGCAAATGAGAAATTTGTTAAAAGGTAAACTGAGATTAATGTGTCTATTTGTTTCGGTAATTATGTGGCAGGAATGACAAATGGAGAGCTCACCTGTACTCCAATGAGAAGCGTGTCAGCTCTGTGCTGTTGTACAGCCATTTGAACTCCAGTGGCCAGCTGCCCTCCGCCATGCAGGTCAGAACCAAGCGATTTCCCTCGAGGTGCACCTGGGTTGCCACGGGCTCCATTTTGAAGTATGGTGGAACGTCATCTGCGTGAAGAAAAACGCGTCAGTGCTTAGAATTCGGCAATGGACAAATCAAATAATCAAGAGTAATAAAATAAACATAGATTATAAATGGTAGTAAAATTAAAGGGATGATCGGTAGAGCATCCACAACAAGGACCAGAATACCTAATTATAACGTGAGACAGTGAAAAGTTAGATTGAAATGCGTGGACACACGTGCAGCTGGCCTTATTGCATACGTATTTGTAGGAGTTTCCCTTTTTAAACTGTAAAATTGGAGACGAATTGCTCAATCTGATTTACTAAGGGTTGCGGTAGCTGATTTATTGCTAATTGCGCTATTATTTAACGCGGTAAGCAGCATGTCTTCGCATTTTGCGCTTGACGTGGCTGTGATAGACGGCACCAGGAGGAGGCGCCGCTGAGAACACAGAATGTGTGGTAGAGCGGAGAGAATTTTCTCCACTGATGGTAATTTAATTTGTCTGCACTGTTATGCTGTTTCCTGAGGAAAACACATGTAAAATGTGCACTCGGCATTTGCTGGGCAGTAGCCTCATAGCGGCATTACTAGCTAAATTGCATTTCTCAGTAGCGTGGTGACAATGTCGCTGTTTTCTGAAACAAACAGGTTTTCAGTTCTTTTATTGATCGAGTAGTGCGGTGGCGTCCACGCAAAGCCACATTTTCCCGGGCGTTTCTGGAGCTCAAGAGCAGCAGATCTTTTGATGTGATCTGAAATAAAACAGATACACATAACCATACACATACACAGAGGTCCACGTAACCACAGAAGCACTTCCGTGCACACAAATACACAGGAACAAACACACATCAGATGCGACTTCTTTTTTTTTCCAATGTTGTTGCTGTTTGGAGCAGGTCTTTAATCTTTTGCTACTGTAGTTTGAGTTAACTGGTTTGTGAGTTAACTTACAGTTTATTCTGCAATTGTGCCCAAATCCAAAATGAGCATACCCATGTAAACACAGGTGCACACACACACACACACACACACACACTCGACACCTGCGTTTTGTTATTATGTGAAGCACGTGTTTTTGTTTGCTTGTTTGTTTGTTTTTGGTGCCAAATTGGTTTTGGAGCAGTGAGCGTAACGATCACGGTTTAATAAACTGAACTGAACATTTTTATACCTGCATATCTGTTTGACTGACAGTAATATTGATCTGACGTAGCATTGACTTGGCATGAAATTGGTTCAATTTAAAATAAAAGAAAGTAGCTTCGGATGTAGTAAACTTCTTTTGGCATGTTGGTCTAGCTTAGCTTGCTACGTTTCTCTGAGGGAGGCTTCAATGTAGTGACGCTTCATTTCATGTAGACTAACTGGTAGCTCACTAGGGTTTCTAAATAGCTTTGCCCAGTACTTATGTTTGCGACCCTACGCTAATTCATGCCACTCATGGTAGATTGCCTTGTGATTATTGAAATGAACTGGCATTTATTTTTTTTTATTATTGTGCTTTCATGCTAATTTGCCCTGCTTAGTAAATCTGGCCTACGTTGTATCGGGCAATTATATATTTAGCAGTTATCAGCAATGCATTAAACAGGATGCAAACTAAAATGCAAACAGATGTCTGATGAGCTTATTCAAGGAATCGGCTCGAATGCACAATAATGTCCTGGCACAGTGATGAACTGTTACACAGGGTGAGTGCTGTTGGTAAACAAGACCTCCTGCACCGTTCCTTACTGAACGAGTCTGTTGCTGAAGGTGCTCCACGGTTTGACTAATAAATCATGGAGCGAATGTGATATAATGTCCCAGATGGACACTAGTTTATTTAGTGGCCTCCTTTCCGCTACCAAATCAAAACTGTCCAAGGAGCAGGTGCCAACCAGCTCTATATCCCGTCCCATGATGTTCATTAGTCTGGCTGTGGTCCTCCTCCTCCTCCTCCTTAATTCGGCCACCATCCTTCTTCGTCTTGGCCGCATTAAGGAGTAGACGTTTCAAACGCATATTGATTTACATTTACGTTATTCTTCTGGGAAACATTTTTATTCAAAGCGACTTAGGGTTGTGTGCGAAAGTTTGTATCCCGTGAAAGCAAAATGCTGCTCTCCGTCATTCCCTACTCACTCCGTAGGTTTTTCTACGCAGAGCACTAGAGAAGTAAACGAAACATAGGACTGAATTTAGAAAACATTATTTTGTCAGAGCACATCACTGTGACATGCCGTCGGATAAACAAAATCAAATATATTCAATGAACCACTATTATAATTAAATGCACCATGCACTTTTACTTATCTTTACAAAATAATGGTTTTGTTAAAAATAAAGAAAAGCTGATGTTTAAAGAGTAGGCTAATCACAGTTTTTTCATCATTGTTTTTTTACCTGTCTGTACCAAGGTGCCAATAATTCTGGAGCCACATATACTTATGAAATAAGTATATTTTGACAAAATTCAAGCTAAAAGACATCACTGTGCATCAGTGAGGAAGTACTGGATGTACGCCATATTAACGGTGGATTATAGATACCACTACCACTACTGTAATCAAAGGATTACATTTATACCAAAAACATGTGTTTGGTTCTGCATAAGTGATCATCACAAGCAAAATATTTGCATCTTCATTTCTTAATGTAATAAAAATAACTTTGCCATTATTTGCTTTATAACTGCTCTCTCTCTCTTTCATATCCTCTGAACAGCTTTTGGATGGCCTCGGTTGTAGTATTCGCCCTCTAACCCACCCGCCCACACGTTTTCCCAACAGTGTCGGTTTTAACTATGTCAAATTGCTCAGCCAATAGTTGCCCATTCTTTAGTGACATATCTTTTGTAACTCCGGTAGATCATACACTGCCTCCTTTAAATGTGGGCTGAAGCAGGTCATGGCAATACTGTTATATTAATCTTGAATGTTTTGGATTGGTGTTTTTTGGCAAGCAGCACCCACATTTCATTGTTGACTTCTTATATTAATTTGTAGACAAATCGTGAAATGGAGGTGCATTGTTTCTCATTACTATTCAAATATCAAAGGGGACGCACACTGTACAAGTGCGGCAGGATACAATCCAAGCGAGCGATGCTTGCTCTCTGGCAGTCATGTGATTTGAACTGCTATGCCACCACTGATTTATTTACGAAATGCTTGGTTACTCAGGTCCAGTACATAGATTAAAGTCAGTCCTAGACAACAAAACAGCCATTCAGTGAAGAATCACTATTGCTGGTGCAATTAGGCTTAAAGAGTATTTGGGAATGCAGTCTGTAGTGTATCTCATAGAGAAGTGCTGCTCAGCCAGAGAGTGAACACATACTAGACAGAAGATGGAGTATGACTCCCAGCGCTGCACTGGCATAACTGAGCGAAGGCGTTCAAGAGTGCTCCAAGATGGAGCAGTTTGCCTGGCGATGGTGACAGAATGAGCTATGATCTCCTTGTGCCTCCATTCATCTTAAGGCTTTCTAATACAGGTGGATTATCTTGACTCGGGGGCACACTTTACAGGCAGAAGCCTCGAACCCAGGAGACAAAGTGTTTTCATTACCCATGCTTGACTAGCACATGCCCCGACGTATCGACCACACTGACTTGCGCTACATAGATGATGTGAGAGTTGATGGTCACAGTGTTTGGTGAAATCTAATTAAAACTCATATTAATTGTGGCACTAAGCTGGCACGCCCTGCGGCACGGCTCAATTCTGCAATGAGGGATTGGTGGAGCTGCTACATCCGGAATCAGAGAGAGCTGATATTTTCTGCCCTGTGGGAGCTGGAGAGGGATATACAGCCCTCAGTTCAGTGGAGAAGACAATGAGCTGATAGAGAAGAGGGCAGACTGTGTAATAAAAGTACTATAACACACACACACACACACAAACAGAGATGAAGGTGCTTCAGGGTATATCTGTGGAGTTCAGACACATAAGTGTGACATGACACCTGCATGGATGCATTTAAAGAACTTTTGTTACTTCCGCGCTTACGCACACACACGTGCACACACACACACACACACACACTAGGAATGGTAGGATTCCCCGAATTCGCATTGGTGCACCGATTTAAAAGCTCTCCATGTGACTGCCCTGATTAATAAAGTGTACTGGATACATTTTGAGATGAAATCATTTGTGAAATCTTTGCATCG
The DNA here is from genome assembly GCA_030068235.1 of Notoglanidium macrostoma. Taxonomy (NCBI): domain Eukaryota; kingdom Metazoa; phylum Chordata; class Actinopteri; order Siluriformes; family Auchenoglanididae; genus Notoglanidium; species Notoglanidium macrostoma. Next base: position 9,184,811 of record JAQQZR010000008.1, on the reverse strand, counting down.
ATAAAATATGATTTATTAACTTACAATTACTAGTGGAGGCCCTGTAGTTTTATTATTTAGAAAAATGACGAATAATTTAACATTTAGATTGATCGACTGGCCAGTTCTTGTCAAGTCTTTCGACCAAGTCCTGTGCAAGGTGTGGCTCCAGTGGGATTTCAAAATAAAAGTCCTTGCGGCGCTCTCTCATCACAGCACCAATGGGATTTCAAAATAGCAGTCAGTTCTCGTGCCCGACCCTAATCATTCACAAGGAGGATTATCATGAAAGAGACGGAGCGACGATATCGAATTGCATAGCATCATATCCTTTTGCATCACTTCATATTGTGTTGAATCGGATTGTGCCGAATCAAATCATGTCCAATCGTACTGCATCACAATGGGGTGAATCGTATCGTACCGCATTTGTAGCTGCTTCCTATGTAGCTTTAATGTATTGGATTATTGGTAATACATCAAAATGTGTATCACTTCAGCCTCAATGATGGAGATGCACATCCATAACACACACTGCACATGTACATAAAATCCCCATCCATCAATCAGCAATCGGTGCACCAGCCTGCCACCCGTACATAAAATGCAGATTTTCTTTTTAGCAGTACAGAAAATATAAGAATAGGAAACAACACACACACGAACTAGCACGCTCAATTAGGAAAGGATGATCCTCCTCATCCTCCATATTTGATACCGACAGACCATCAGCAGCCTAATCAAACGATTTAATGTCCCCTGCCGCTGCTCAAATCATTACCACTGGGTAACAACCTTCATAAATGACAGCCCCCCACCTCCCCAAAGCACAATTCCCTCCAGCCTTCAACAAAAGCCTCATTTCCTCCTCTAGGTAAATTTTCCTCTGCCGGCGTGCAGGTCCATCCACTTAGCCGTCCAGCTTTATAAATACAGCACCATTAGGGACCTCCACATGCAAAAACCAAACCCCAGCAATGATTGCCTAAAAGCAGCAGATAACAAAATAGACAGTTGTGCTCCAATGCCAACTGAGGCTCCGTGGTGCATATACCCGCTGATACAGAAAGGCATGCGCGCCCCCATGCCGATCGCTCTTCTATAACAATGCACCTGCGTTTGAAAAGAGATGAGCGGCCCCATCGAAAAGGGTTGAGGTTTGCAGTAATTGCTCCCTCAGTGCAGAGCGAGGGTTGGTCCGTGGGTGGAATAGCAGAGAGAAAACAGGTAGAAGTTTCACTGCTAGAGCTGGCTAATAATGCCTGTTTTCCTGCAGATGTGGAGGAATTCATTTTCTTGAAATATGTGCACTGCTACAGTTTGGAACAATTTGACTACTCGAAACTTTTGATGTAAAGTTGGAGTAATTAGTTTAACCTTCTCCGCTGCATAATGCCAGAGATGATCAGCAGTATTACAGAGCAGGAGACAAAAGCTATTTATACACAGGGTTGTATAATCCCGCTCTTGAGTTTGTTTCACAACGAGAATGTGAATATGCGTGAGAGCGAATGCTGGTGGTCTAGACTGAGCAGCTCAATGCTTTTGATCTACAGGAGCTATGTCAGGGACTGGGGCACTTCCTCTCACTCACAGAGGCATCCGATCCCTCTTTCTGTTACAGACAGATACGCAAATAGAATCCCCTGGTCTGGAAAATCCCAAACACAGCCTTCCAAAGCTTTAATGTAGTTGCCATTTCTCATTAGAGCCCATATGCTTTAAAGGAGGCAGGTGCTCTTTTGCTACAGATATTCAGCAGGAGGTCGGCAGGGACATGCGTACCTTTTTTTATGGCGGCCTACGCAGGTCGGCAGCCAAGTGCGACTCGTGGAGGTAATTTTTACACGCAGCTTGAGCGAGTGTGAGCAGAGGCGGAGGTGCCAGAGAACACAGGCCCAGATGGAGAGCCTGAGGGAGGTTTCTCAGTAGCAGAGGAGCTTGCTGAGGGGAAACCGTGTTAGCAGCTGTCCTCCAAGCGTCAAGTGTTGGCCACCCCTCTGGAGCGTCCTTGGGCTCGGTGAGGTTGCCAGAACCACCACAAAACAGCACCTTCTTTTAACCTGAAGGCTGAAGTCAAATTGGGTGTTGCTGCTCCACTCTAGCCTCACCTGGTGCGCATGCAGAATTTTAATAGCATCCAGACAAAGGCAATGGGCAACAGGCAGAATCCATAAAACATGCCCCATTATTCTTTTGCAGGGCACCATGCTGGCACGCAATCATACAGAGAGGGCTCACATTCAGCACATGCAATTTCCCCCCCTTTATATTTCAGTGGAAAAAGTGGCCACATCATGCTCTATTTAATCATTGTCTGGCACCTGTGTGTGAGTGTGGCTAACCTGATCAAGGCCAGTTCGCCATAGAGCTGCACCCACCTTAGCACGATGTAAACAAACAAGCAGGCAGGGTCTCTAAAAAACAAGCTCCAAAAACATTTCCCTGTGCGGTCCGTACATAATAATGCCCTAGCCAGAGCAACCCTAGATTGTGTGCGTGTATGTGTTTGGCTGCTTCTAGGTGAGTTGTAAGGGCTGGCAGAGGGACAATCTCACTCTCCACTTGTGGGTTGCGTTGAAGGTCAGCCTGCTCCGTCACTCTGTCAGCGAGCCTCGTCACCGTGACAACCAGCACCCCGTCGATTTATACTTCATCAGCTTCCCTGAGTGGGAGAACTGCCCTCCGCCCTGGCAGCAAGGTGAAGGAGCCCATTACTGTTCAAACCAAACACACGGCAGTCTGCATTTGTACAGGCCGAGGGGAAAAATCAACACGGCCATACGATGCATTAAAAAACCCCGATCTATCTTTCCCTGTATTAATTCGAGTAATGGCCAATGAGCTTGTAACTATATAGCTCCCCGTACAAGCTCAGGTCCATAACAGATACCGCTTGCTCGACGTGCGTTTATGGCCTGTAAAACACCTACGCCGGACGATTGGAAATGCCACGTGTAGCAGGAAGCAATGCAAATGGTGAAGGCTCTTAACTGCAATGCAGTGTTATTTATAAACGAGATGGAGGGAACAATAAGAAACTCGGCATTACTTTGTTTAATTCCAGTTACAATTCAATCTGCATGACAATATGCGGAGCTGAATTTCATTACCTTGCTGGGTAAGGCTGGGCGCCACTGCATGTGCGCAGACTATGAATAGGTCGCCGAGGGTTAATGGATGTGTAATTGATGAGATTAACTGAGGTGTAATGCAGCATGGCATTGCCACTTTGATCTACGGAGCTGCGGGGAGCCCGGTGACGTTGCTCAAACGCAATTAGAGGCAGCATTGAGCTATCAAACCAAGATCTAATTAGGAGTGAAGACAGTGCAGTGAAGGGGGGCAGTCAATGGCCAGCAGATTGAATTATCAGAGCCTGCAAGCTGCATCACCACAATGCCTGCACACATCCCTTTTCTGTCTTTCTTTCTTTCGTGTGCTTTAATGCCAGTTTGTTCTGCACAATCTTTTCCTTCCTGCACACTCCTACTCCCTCTGTTCTTTGCTTGTCTCTCTTTTTCTATCTTTTAATTCCATCTCTCTGACTCAGCATCAGGGGAATCTGCGTGTCTTGGGATGCGTATCTTGGACTTAATTAGGCACCACCATGCTTGGCACAATGTATACCCAAGAGTTGCCACCGAACACCAACCACTGATTAATGAGATGCCGTGCATCTACATATCCCTTGCACAACTATTGCTTGCCTCCCTGGCCAATGCCTCCAGAGGTCAGCAAACACAGCCCCCTGGTTACACAGACCCCCCATCCGCCCCCTCTAGCAAACCCTGTGAAGTCTGATGCCTTTGATGGACCGGTACAGCAAACAATTTTCATTCTCGGACAAGGCAACTTTAATAATATAATTAAATGCTGCTAAACATGCAGCTCCAAAAGTCTGCTCAGTTGAATTCAGGTACAAATACATGGAAACGCTAAATGAGAGCAAGGACCAAGTTTAGGTGCTATTGACAAGAGCAAACAAATGATTTTTAGTGGGGAAGAAAAAGCCAGAGGGAATAAGAACGAGAGGGAGGAAGTACCCTCTGCAGGAAGAGGAGACAAGAGAGTGCCTTCTCCTAGCATACGGAGGAAGGAGTGAACTGAATTTAGAAAGTAGGGCAAACAGTAATGGGGGATGATAACAAACAAGGACGGTGAAATGGGAATTCCATACGTTCCACCATCTGCTGAGATTGTTTAGACTCGCCTTGATAATTAGATCCTAATTAGCTGACGGCGTGGTCGGGAAGCATTCCTTCAGCACATGGCGATTTTGCGATTTTTGATTATGACCAGACACCTGCACTCACAGTGTGCCACGCTGTCCATAAGACTGAACTCTTGCCAGATTTTGAATGAACCCAAAACAAACAGGCCGTGCAATTAGGTCTCATTACACCTCTGTTATTTAGAGGCTTCTTATCATGAATTTAGTCGCATCCCAGCTATCGAAGTGACTAGATGAATGAATTAGAGGTATCACAGTTATCCATCTGTTCTGTTTGTCATTTAAACCGTGTCTCAGAGATGTAGAGTGTTGGGTAACAAGGCGCTAGATATCTCATTCTCCCCCTTATGATCCACTTCCACATGAACCCCCTGCACTGGGAAGATTGAGCATGTGTTAATGGTTCAGCACTGTGCTGTATCCGGAGGCTGGCATTGTAATATATGGGTGCGGAAAGGCTGCCAATTGTGATTCTTATCAGTGTGTGGAGAGCGAGGGAAAGAGGACTGGGTGGTGTAGTTCTGAGTGGCAGGGCTGGATGCATGTGCTAATGGATGTGCAGCTTTGACAGAGAAAAGAATTACTATCCACCTTCATTACATTTACACCAGCCAGTCTACCAAAGCAGGGAGGGGCTCGCCTGGACACCGCTTTATTTATCTGGCACAAGGCTGAGGGACATGTCTCACATAAAAAATATCGTTCACATACATTTCAGCTTTTCTTTACTGCTTCTGATCGCTCTGAGTCATATTTCAAAAGAATCCATCATTCTGTCATGTGTCAAGCATTCACTGTCGCCATTCACCAGGCTTTTATCTAAGATATTATTTTTAACTCAGTTTTATCACTAGCTCTTGGAGCATTCTCTTAAACTTTCCCCACACACAATAGGCTACCTGCACACTGTAGTGTGACGTAAATCTACTGTCTGGACAATACTTCCAATCAATGAGATCTTTCCCTCTGAACTTACTCCCATATTGTTGTACATACAGCGTTAAGCTTAATGTTTAGCATGCTTTTTATGTAGTGTGCAAACCATTATTTTTAATGATTGTTTTTAATTAGATATTGCCTTTATAATCTGTCCTCGGAATGAATACCAAAAAAAGTCAGTTAGTGATGTTTACCATCATGTAAACACGAATAGTAAAGCTTCAATCTTATTGGAGAAGTGGTTTTAGCTTCATCTGTGTGAGTGCATAGTCATGAGTGAGAGAACCATTTACCCAGCGAACACAGCTTCATGAGCATCAAACAAGTACGTTTACCCTAAAAATATTACAAGTGTCATACATTTGAGAGTATTCTGTTCTGTAAAACTGAGACAAACTGGCTGTTATAATGAGTCATTAAATCCTAACGCAAGTCCTGAGCTTCTAAACGTGAACGTAAATACCTATTTTAACTTTTAACATTGCCGACCATTGCTTATGTGCTCTTTCTTAAAGCTACAAACATGCACACAGTGGTGCTTGAAAGATTGTGAACCATTTTGAATTTTCTATGTTTCTGCATAGATATGACCTAAACCTTCATCAGATTTTCACACATGTATATTAAGAGCAGATAATGAGAACCCAATTAAACAAATGAGAGAAAAATATTATTCTTGGTCATTTATTTATTGAGGAAAATGATAATACATTCCTGTGAGTAGCAAAAGTATGTGAACCTCCAGGATTATCAGTTAATTTGAAGGTGAAATTAGAGTGTTCGATCAATGGGATGACAATCAGATGTTGAGTGGGAACCCTGTTTTTTTTTGAAAGAACAGCAATCTATTAAAGTCTGATCCACATAACACATGTTTGTGGAAGTCCGTGCCTTGAAATGGGGTCGTGTTTAACGTGTTTATGAAAAGAGTCCATATGAATGCCCATGATCTTTGCTAAAGATCACGTGGACTATTGGAAAATGATTGTGGATGGATGAGACCAAAAGAGACTTCGTGATGGTTTAAATGTGTAGCGTTTGGAGAAAGGAAAACACTGCGTTCCAGCATAAGAACCTTATTCCATTTGTGAAACATGGAGGTTGTGGTATCACGGTTTGGGCCTGTTTGCTGCATCTGGGCCAGGACGGCTTGCTTCATGAATTCTGAATTATACCAGAGAATTCCAAAAGAAAATGTCAGGACATCTATCCATGAACTAAATCTCAAAGAAAAGTGGGTCATGCAGCGACTCATGCAAGGCAACGACCCTAAGCACACACGTTGTTCTACCAAAGAATGGTTAAAGAAGAATAAAGTCAATGTTCTGGAAAGGCCAAGTCAAAGTCCTGACCTTAATCCATTAGAAATGTTGTTCATCCCATCAACATCCCAGAATTTAAGCTTTCTGTATGGAGCGATGGGCTAAAATTCCTCCGAGCTGATGTGCAGGACTGATCAACAGCTACCAAAAACATTTAGTTGCAGTTATTACTGCACAAGTGGGTCTGAAAGCAAAGGTTCACATACTTCTGTAATTCAGAGTAATAGTCATATTCATGTGTAATATTTGTTCAATTTCCTCCTCAAATAAATGATGAAGTATAATATTTGTGTCTCCTTTTCTACTTTAAATCTGATGATTTTTTAAATCATAGATGGACTGGCAGCACAAAATTTCCCATAGGGGTGAATTAGTGTGTGAACGGTGCCCTGTGATGGATCAGCAAACCATCCGGGTTTTATTCCTGAATTATTCCAAGTGTCCCAGACATGCTCAGGATTCACTGTGACCGAAAGTGGAAAAGTGGTAATTATACATGAATGCACGTACCATGCCAACCTAAGTTTAAATAACTGAGAACAATATTAACAGGAATCAAAATGACAAAAACAGTTGACATATAAAGCAAATGTTAGGAAAATAAGAAAACTGATTAAAAATAATGGAGAATAAAGAAAGAAATAAAGAGCTTGTATAAAACAGTCATAGTGTCTAAGCTGTCAGTGCTACAATGAGTATGTCACTATCTGACTAAAGATGATCATTTGACAGTTAAAATGATGAAAATTGGGTTGCACACTACTTTCAGATGGCACACTGGACATTATGAAATATCAAAATGCACAAAAGTAATGCATATGCAATAAGAAATGCTGGTAGGAGGTCAGTACAGAAGGGCAAACATGACTCACGTCAACACGCATAAATGGACACAGTCCATAGCACCAGTAACACAATTATTTTGAGTTTTATTTGTGAATATACCGTAATGGCCAGCACACACATACACACACAAGCCTCTGTACCTTTTTGAACTGTCTGCTGTAACCAGACAAGAATGTATTCTTCTAGATTTTGCCAGATGACACCAGACTGGCTCGTTAAAAGAATAAGCTAATGAGAAAACCAATCAAGTGTTCCTACCAATCTGACCACAGCTGGAACAGTCCCTACTTCGTCAAGAAAAAAACTCTCAAAGCAAATGCGATCACCCTAGTTACAGCAGCAGTGTATACGTATATATATATATAACACAGTAGGCCAGCCATTAAACAATCTTGGAGTCTGATTGAAGTACATGACTGGTTGGATGGTGAAAAAAAAATCACTTTGGTACTGGAGACAAAACAATCAGTTGCATAAATGTCCGCTTCCTGTCCAGACCTCTGCTCAGTGGTGAGCTGGCAAATTACAGTATGTCCCACCACTTCATTTCGGGCACACACTTCCAGCAGACCTTTTGACCACCATTTTCTCCCATCATTCTTCCTAACAGAGTTGCTGGTGCACAGAGATAGAGTAATTATCGGTGCTTTGGGACTCCATACCACTCCCAAAGCACTTGTTGGCTCCAGTCCCTGTCAAAGCCATAGCTGGAGTGCGGCTTCCATAAACGTCTCATCAGTGCCTCCTGACCCCAGAGCCATATATCAGCGCATGTTGGGACAGCCCCTTACCGTTCTCACCAGAGTTTGGATAGCTAGAGTGATGCTGTTTAAAAGGAGGCAGAAGCAGAGAGGAGGAAAAAACACTGCAGCCGTAGTTTCAAAGCCTGCCATTATTCTAACAGCACCATTCCCTCAGCTTAATTAAGATGACTCTGCAGTGAATCTCATTCTGACTCTCAATTATGGGATATTTTCGCTGTGGTAGCTGAGGGCCATGGCTCCAAAACAAAAGAGTGGAGAAACTCTATTTGGGAGCGCTAATTATTTCATGGGTGGACACACAAATTTAGATGGCGATGGCCGTGCCAAGAACAGACAACCACAAGTAACCTCTGTAGTCAGCAGAACCGAGGCAGGCTGAGTGGACACACTGTGGTTAGCATGGCACTGAGACAGACTGAGAAACTTCCTGGAATTCGGTAGCTGCAGTAAGACTGACCACACCTTTAAAAATAGACTAAATATGCAAGCGGTTTCTTGTAGACTTGGGAAAGGGTAGGGCATGAAGGAGAAAGTCGATGTGGGTTAGCACATTATAAAAACTATAGAATGGAGCTGCCTTTTTAATGTGCTCATATAAGAGTGCTAATCCTCTCTCCTGCTCTCTCGCTCTCTCTCTCTATATATATATGTATGTGTGTATATATATATATATATATATATACACACACACACTGCCAATGTCTTACAATGTCGCTAATGGAAGACATTACAAAATAAGGGTCAATGTATTGTTCTGCTGCTACCATTAATTATGGGTAATAAGGACACCATTGTCAATTAGTTCCCTTTAGAAATCACCCCATTTGAGGCCATCCCCAGCTGTCTTGCCAGTGAGTACAGAAAGCACACAGCATCACTTCTGCCATTCTGATCAAGCTATCACCTGCCGACAATCCCAGCCCTGACAAATCAATATCCATTCAAACAGCATTGCGAAGTTTTGCCTTGTGCTGAAAAACACAACACTCATTGCTTCTGGGCAATAGTTGGCTACTCCAAATTTGTTCTTCCATTTCTTCCAAGCTCTGGCAGCTGGGTTGCGTTGTGTTGACTTTGCATGTCTTGAGTTTGTAGGAGGTGGATTCCTTTTTTTGTGTGTACTCCACCCTCTTCCCTCAGCTACAAATGAAGTGAGAATAAGTACCTTGCTCAGATTGGAAAAACTGCCATCTTTTACCCAGGAGACGAATCTGCATCCTTCCCATGACAAATCCAATTTATATGCAGGAGTATTGGAAGCAGTGGCTGGAAAGGTGCAACATGAGGTTGAACGTATGTTGTTATATCAAGGTTAAGTCTTTTTTTTTTTTGACACCATCTTATAAATATTCAGGAGCACTTAAAAGAGAGGGAAAGAAGGGGGGGGGGAGAAATTACACTGCACAGCACTTTTGCTACATTGTTACATTGTGTGAGAGGTTATTGTTGAAGTTGCATAACTTCAAAAAAAAAAACAACTTTTAGCTTCTTTTTGCACAATTGACATTTTATTCATCTATTGGTCTAAGAATAAAGGCTTTTACTGCTGCACTTAAAAATTGTAAATGGAGACAAAAAAATAACAACTCGCACACAAATTCCACATTGCTGTTTAATGCTTGATGCTGCCTGGTCTGAAGGTGTTGCTTAGTTTTCTGTATTAGAAGCTTTAACAATAGTAGTGGATGCAAGGTATGTAATACAGCAGGCGTTATAATACTTTAATGTTTCTGTAGTGGACCTACACAGGGGCTAGAGGACTCTCCATGGAAAGGGATTATAATTCTCAAAATGGTGAAGTTTTCATTAAGGAGTTTTCATGAAATTTTTTTATTTTTATTTTTTTATAGCATTTTTGAACATGTTTTAACAGTCCAAGCTAAAGCTCAATCTTTACGCTTTCCAACCCTCTCCAGTTTCTCTGTAAAAAGAGGCTGGTATGAACTATGTATAGCTGTTAGAAAGTGATAACTGAAACTGCAGATGTTCCACAGCATTAAACATGACTTATAAACAAATAAAAGTATGATGTTTCATTCTTAAATTAAAAAGTTTTCAACATCAACAAAATGCCGTGGTATAAAAGAAAGAAAACGCTTTGTGATGCGCTGCTATCGGAAAATAATCAACCTCAAGGCCGCATCGTACCACCCCGTCGTTGTTTCCTTTAACAGCACACCTTTTCATGTTTATGCCTTATTTAGCAGATGGGATCATTCAGGATTGAGACACACTCGTTTCTTAACCTGCCTGACCAGCAGCTGTTAGATAATTCATGGCGCTATAATGAGTGCATGCAAGTAGCTAATGTCTACTGAAGTTGCTTTTTTGAGGTAAATTCAAGTTTCTAGAACTAGTAATTTAGTAAGTAATCTAATCCAGTAGCCTAGTAGCAAACTAGTAAGTCTGGTAACAAGGAGCCTAATGCTCTTGGCACCGGCGTGCAGGCCGAGTGATTTGGGATTAATGGCACTCGCCGTTCTACGCTGAGAAACCGTTTGCGATTTGCATCATAAAACGTCTGTTAGTCCTCCACTTTTAGAAACGATTATCAGTAAATGGCTGGCCGACAGAATGCCAGATGGAGGTTGGCAGGGTCCACATTTCTCAGGCTTTTATTTTCAATATGTGAGACCCACTTTCCGATCTGGATAAACACACATCATGAGGCTTTTTTTTTTTTTATTTCTGTTATAATCCCCTAGATAATCTCTACAATATCCAGGAAGATGAAGCGGTAGAGAAACTCACAAACGAACATATTTACATGAAACCCATTAAGAGACTTTAATGCTAGTGTGATAATCACAGAGGTGGTAGTTTGGAATGGAGAATTTGATTAAAATCATTTAAAGACATCTTTGAGACACTAAGTAATATGCTTTCATAATATGGAAAACATAAATACTCCTGCTAGACCTGATTTCCTTAAGAGAATAAAGAAATATTAGTGAGTATATTAGAAAGCTGAAGGTTTGCTCTCCTGTCCAGAAAAAGAAATTGGAGCTTCAGGAGACAGTAACTCAAGAGCTCACTATCTTGTTTGTATAAGCTCAACTGGAAGGAAAAGCCATGCAAATATGTACAGTAAATATGTATTAGATCTTTAACAGTGGTCCACAATGCAGGGGAGTGATAATCTAGTGAAATGCATTAATGTCCACTACTGAAAATAATACTTGCTTCCTTGGTAGGGAAATATCGTGTGAAGCCATATTGCTAATGCTCTCTTGACAGCTGTATCTTTATTTTCACCCAACAAGCTGTTAGTAAGGTTGTAAGATCATTTTGCATCGCAAAGTTCTGTATTCTGTCACCATCCGGCTTGGGATCGATGCCTTTTTCACATCTGAATAATCAGTAACCTTTCCTGATGACTATTTGTATCAGTAATTTTCAAACTGAAACATCTGCAGGATCTCCACTCTGTGGTCACTCAAAGCTGTTACTCGAGCCAATAATAAACAGTAGTCTAACAGAATACAATGTGAAACGGCTAGCAAAAGCAAATTATCGATTTAAATGTCATTTTAAAGGATTGACGTCACAAAGGCACGTTGAGAAAATAACGTATCAATCAATATTCAATAAATCGATGTTTTATAAAAAACCTCTAGTCACCATAGTAAAAATAGTTGCCCAAATACATCCTTGGTTGATGTGTGTGGTGCAGCGAGTGGTGAGTAGCGCACTAGTAGTGTTTGCTCCACCATGAAACAATACACAACTTGTTACATTTAAACATTAGACAAGTCAACTTTATTTCTAGAGTACATTTAACAAACAGGAGTCGCCCCAAAAATACCCTTAAAGGTCTACTATGTAGGATTTTGAGGCTATCTATTAGCAGAAATAGAGTATATATATTCAATAATATACTGGAAAATATTGGATTTCATAAATATGTTTTCATTAGTATGATTTCAGAAGTATGCTATGGGAGGGGCAGTCAGTTGGGGGAATTCTACATAGTGGCTCTTTAAAAAAATACGCACATTACACTGTGAATTCCCGAGTGAAATACATTATTCCAGACATTATTCTAGTACATTAAAAGCCAAAGAGTAAAAATGTGTTTAAGATGAGATTTTCAAGTATCAACAGAGGAGCAGGACCTTACATGGAGATTCCACAGCTTAGGGTAAGCAACTGAGAAAGCCCGATCTCCCTTTGATTTTAACTGAGACTGGGGGGCATAGAGCAGCAACCGACTGGAGTGTCCTGAGAGCAGAGTACGGAGCGAGGAGATCAGAGATATACTGTGGAGATTGACTGTAAACTGCCTTATAAACATATTCAGATCAAAAGCTAACTGGGAGTCAGTGCAGTGAAGCTAGAACACATGAGACGCGGTCCTGCTCTTATTCCTGTTAGCTGTCAAGCCGATGTGTTCAGAAGGAGCTTTAGGCGAGCTAGAGTCGACTTGGGCAGACCAAAATATTATTAATATTATTAATAATATTGCAGTAGTCCAGGCAAGACGTGATCAGTACCTCATCAACAATCACAAAATCCTTCTGCTAACAGAGTGAAGGTGAAAGAAACTGCTCTTGACAACAGCACTAATCTGCTCCCCAAAATTTAAAGATGTGTCAAGAATGACACCAAGATTTCTAACACAATCTTTTGGTGGATAGTGAATCAAGCTGATTGAATACGATAGTGAGAGCGCATGATGGGCCAAAGATACTGACTTTGTTTTTGGTTTCATTTGGTTATTTGCCATCCAGGATTTATTGTCATTCAGGCAGTTTAATAAATCACTTAGTGAACAGATTTTGTCAGGTTTAATAGGGAGGTAGGATAGTGTATCGTCAGCATAACAGTGGTAAGGAATACAATATTTCTGAAAGATAGAACCCAGAGTAAGCATGTATAGGGAAAACAGAAGGGGCCCAAGAAGGAACCTTGGGGTATACCACACGTAATGGCTTCAGAGGATGAGAAAGAACTGTCAATGTTAACAGAAAAGGTTATGCCCTTAAGTAAGAGGCAAACCAGTTCAGAGCAGAACCAAAGGATACCAACCTTACATTCCAGACATTTAAGCAAGATGCTGTGGTCAACAGTCTCGAACACTGCACTGAAATCCAGTAGGGATAAAACTGCACATGGGTCACAGTCAGTGGTCATTAAAATGTCATTTGTGACTTTTACAGTGCGGATTCAATGCTGTGGAGTGTTAGGAAATCGGACTGAAATTTATCCATGATGATAAATGAGTGTATATATGTGGAGAGCCGAGTTAAACAACTTTTTCTATGACCTTGAAAAGAAATGAGAGGTTAGAAATGGGCCTGTAGTTACTATGAATAGAGGGAACAAGATTAGGCTTCTTAAGTAAAGGCTGAACTATATCACGTTTGAGACGTAGGTGTACAATACCGTTTACTAAACAGCTGTTTATTATGGTCAGCACTATGGGACAAGCTGTTGCAAAAAACTCCTTAAAAAGGCATGTGCGGAGGGCATCCAATGTTCAGCTTGTTGCCTTCAAATGCAAAACCACCTCAGCGAGCTGAGAGAGAGATACCGGCTGAAAGTAATTAAGGCAGCTGAGTCAAAGTCATAGAGACGTGAAAAGTCCAGAGAACGCAGGATTCAAAAATGCATTTATGCTACAAAGAACTGTGTGACTTTCACAGCACAGGTAACTAACAGAGGAATGGGAAATAAAGTGCCCATGCATCAGACTCTCCCCCTTTTGAGTCACATCAACTGTGGTAGCATTGCTTTATTTTTCGCCAAATTGAGCTAGTTTTGAAACAACAAATCAGAAATGTGTGTGCACCATGCTGAACTTGTTTAGGTTTAGAAAAAGAAGGAAAAATGTGATTCCCTTTTCTAGTGCCCAATGCTTTGGGCCAGTTTCAGGTCTTTTTGTGCAGTTTCTGAATTGTAGTGCGGGTAGAGATTTCTGGCAACCCTGCACATGTTTAATTCGCCACATTTACTTTTGTTACATTTTAATGCGCAGCTTTTGTTTAATTATATGCTTCTTAGAGCCTGGCCGGATCACACACACACTGTGTCAATACTAAGTTTTAATTACTGCATTTTTATGCTGAATGTTTTAATCAATTGAAAATTGAAACCACTGCCAATGCATATGTATTAAGATACCACTGTATCGCAACAAATTTTAACTTTATGTATTGTCACACCCCTTTTCAAGATACATTTGAAGTCAAAACTGCTTTAGGAAATTCAATATGGGCTTTTTTGTTCTTTCTCTGGTAGATGAGAGAAAACACTCACTATCTAACTATTATTTACACTTACTAGATCTAAAGCAACCAGGCAGCTATGCATAAAAAGCTAATAGCCTGGATGCACAACTTGCTTGTCGTGGGTGCCTGGGTTACTGACTTGTCCACCCCTGACAAAAGCTCATAAGCTCTGAAACAGGAAGTCTCTGTGGTATGCTAACAACATTTCGCACTTTTCAGGTCTACATAATTTATCCGAGACGCTTTGACGGTTACTGTTAGATACAATTTTTATTCCTAAATAGCTGTCTTTTTTTTTAAATGTCTCCATACATAATTAAAAACAAAAGGTCATATATGGACCACACCATTTATTAACATATTGCTCTTTCATATGAACGTAGTGGAAATGCAAGACATCCGTCTCCAAATATGCAGCCTTGTGCTTGTCGCTCAACACCTGCGACCTGCTACATGTTCCTTTTTTTCCTAGCGGCACATCATTTACAGCCTCTCTCGGGATTGACAGAGTCTACCTCATCACTGTCACCAGTTCTGTCGCTTCTGGCCCTGAGTACACTTTCTCAATTGTCTTCCAGGATGAAACACTTCCAGGTTCTACGACCTTGCTCTTGCTCTAAGAACATCCTGACACTTTCTCTCGTTTGAGACAGACAATTAAAGAGTGACCCGTCATGTAGAAAAATGACTAATCCTAAGAACTAAATGTCTCTCACTATTTCTTTCTCTTTCAGACTTCACTATAATTATACTCTAACTACAGGACCAGGAATATTTTAAAGTGGATGCTTTGGGAAAGTTCAACTATATAAAGCATACATGTGCTGGATTTCATTTTCGCAAACTCCAACAACACTCTCATGAATAGCGGTCCTGAAAAGGTTCCACGTCTTGTCATTGTGGTGGTGCCACCAGTGGTTCATCTGTTACACAGTTAGCATGTCGTGTCTTTATCCGGTGAAGGTGAATGAAGCATACTTTTAAAGGTTTGTTTAGAAAAAAAAAACCATATACCTTACATGGTACCATAAATATGTAAGAGAGCAGTACCTTGTTTCTGAAGGTGAACCAGAAAAGAATGCTGTAACTGTCTAACACAATGCTTGAGGCAATTTATGATGCCATCAAAGAATTTCTGATCAATTACTGGTTTTTTTTTTTTAACTGTGTGGTGAGGGAGCGAGCAAGAGAGAGAGAGCGATATTGTATTTGTGCTCAAAGAGAGTTGAACATTAGAAATGCAGTTGTGGCAGTATTGAATCAGAATTTTCATTTCTTTTGATGAAAAGAAATGAAATTGGTATTGTCTAGGGAACACGATGGGATGCTGCTGTATATGACACATTTCTTCACAAACAATCCCACAGGCCAACCAGCAGTCATCAATCACCACCACAAATTGTAAAGGTAACTCATCAAAGTAATGCATCGATCAAGCCAAAACAGTATCAAAAGCTTATAAAAATACCTTCGCTTGTAGTGACGTTTCATCTAGTATATCGGTTGCAATTAATGTATATTGTCTTAACATATATTGCCTGTAATGCTGGGCTGCTGCAGGCCATCTCGGTGCCCTAAGCATAATTGCTTTGTGGTCCCTGAGCTCTAAAAAAAAAAAAAAAACCCACAAAAATATTTGGATGTAATGTTTAAACAGAAGAAATATATTTTCATTATCAATGTTACAAATAAGAAAACCATAACTATACAGTAGCAGTATATATATATTACATTATAGAACTAACTATAGAACAGCCAGCCCCCTCACACACACACACACACACACACACACACACACACACACACACACACACACACACAC
This sequence comes from Notoglanidium macrostoma, assembly GCA_030068235.1. Lineage (NCBI taxonomy): Eukaryota > Metazoa > Chordata > Actinopteri > Siluriformes > Auchenoglanididae > Notoglanidium > Notoglanidium macrostoma. The sequence continues at coordinate 9,168,675 of JAQQZR010000008.1, read as the reverse complement.
ACACACACACACGCAGAAGTGCAATCTTTTTCAATAAAGTAAACCAAAGAATTACATATTCATCAATGTTACGATTAAAAGAAAGAAAGAAAGAAAGAAACAAATAAATATATACACATGTAAAGCCATTTAAATTACATCTGTGCACTTGCCTGTTTATTATGAGTGCTTTAGGTTTTTATTTCAGCGTCTGTGATGTCAGGGTTGCCAGTCAGTTTTTTTTTATCACTGTCATTGTGAGTTCACGAACAAGCTTGGGCTCGCAGTGAAATAACAGCTAATGTTGATTAATAAACAATTTCAGTAGAAAGGGACAGTGAAATGATAATGTAATTAAATAAACACATGGATCTTTCAAGCGACTAATGCTTAAACATAATCTGTCTTGACAGCAAAAATTTCGACCTCAGCAGCAGCTTGATTTTTCAAAAGAATCATTATTATTCTATGGTTTAGAATAAAAGTCTTTAAACTATCTAGTGTGTTTTGTTGTTGAGGGATTTTACAAAACAACATGGCAACCCTACCCTGAAGCCCTAAAACCCTAAAAGGCAGCACAATGATCACAGTTTCTTATTCAACATTATACTCTGCTAAGTATAATGTTATACACCGTAACTTTAATGGTGCCTGTTGCAGTTGTGCTTCATCTTAAATTGAAATAATTCATCAATATGACTATGATGCTGATCTTTCTGATGCCCCCTCTAGCCCCCTACTCTGAAGTGAGCACATGATGCTGTACATGATCGGTGGCCCTGCTATAATGTTACACTGATGTAGATCGCATATACTTAAACAGCTAATAATTAGCATATAACGTAGATCGCATTCAATTAAACAGAATGAGATTTAACAGAGAAAAAAAACTAAACAACAAGGGAAAAAAAATGAGAAGATGATGTTCTACTGCACACTGTGTTCTTGCTCATCTGAATATTACTGTCTCTATTTCAGTGACTTTTTCATTTTCATACTTTCACCTTTAAATTCCTGCCACTGATCGGTTAGTAATCGCATTGACGTGAGTTATTAGGATTAAAATCTTGTCAAAGTGTATTTGTTTTGATGGGGAATGCTAAGTACTGCGTAATCCTGCGCTGTGGCTGCACTAAAGGCCACAAAGATTCATCTTCAGTAACCAAGTTACCGCTCTAACTGCTCTAGACCATGAGGAACTCATCGGTAACCTGAGCTCAGGATCAAATCGATCACTCTGGGGCGACACACCCTACTGTGCCTTCGTGCTAATTTAGCAGGTATGATCATCAGCTTTAAACAACACTCGGTGCCACAACATAAGAATAATGCCTGTATTTTTATAAACAAATCGTTGGTATTTTCATTCAGAAGTAGGAAAATGTACAACACTGGAAGAGCTTTATGTTGGCACTTAATTCTGTTGTACTCACTAGCTGTAATTTTTATAAACACTAATAATGTGTTAATAGCACAGTATATTATATAGTCGTTAGTGCTTATAATTTTAATATTTCTAAAGGTTGCGTTATGGTTCTTGTAAAACTGAAAGGACATCGTATTATACCGTAATATAAAGTATATACTGCTATATATATATATATATATATATATATATATATATATATGTATAGTGATTATTTTTTACTTATAATTAAGCTCTCAGATGATATACGTTTTTGCCCATATCACCCACTACTAAGCATTCACTCAAGAATAATCCACCACCTGTTGTGGGTGAGGGCAACGCAATCTATGAGTCCATTCTCTGTTTTGAATAATGACTGCATAATTACAACAAACTAACCAGCTAATCCTTATTAAACATACAAGAATGCGAGTCAGGCATGAAAATCAAATTATAGCACAGGTTAAAGGCAAGAGTGTGATTCACAAGGCATTCATTTATAGTCAAGTTTAGTAGAGCAAATACATTACGTGGCCAAAAGTAGGTGGACACCACATCACCGCACTCATATGTGCTTGTTGAACATCCCATTTCAGTATCATGGGTATTAATATGGAGTTGGTCCTCTTTTCGCTGCTATGACAACCTCACTCTTCTGGGAAGGCTTTTCACTAGATTTTGGAGCTTGGTTGCGGGGATTTGGGCTCATTCAGTAACAAGAGCATTACTGAGGTCAAACACTAATATCCGATGAGAATGCCCAGGGTGTTCGATCCCCGGGTCACCCAGGGTGCCTTTCTGTGCAGAGTTTGCATGTTCTCCCCGTATATGCGTGGGTTTCCTCCGGGTGCTCCGGTTTCCTCCTACAGTCCAAAGACATGCAGATTAGGTCAACTGACTACTCTAAATTGCCCATAGGTGTGAATGCGAGCGTGTGTGGCTGTTTGTCTGTGTTGGCCCAGTGGTGGACTGGCGACCTGCCCAGGGTGTACCCCGCCTCTCACCCGAAGATGCTGGGATCGGCTCCAGCTTCCCCGCAACCCAGACGGATAAAGCGGTATAGATAATGGATGGATGGATGGATGAATGCCCAGGGTGCACTCAAAAGTGTTCAGTGGGGTTAGGGTCAGTGCTCTGTTCTTTCACTCCTTAGCAATCCATGGCAACGTCTTCATGGACCTCACTCTGTGTTTCAGTGCATGGAAATGTTTTGTCAGAGCAAAGACATTCTAAACAATTGAATGCTTCTAAGTTTCTGGCAACATTGTGGGAAGGTCCACAAATATGTTTGATGGTCATGTGTCCACACACCTTTGGCCATATAGTGTAATATGGTCATTTTAGTGAGTGCTATGGGACAGCTTAACATATTCCAGGGGCAGTTGCAGCATCTCCCTTGTTCCTGTAACATATCTCATGATAATATACATACTGTAATAGCTGAATTCATCTGGACCATCTGGTCATCTTCAAAGTCAAAAATCATTTTCATACTGAAAGTAACAGTACATGTTACAATATAGAACCGTGAGGACTAGAGCTGAAGTGGGACAAAGCGGAAGCTAAGGAGAATGTTAGATAACAGTTGCTTGGATTACAATATAAGTTTTATTTGTTTATTTGTAGGTGTTTTCTCTAGTGAAAAAAAATGACTTACTTTTGTGTTCTTAATGAAGATTCATGACTTTATTTGAATAGAGAATTGAACATAAAGCTTAGATGTCTCTGATTTCCTGTTTATGCTTAACTGTCCCCTAACCTGGCCCAATATTATAACGATTTATACACCAGCCGTGTGGAATTCTCATTTCTGATTGGTCAGAAGATGCAGGTTAATTCTCTATAGAAGCAGCTCTATAGCAACAGTGGTGCCAGCGGCAAGGCAAATTACTGCTTAATGTGCCCATGCTTTATTGTCTCTATAGTAACAGAACATTCACAAGAGACACCCTACATAATCTAAGCCTAATTATAAATGAATTACAAATGCGTTGTCATTTAATCATTGGTACAGTGAGCTTTCTTTAAGGAGACATTTATTTAACATTTATGGAAGGTGTCTCAGTTGTCCCAACTTTCCGCCACGAGAAAGTCTTCAGGACAGGGAGGACAGGAGCAGAGAAAGAAAGAAAGAAAGAACAAGCGATAACAGGCGCTAACCCGTTTATTAAACAAAAAAAAATTTTTATCGTTGCCAAATTGTCGTAGAACAAGAGGAATACGTTTTGGGCACTAACAATCCTACGCTTCGCACCATACCGCACCAGCCCTTGTTAATTCCCTACACCACCACACCCTGTTGTGTTGTAGTCCCCTTATACTGTATTAATCAGTATATTATAATTTAATTACGGTACATTCTAGCATTATAAGGGAAACAGAAAATGACGTCTTACTCATAATCCTTACTCTCCACGTCCTACTCATAATCCTAACTATTCTAACGCTATTTCTCCTTTTTTCATCACTTTGTCATTGATCCATCTTCCGTTCCTACCCAGACATCATCTCCTTCTCTCCATACGCCTCAGTGCTTTTGATGGAGGGGTGAAAGATTTGATTCTTCGCAGCCACCGATTAAAAAGTCATGAATGCTCTTACAGCTATTGCCGAGGCCTACTTCCTCACCCCACTGTGAGTTGGATTGTCTGAAAATAGCCTTTGTTGTTCAGAGACAACAGACCAGTGGCTGAGGGAAGAGGGGTGTGGTGGCAGGTCAGCGGTGTGTACAATCCTCTCTGCTCTTACCCAATCTCCCCTGAGCAAGCCTTAATTGAAATATCCACAGCTAGTGGACTTTGCTGGAGCTGCTGCTAAGCACAGGGAGTTCGGCATCATAGTCTTTAAACATTCAGCACCTCTCCTCGCCTTGCTTCTCTCTCTCACACACACACACAAACCTGGTGCCCAGAGAGAGATAGACGATGTAACATCCATGCAAAGAAGAGGTGTGCAGGGTCACGACTGTGATGCCTTGACACAAGCGGCACAAAAACACAAGTAGATGCAACATGCCAACACGCCGCACAAGGACAGGAGAAACAGAGAGCGGACTTTGGTAAATACAGCAACTGCTCTCCAGGCGAGGGGACGAGACATGGATTTGAATGGTCTCTGTGAGTTCAGGGATAGTAGGTAAAGAGAGACACTGTGGCAGTATGCAAAGCACACTTAATCACTAGCAAGATGTGGTATGAATACAGAGCGCCTTTGTCCAACGTATTGAGCTGTGGTCTTGGAATGGCCGAGCTGACTAGGGAAGCTCAAGCTGTGAGGAAGCTGTGAGGAAAACACCAAACTGCCAGTTATCGAAACAAAATCAATAACTCTCACAAATACTTACCATACATCCGCTTTAACCGTTTTATCAATTTTATCTAAGCTATAGGGCAACAGAGGATTCTTGCTAATATAAAGGAATTACATCTCGAAGAGTCCATTAAAAGAAAGAAAAAGTTGCTTGGGTAACAGAGGAAAGAAAGGTAAATACTTCATGTGCCTTGAGCTGTTGGCTTTGCTTTTCTCACAACATGACAATGCTCAAGGCCAAGATGAGATGAGGTGGAGGAAGAAGCCTCTTGAGCCTGAAAGTGAGACAGTACAAGAGTGTGTGTGTGTAAGAGACAGAGAGAGAAACAGAGAGAGAGAGAGAGTACACCAATGTCACACCTGTCAGCAGACAGAATTTCTTTGGGCTACCTCTCAGGGTTGGTGGGGAGGATGCCATTTTACAAGTCATATTCTCCACACGATGAAAACTGGTTTATGATGTGAGAAAAGAGGAGAGGGCTGTCAACCTGAACCCAAAGCTGTCTAAGCCAGATGAGAGCTACACAGCCTGAAGATTAAAAAAAAAACCTCTATATTTAATTCTCACAGTGGAGGTAATATTCGAATTGGAATGAAGAACATCATCCTGAATATTTCAAAAGATTTTGCAAGAATGCATGCATGATAGGTGGTTTGAACGTGAGCGGTGTGCACAGTCGATCACTCTCTGCTCGGAGGCATCAGCTCTAGTGCTCAGCATATCACCCCTTCCTGCCACTCCTGGAGAGTTTTTGCTCCTGGATGCGTTTTCTACTCCAAGTCTTCGCGGCTTTGTTCGTAGCTCGGCTTTCAATCCCTTCTGCTCCCCTGACTCGGCTTTTACGCAGGTGCTTTACAAAAGCCTCTTTTGTGAAAGCTATTCAAATCTGCAGTGTGCCCCCTAAATCAAGCAGGAGAGGAGATCAGAGGGTCTGCGTCGTCCTACAAGCTGCTGAAGCGCAGATCACATGCCACTAGTCATTTGTGCCGGCACCACAAGGAGCGCAAACCTGCTGTTCCGCTTCATCACCTAGAGTGACTATCTCACTGTGTCTGGCGTGCTGCAAATAAATCAGATTGCACCTAAATCCACAGATCTTTTCTCTAATGTGCCATTCCTTTCAACCCAGGATTTGTATATAACTATTATGTTGCTGAATATTACCCTAGTCAGGTGGCAGAGACAAACTTCGAACCTGAAGGATTACATGCCGCCTGCTTGCTAAATGAGCATTCCTGATGTGAAATAGTGAGGGCTTATAAAAAGAAGTAGGGAATATTTGATTGCAGTAGATCATGGAAGTGCCTGCAGACGACCAAACAGACAACGCAGTGATGGAAGCAGCCTGCCAAGTTGTGAAAAAATCAATTACTTTTTTAGCATGTTAAAATTTTATGAAGCATCTGGGATGTTATCAAAGCTATTCCATGTACCCACTGTCCAAATGTTTTCTTTCAACGTCTGGGTTAGACCTAATTACTCAGAATGCACCCTCAACTTTTATTACGTTGGTTGTACTAACTTCCTTCAACCTCCCAGTTCAGGGCTTGACCTGAATATCAAGTCACAATCTTATTGATTTACAACATTTCCCCCCCCCTATCTTGCAAAAGAAGAGATACTGCTGTAAACAACACATACGCTTTTTTCTTTTTTTTTTTAAACTCTGCTGTCTGTGTTGCTTTTGATGTTGTAAAGATCTGACTAATCCATGCAGCAGCGAGAGCTGACAATAACAACGTTATTTTGGAGTCTTAGACGGGAGCTCACAAACAAAGATGAAGGCGAGGGGCTTGGCAGGATGCTACAGGATATTAATCAGCAAGAGAGGCGGGACTGGGGAGATGGTGCACTCAGCCCACGCCAGCGCGCTGTTTGAAATGCTCTTCAGCAGCTGCCCATGCTCAGAATATAGAGCACATCCAGAGGTGTATGTGTGGAATGCAGAGAGAAGGAATGAAGTGCTTGCTGCCTGTTTAAACAGCTTAATTAATCCTGAAATAAAACAAAAGTTGCAGGACTGTTTGCCCTTCAGGATGGGGAACAATAGCTGGACGAGGCTCATTTACTAACATCATGACGGGTATGAAGGTGGCACGGTGGTGTGGTGGTTAGCACTGTCGCCTCACAGCAAGAAGGTCCTGGGTTCGATTCCCGGGTCACCCAGGGTGCCTT
>JAQQZR010000008.1:9129429-9141914 GCA_030068235.1 Notoglanidium macrostoma | reverse complement strand
AGTACATCATACTACACGAAACTTCAGGTTTAACAGTACTTCTGTGATCAATGCAATCCCTCGGACTCTCAGCGCTTTGTAGAATTCATGTAATTATACTTTGTAAATCACCCTCAACACACCCACGAAGGCACAATATATCTCCTAGCACACATAAAATAATGCGGTTTTTGGACTCACAGTAAATCAGGGCCGTATTGTATAGCACACTTAAAACTCAAAGGAAAAAAAGAACGCAGAACCGCCATTTATTAGCAGTAATTACCTAAAGGAGACTAAAAGAAAAGAAAGACAAGCGTACATAATATACATGTGAGCTGACTGGAAAGCAAACTGCAAATAATATTTAACTCTAAACTTTACCATATGACCTTTACATGAAATGGAATTCAAAGGTAATTTAAATCAATCAGAATACATGATTGGCATTGTGTAGTCTTTTATATTACATTACTGATTACAGGTTTAATCATGTAATCAGTATTCTGTGCTGGAATACGTTTTAAAAATAACCCCTCCCAGCCCTGCACTGAAAGATATCTCCACATCTGTTTATGTTACGCTGCTGAGCAATGCTGTATCGCACCCAAGAAAGCAATGTGACATCTGTAAAATGCTGACCATTGTGCAAATAAACCTCATTAACCAAAGCTCCCCCAATGGTCATTTCAATGGGAGCCAAACAAGAAATTCATTCTATCTCCAAGGACGCTTTAGTCGAGTACTTACATACTTGCATACATGGCTGCAGCGATGATGACGTCTCTCATGAGTCAATCAAGGGCCTGCTCTGGGGCCTAACATGGCTATTAATTCTGCAGCTAATGGACCAGTGTGTTGTACCACACTATCAACACCATGATCCCACCATGATTAACACTGACCATGAAGAACGCACTAACTGCAGGCCATTTAACAGGCAGACTTGAATCTGCTGTGACATCGGCCCTCTGCGTACCAGTGAGGGGGTGTTTTATGTCTTTTCAGGTCAGACAAGACCCATAGCGGGGGTTTAGACAATCATCAACACAGGCAATTTATTTGAATTCTCTTTTAAAAAAGCCTTGAATCAGTCTGGCCCCTGCACCACTTTATAAGGGGGTTAAAATAAACATGAGAGAGATTAAAGGAACGCAGTTGGACATGATGAAAAGAGGACAGAAACAATCATTTTCTAGGTGCAGTTACTGAAGAATGCATGCTCTCCTTTCTGTTCTTTAAGCTTGCCATCCTTTTTCATTCTTTGGACTGCTGATATTTGAGTGGCTTTGAATGCTGACATTTCTGAAGCGAGTCTTGAAGATGCCACACTGAGGGTAAGGATGTTAAAAGGGTAATTCACACCTATTACATGGGAGTCGGATACTATTGATTGGGCTGCCTGGCGAAAGAGCGATTGTTCCTGACCTTCGAGATTGAGGTCGCTTACCGTTTTTCTATTTTGTATTTATATTGTGAGTGATAGTAGGCACAAAAGCCTTGGCTGGATAATAAGAACTAAAATAACGTAAGGTTATTTTATTGGACATACTGCAAATACGCTGCTACTCAAGTGGCACAAACTCATAATGACTGTAAACCTTGAAAATCTATTAACACATAGGGCTGAGATACATTTCCATCAAGATAAATTCCCATCAGCCAAACTCCAATATGCAAGATGGCATCCATGTGGCAAAATCAGTCTGTCATGGATGAAATATGGACTGGAAATCAGACCATAATACCTAAACAAGCATGATAGTTTGGTCTGAATTCTGGAACTTTGACTGACAGCGCAGTGTCATTCAGATTACAGACGTTCATTTCATCCAGAACTCAATTATACTTTACAAAGGCTGACATCCCCAGTTAATTGCCAGCTTTCCACATGAGGGAATTATTTGCTCTTCTCAATTCTCTGCCCATGTTCCACATGCAACACCCCCCCCTCCCCCCCCCCCATACACATTTTCATATTTGAAAAATATTACAAATTATGGCTTGGAGTTGCAGCGGTGGTGCTTCCTCTAAACAGTTGTGAATAGAAACTGGGAAAACGACATGTATTATTCAGTGAGGTGTTTGTGGTCGAAATACATCATGCTACTTCTCTCCTTATGAGACACGGAGACAGCAATGCTGGCAGGATGGGAGCGATGGAGACAGTAGGGAGATGAAGAGTGCTATTAGCGCAGTTCTGAACAACAAAAACCCTGCAGCTATGTAGTGACGTAATACAGACTCTGGGGGCAGTGTGGGCATCGGTAGAGCCCTAGATTAGAATAATATGAGTGGAGGATGTAAAATGGAGTGATTCCAAATGCCCCAAGGCCATGTTTGCACCATCGCAGGCAGATTACAGCTCATAATCTGTTCATGTGGAGAGTGGTAGAAATAGGACAGCTACAGAGGATCAATCAACTGTCTCAAACTGGTCTTTTCATATGTGTGAGGTGGTTCAAAGACTGTGATTAGGATTGTCGGAGATGATAAAATAATGTAGCACACCAAGATAGCACCATGGGCAATTTTACGCAAATCTGATAAATCTGACAAACAGCATGCTAATTCCATACGCACTCTATATTTCTTCTAGTGGGTAGAAGTGGCATCAGTATGCTTTCATTTTTGCACTTCTAATATCAGTAATGGTATTGTTTGTATCTCTGGTTCATACTCATATGCACACCAAAGCACATTCAGATGGCTTCATCGTTCAAGGCTATCATTAGGCCAAACATAAACTGTGCATGGGTTTTTGCTGCTGCTGTTGTTTTTTTTTTTTTTGCAAAACACAGAAAAATATGCTTACATTGTTGGCAGAAGCAACTTACTTAACTTAAATATCACTTAAAGAGCAGCTCTTCAGATTAGATCCCAGCTGCAGTATCGTATTGATGGCCAATACTCTTTGTTCGTGATCTACATGTTACAGAATATATCAGCTGAATTAGGTCTGGGCACATCTGCTAAGCCCCAGTAACTTCATTGTGTTTTCACCTCAGCATGCTAGTGGAGTTGACAGATGAGATTCACGTGCAGTGGTTGGTGTATTATGTCTCATCAGCAGCGGGGGATAGGGAACGTGAATACCGTGACTTTGTGTGTAATACTAATAGAAGCAGACTAAATCACGGACTGCTTGGATCTCATGTTAAGTAGGGAATACGATTTGCAACAGGAAGAGACTCCCTGCAGATCTCTACCAGTCCCTTGATTAAAACATGACAATCACTCTTAGTCTTGAAGCTCCACCCTGTATTGCAGCAGCAACAAAGCCCAACCTGGAGGTGGCACCTCACCAGAACACACACAATGTAGCCCGAACATATCTGGCCATAAACACAGATGTTATTGTTTTGACTGTGTACTCTAGCACAGTGGCTTTGAAAGGAACCAGGAAAAATTTCAGCTTTAAAGCTTTAAAGGTAGTATTGTTATAAAATAATTCTTATTACATAATAATTAAGAACATTTTAATCCTAAAGAAAAAAACACATTAAACAACTGCACATGTTATAAATTTGTCTGGTGAGTTGTGACAAAGAACACCACAAAAGAGAAAAAAAAAACAGCAGCCTGACATGGAAGGCTTAATCGCATCTTCCATAACAGAGGCCAGTTAGACTTTTTGCAGAAATGTAGATTATGTAGACATGTAGAAACACAACTTTTCAAGAACTACAGCACATCATCCAGTCAATGAATCCAGGTGGCATGGGCTGTAAGTGATCCAGGAAAAAGCCTAGAATGCTTACTCATACCACCGGGACAAATGGTAATCTTGTAGAACCTGAAGAAGATTCACTATTATGCCCAGATAGCAGCAGTGCAGACCTCCTGTCTCCAAATTATAGGTACTGCATGCAGTGACCTCCCTGACTCTGATTAGCAAGCATAATGTCTTCCACACATATGGCTGAGACCGTGGTTAGGTTTGTCAGTGAATCGTGTGGCTTGTTTTAATGTTAAAGAGCTCTTTTCTGAGTTAATCATGAGCCTGCAATGTGCGCAAGGAGGATGGATTTGTCATTGATAGCCTGCTCTTTTGTGGGGGCACACAGGAGCCAGTCATCCAAATACGGAAAAATCCTTATGCGTCTAGCCATCAGGAGAGACAATGTGCCAGATGCATAAGGATATTTCTATATTTGGATGACTGGCTTCTTGGTCCTTGCTTGAATACATTGAATACAATACTACAAACCACACTAGTTGTCTAATTAGACCCTCAAATCTAGAGCTGAACCAAAATATTCTTCTGAACAAGAAATCATGTTTTTGAACTGTGGGAGTTCCATTTTTGATTGTGCTTCTGCCCTAAGCCCCATGTGGCAGGGGGTGGGGTTGAGGATCTGGAGTTTGTATCTGTTGCCCCAGTCACACCTGGCCAGTGAACATTTTCTAGATCCAAGGAACTCTGACACTGCTTGCGTGAGTGTCTTGCAGCATGGCTTGGTTAACCTCAACAAAGAGTCCAAGGAGTATGAAGGGAAAACTGACTCCAGAGTTCATTGTTGCCGTTTAGAGGAATCCATAGGCATGCTGATTGGCTAGACTGTAAAGGGTGTGGAATGCTCTGAAACACTCAACCATAAAGTTTAGGGATGTGGAATGCATTGCTAATGTGGGAAAATCAAATGAAAGTTGGAGTTCTGTAGCATAGACAACACTGAAGAAATCTACAGGTGTGCTTTACATCCAAGCAAGCTGCAAAAAGCAGAAATGTCTACAAGGCACAAAGCATGTGATGTGATGAAGATGGCTGTGTGACTTTGTAGGAAGGTCTTGATATGTACAAAAGCACATGCACAGCGTTTTATAAAAATGACACACGCACAAGAAGGTATAGGTGATTCTCACGACCCTGGCGATTAGGAGGGGTGAAGCATATCTTGCATTTCAAATACTAAAGACAAGAGTGAACGGACATGGTTTCCAAGGCATGCTGAAACTTGAAGTGTGTTATAGCCCTGGCAGACCATCACCAGGGAGGATACGCTATGTTTGGTGATGGCTATGCAACATTTAGTCGATTTGAATCAATTCCTGGTGCATTTGTCTCCTCAGTGTGGTTCTTTTGGGCAGGTGAGAACACAGCAATCACAATCTAGTGCAGAGCAAAACAATAGTCTTAAAATACGTTGTACCCAAGCAAACCATAGCATGGTTCAATTGCAATAAGAATCTGACCATGTTCACCAAGTTCAATTTGACCGTGATTCAATCCACCTCAGTGAATGAAATGAACATGCTGTGATATTTTAAAGATGTAAGCTACTAAACTGACAGATACAATCTGTCAGAGGAGAGATCGCTATATAAATACTGTGTGTTCTGGATATCTGGGCCAAAGGCTAAAAGTAATGCTGGATACCATTGACAATTTTTTTAACTTGTTATTTGTGGAATCATACTATCATTCATTCAGCACTAGCTATGTGTTTTATGTCACAAATATGTACTATGGTACTTACTTACTCGAGAATAGAATCTATACACTAAGGCCCCATCCACATGTATGTGGACAACTTTAAAAACAGTGTTTTCTGCATTCCGTCCACATGAAAACAACATTTTGGGTCACTGAAAATCACCAGGACTTGGGTGTAACTTTGTAAACTGTAATTTCATGTATGATAACTTGTCTGCAATTTAATTTTGCTTTGTTTTATTATTAAAATCCATGTACCACGCTAGAAACCGCACTGAGAATGAAGGTTACTCCTAAAAGTGTAACCTTCAGCAGTAATTCCATCTCATCATCAAGCCACATAAATCCTTCTGTTCGACATTTTCCATATTATAATATTTTGCCAACTGTCACCTTGACCAGCGGCACAGTGGCACAGTGGTGCAGTGGTGCCTCGCAACAAGAAGGTTCTGGATTCCTTCGGGTGCTCTGGTTTCCTGGTTTCTAAATCACCCGTGAGTAAGAATGGTTGTTCGTTATTGTGTTAGCCCTGCGATAGACTGGCAGCCTGCCCAGGGTGTACCCCGCCTCTCACCTGAAGTCAGCTGGGATTGGCTCCAGCTTCCTCGCAACACTTAACAGATAAGAAGAATCTATAATAGATGGATGGATGCATGTCACCTTGACCAGGAGGTAGGAGTTACTGAAAATGAATGAATAAATGAATGTTTAGCCACGTTGATGTTTCCTGTTCTCTACAGCACATTTCACAGCTCTCAACACTATTACTGAGGAGTCTTACATAACAGTTTGGGAAATGCTATTACCAGGAGGGGTGAAAACTATGTTTTCAAAAATATCCATATAAATGTATACAGCGCCTAAGAGTACCAAACCAGACTAAGAAAGAAAACAGTCAGGGTTATGTAAACATGTGAGTAATTAAATCCAAGGGGTAATGAGGGCATTGCTGGAGTTAAAATCACCATCAAACCCTAATTAAAAGAAATTACAGGAAATAATAACCAAAATGAAGTCAACCACAGACATTGCTTCAAGATGTGCAGTAAGCTTTAATTAAGGTACCTCATAATCCATCTTGGCTGCAAGGCCTAAGAAAACAACTGCAACTCTATCTACACTGTGTCCTGTCATCAAACAAGAGGGCTATTAAAATGCTGCTCATTCCTTGTGTTCTTGAATTAGCCTGTAGGTAGAAGCAATATGACCATTGGTTTTTCATGGCCTTGGCCAACATATACATCTCCTTCCACCCTTTTCACTGACCATGCCAAACCCCCCCCCCCAATCCTAGCCTTAACCTCAATAACCAAAAGGAAATATTTTGTCTCAGCAAGATCTAAGAACTACATCATGCAGAGCCAGTTGTTGCCTTAAATGGGTGCCAGATGACGAAACAACCAAGATTTACAGTGGAGGCAAAAAAGCCTGCTACTATTTAATGTGGCTTGGAGTGGTGGTGGCATCTGGTCTACTCCTCTAGTCCAGCTGCCTAGAAAAAAAGCTTGGCCATGACTCATAATGACTGAGGACACACTGAAAGGGCCACATGCACATCCTGCTGGGGCCAGCCAACCTGCAAATGGACCAAATCAAAATCAGAAATGTCAAAAAACCTTGTTATTATCACAGTAAGGAAACAGGACAGAGGATGGAAGCTCTGTGTGTCCTTCTGGAAACCATGGCAACCCTCATCTGACTACTTCTGTGAATTTGGTTACTGTGAGCCATGAAAACAACAAAAATCATCAGTTCCTAGAAAAATATTCACTGCCTTTAACCAATATAGCCAGAATGCAGACCATTTCTTGTTAGCCACGCCATATTCAAATTATTCATACATTTTTTTTCTGAATACATAAACATGCCCCACATTATGTCACAAGCAAAATGTCAAGAACACAGACTACACACAGTCCCTAAACCTGTATTAAAATATTTTAATTGGTCCATACTGTTAATGATATGAATGGTATTAAGAGTCTTCAAAAACAGCATTTCTGCACTTTTAATTAAACTATGATTATATCCAAACCATTTGTCACTCATGCTAAATGTATGCAAACAATGTGCAGACAGAGTATCCAACAATGACTCGCTAAATACATCTGTTTGCGGGAGGATGGCAGGACGCCATTCGCCACAAACCAAAATGACTGTTTGTCCTGACGCTGCATATTCCAAAACCTGCAGTCAAAAAGTCCCTGGCAGAGCTTTAGTGGTTTTCCTTTCAGCCTACACAAAACAGGGATCTGGAGGATGCGCTGTAGGTACGTGGGCTCTGAAAGGGTTCGGCGAGGAAACACTAACAGGAACTGCCTTGCCACAGGGCCTGATGGTGGGGGGTCCAGTCCACAAGGGTGTCAAGTCAGCACAGTGATGGCTGATTTACACTTCGGCATTGTGGCGCATACACCTTTTGGTGTCGCTACAAAGAGAAAAGGATTGTAAGTAAGTACAACTCACACACCTCCAAAATCTCAACACATTGTCCCTCATTTACAAAAACTGGGTGTATGGTCATTTCCACGTGACGTTTGGCGTTTATCGATGTGGACGTGTCCCTATATTGTGATTATCATATAAGCATATGCACTGAAAAAAATAAAACGTTGGATCAGTTAAAAAAAATGTAAGTAATTGATCAACCTAAATATTTGGCACTGACTCAATGTAAACAATTTATTCAGTTTAACCTACAGCCTAAATTACTTACATTGAGTCAGAATTTTATATTTTTCAGTTTGCAACCATATATTCCTCAATATGTAGGAATATATCTGGCTTCTTTTTCTTCTTCTTCATGTAGTGTATGGCAATATATTATTTTTTATAAGTGCCTACATGGACTATGTATCATATAATTGTTTGCAATTAACAGGGTTAATCATTTTTGGTGTAATTATTTTCACTTTCATTTTGAAATGGTGACATAATTACACATAATTAAAATTAAACAATTAAAACCAATGGGTAGGATAACCAATCTGGCAGTTTTTCAATGCGGTAGGTTAGATGCATATTCAGTCACTAGACAGGAACTTTGCCAGTCATCAAATCTTAGCAATGGCACAACTGGCTCTGTAAAATGCAGGACGGTGTTTTGGTATGGCATGGAATTGTTTTAAATGTATTATTCTTTTTTTTTTATGGAGAGTGAAGAGTGGCAAATAAATCGGTTTTGTCTGCCTTACGGAGGCCAGGGGGCATGCGCTCTCTCTCCCTCTCTCTCTCTCAGCTCATAGTTGCCTGGCTCTGTGGGGCTGGATTAGGCCACTTTTTGGGGGCAAGTTTGATCTGACCATTTTTCCTTCACCTACATGTAAAGATTTGAAATACAAGCTATTATATTAATATTATATACAATATAAAGTTTATTTATATCACAAGTTAAATATTCAAACATCAGCTGGAGTTTGATTGTGATGACAACATTGTTGACCGCAGCAGTGATTTATTAAAAGGTGCATTTTTCTGACTTCCTTATCTTACATTTCAGGTTGCCAAATAGAAGTAATTCATTAAATTGATATTAGAGCGTCTATTTTGGGGACGGAGAAATTTCTCATTTTGTCCGTGTTATTCCTCTCCATGTTGTAAAGTCTAGGGGTGTGGCCTCTAAATGGACAATATTTAGGGCTGTGGTATTTAAAAAAGATGGTTTTCAGCCACGACATTTATCAATACCCGATCATTCTTACACTGTGATTGGCGAGATACAAAACGCTTCACGAATCACACATAAACCCTGATGAATGATGATTTCTGCACTCAGATTTCACTGGATTATATGTTAGATTGATAAATGAGGGCCACTGTAGTAGTCCACCTGGCTGTGCTTTAGGCAATTGCTGATTGCTATGAGTATATCTAATATTGTTGGTGGTGGGATCTGAAACATGTACTCTTATTTTTCCAGCCCAAAATCATTCTTTCATTCATTCATTCATTAATCTTCAGGAACTGCTTTATCCTGGTCAGAGGGATGGTGAACTCTATTGGAGCCAATCTAGGGAATGCTGGGAGTGAGGCAGAAGTGTTAGGAAACCAGAGGAAACCCAAACGGACATGAAGAGATCATGTGACTTTCTGCACAGACGGTAACTTCAGCTCAGGATCAACCCTGGAACTGTGAGGCAACAATCTTGCACCATCCTGCCACCCACACTTGATTATACCAGCAGTTATTTCTGTTTATACCTACCTGCATAGTTTTCTAATGAACTCAACAATGAAAGATATAGTTCAGGGTAATGTTTCCACAAATCATCCTTTGGAACACAACTTCTTTAAGTGGTAACCAGCAATCATGCTAAAATGACCATGCACTTTACCCAGAAATCAATATAAACAACATTGTTAGTGAAGTAAACCATGTATTTTCAAAAAGTGATCCTTTTCAGGTGATCCTAATTGATACGAAACCTCACAACTGAGACTTATTCTCCCATATTTGTCATGAAAAGAAAATAGGGCACTGCTTTTCTAAAAGAAATCTACTGAAATAAAACGTCTTTCATTCCCCCCTTTAATAGAGTCCAGAGAGACACTGAGGTCAGTGGAGGGAGGAACAGTGTGCCAGATGTTTTCAGTAAGCTGCTCTTGTTGCCACTCCACTTCTCCTTTCTTCTTCTTCAGGTAGAGATCCAGGAACATGAAGCCCTGAGGTCTAATGGAGTCTATATGTAGAGAGGGGGCTATTAGTAGCACCGTCTGCTCTCAGAAGATTCTCTCTTCATATGCTCTCCCACAGCCAGCAGAAGACTTCTGAACCACCCGTCATGAAATGGCATCATCTCTTACCCTAATAAGCTTCTTACACAGTACTTGCCTGTACCCCTTTCTCCTTAAGATCTGTGTAATTGGATCCAGGATTGTGAAGTATCCGGCAGATATCTCCTCTTTCCCACTCTCCTTCTTTTCTGATAATGTATCATTGTTCTGTCATGCTCTAAGCCTTATATCCATGGTCACAACTGAAAGCCATCAAGCACAGTCTGTTAGGTAAGAAGTCATAAATACACAATAGATTTAAATGCTGTGTGAATCACTATAAACGTTGGGAGATCTTTAGTTTGAAAGAGCTGCTGACTAGACAGCATGCAAAAAAGTAGTGCATGTGTTTATACAAAGGGACCCGCAAAGCTCTTCTTTCTTGAACACTTTTTTGTCTTCCAAAATTTTGATAGTTTTCTGTTTGTCACTGAGAGTGGATCTGACACCGTGAAACCAAGATGTCACTTAGCAATACACTGTCAAGAAAAGACATCTCATGGAACAGACTTCTAGTCAGCTTTATCAATTAGTAGTGTATCATTCATACTCTGAGAGTTATTTTTAAACTTCAAAAGACCGTTCTTATATTTTGTAAGCGGATGTTTTGTGGATGCAGCAATGTGAACTAGTCTGTCTACGCAAATTCTAACATTAAACTCTACTTTGGAATGTTCATGACTGAGAAGATTTCCATCCATCCATCCATTATCTATACCGCTTTATCCGTCTGGGTGGCGGGGAATCTGGAGCCAATCCCAACATCTTCGGGCGAGAGGCGGGGTACACCCTGGGCAGGTCGCCAGTCCACCACAGGGCCTGAGAAGATTTAAATGTTTAAACAGCTACACAACCTATGATCAATATGTGTGCATACATACACAAAGTGTTATTATACACCCGGTGTCTCATTGACACTCTGTTAGTTCATTGTAAGTTAAGTCTTGCCAATAGACTCCCACTGAACGCTTTATTGAATAAGTCCACAACATTGATACATCCGTTATGTAATACTGTGTGTACACTTCAGTGGTACCCTACATACTACAGCATGGTATCATGCTGATCAAAGTTTAAAAACTACAGTGGTAACAGGAAATGAGACAGTGTCAGTGAGGGCAACCTGGGTATGTAATACAACACATAACTGTGTCTGTAGTTCTAATTAAGCTTGGTGAAGTTCTGGAATTTGTGATATTGCCTGAAATGGCTTCTTTCTTGCATTTTGAAACTTGACAACCACATGAATCAACTAATCTGTGCTCTTCATGAACTCTGATAAAACTGTGGTATTTGAGCTCTTCTTTCCCTCCTTTACTGACCTCTTCACTGGGTAGGGGGACAATGTGATCATGGGTCCAATTGCTGACACATTTCCTACTGTTTCAGACAGACGAAACTTGGGCTTCCGAGTGGTGCAACAAAAAAGCGTCACCCAATAATCTGGAGATCATCGAGAGTTCAAATACTGTTGATGACAGCCATCTGTGGCTGGGAGCTCAAGGAAGGGAGGCGTGGCCTACTCTCTTTCCCCTGTCAATCACGGGCATCTGTGAGCTCATGCATATGGAATAGTGAATAGTGAATAGTGTTTTCCTCCAAGTGTGTTACACCGCCCCCGATGTTGCATGTGAAGCAGTTTGAAAATATGATGCTGGCTGTCTTCACATGCCTTGAAGGAAGAATGTGATAGCCTTTGCCCTCCCTTGTTGGTAGCTGCTGTGTGATAGAGGAGAGTCATCTTGTGGGTGGGAACTGGCCATGACTATATTAGGGAGAAAATCGGGAGGAATCCAAAAAAAGGATGTGAAACTTTTTGTTATGGCATTAAAAATTTATAATGGTGTTTTAACTGTTTACTGAATGCAGTTTACTAAAGTATTAGCAGACTTTACAGATTGTACAATATCTGTCTCTTGTTTTGAAAGTTCCTTGTGTTTTACCCAAGATAATAGATGACAAAGGGATTTTAGATGTATGGGAACTCATATACACCAGGGTAACAGGAAATGGTTAAAGGCAATAACAGCAATCCTGGGGACTGAGAGCTAATGAAAAATAATATATTCAAGAATTTCAAACTTGTTTATTTAAAATATCCCTTTGGTGCATATGTTTTGAGGAAAAATTGCTACTAGAAGTACACTATGTTGCCAAAAGTATTCACTTACCCATCGAAATAATTAAATTCAGGTGTTCCAATCACTTCCATGGCCACCGATGTATAACTTCAAGCACCTAGGCATGCAGACCGCTTCTACAAACATTTGTGAAAGAATGGGTCGCTCTCAGGAGC
>JAQQZR010000008.1:9100259-9127449 GCA_030068235.1 Notoglanidium macrostoma | reverse complement strand
TTTTGTTTACCACATAATTCAGTATATGCCATACATGTTGCTTCATAGTTTTGATATATTCAGTAATGTTTTACAACGTAGAAAGCAAAGAAAATAAAGAAAAACCTAGGGTTAGGGTTCAATGTTGTATAGCTTATAGTAATACATTGTTTAGCCATAAAGCTGAAACCATTTGTTTTTGAAGAAGTCCTATTTACTAATGTCAGAACTTGATTGGCTCACGGATTCTCTTGATTGTGTATTAATTAACCAAACAGTAGCCACCTGTCTGACTTGCCCCAGATCAATTCGTGAGAGGTTTAATGCACTGTCTGTTCCTCGTTTCAATTGTCTGCTGTACTGTATCACAACTCAGAAGTCTGAATTATTTTTGATGTTAGGTGGTGGGTGGGGGATGAGGGCAAGTAGAATGTGTTGTTCCTACAGTAAAACATGGAGCTGGATCAGTGATGGTATGGGGGTGCTTTGGGGGAGGACGATCTGGAGACTTAGTCCAAATTAAAGGGATGATGAAAAAAGAAGAGCATCACTCAGTTCTTCAACATCACACAATTTCTTCTGTTTTGCGTATCATTGGACAAAATTTTAATCTTCAACAGGGTAATGATCCCAATCATTCTTCAAATTGTGCCAAGATTATATCCAGTTCAAAGAAAAGCTAAATGTTATGAGAATTGTCTTGGCCACCCACGGACATAAGTTATTTCCAAAAATTGATTTCTGTTCAAGGTGGTTATTTTGATGAAACAATGTATATTGTTACATTACACTTCAAAACAAGTCAGTTACATTTGTTTTAATTATTTCTAATATTTTGGTGCGTAAAGGTTGCCATGGTGTGTAAAGTTCACCAATGTTCTGCTGATTCCACAGCTGAAGAGTTCCAAGCTTCCACTGGCATTAATGTAATCACAAAAACTGTGTGGTGGAGCTTCAGGCTTTCCCCGGCCAAGCTGCTGCACGCAAGCCTCACATCACCAAGTCCAATGCAAAGCGTCAGATGGAGTGGTGTAAAGCACATCAACACTGGACTGTGGAGCAATGGAAAAATGTTCTATAGAGTGACGAATCACACTTCTCTGTAATCAGATGGGCCTGGGTTTGGTGGATGCCAGGAGAATGCATTGTGCCAACTGTGAAGTTTGGTTGCGAAGGGATATGGGTGTGGACACAGTTTGGGGAAGGCCCTTTTCTATTCCAGCACGACTGTGCCCCAGTCCACAAAGCAAGGTCCTTAAAGACATGGTTGGATGAGTTTGGTGTGGAAGAACCTGACTGGCCCGCACAGAGCCCTGACCTCAACCCCATCGAACACCTTTGGGATGAACTGGAGCAGAGATTGTGAGCGAGGCCTTCTCATCCAACATCAGTGCCTGACCTCATAAATTCTCTTCAGAATGAATGGGCACAGATTCCCACAGAATCACTCCAAAATTTTGTGGAAAGTCTTCCAAGAAGAGTGGAAGCTGTTACAGCTGCAAAGGGGTGATTAACTCCATATTAAAATCTATGTATTTGAATGCAATGTCATTAAAGTCCCTGTTGGTGTAATGGTCAGGTGTCCTAATACTTTTGTCTATATGATGTACAGTTGGAACCAGATATTTACATACACTTCAGAAAAAACACAAAAATGTTTTTTTCTTTACTGTCAAACATTAAATCAGAGTAAACTTTTTCTGTTTTAGTTAAATAAATATTAACATATTTTTTGCATTTGTTAAAATCATTTGTCAGAATCGAGCGAGGGGGAATTGTTTAACATATTTTTTTTATCACTTTCATCAATGTCAGAAGTATACATACACTAAGTTTATTTTGTCTTTAAACAAAAAGACAACTCCAGACGATTCCATTCTGAGCTTAAGAAGCTCCTGATCGGTTAATTGAATCCATTTGAGTAAATTGGCGGCTTACCTGTGGATGCATATAAAGGCACACCACAAACACAGAGCCTCTTTCTTTGACATCATGGGAAATCAAGACAAATCAACCAAGACATCAGGAAAAGAACTGTGGACATCCACAGGTGTGGCTCATCCTTAGGTGCAATTTCCAGATCCCTGAAGGTCCCATGTTCATCAGTACAATAATACGCAAGTATAAAAAACATGGGAATGTACAACCATCATACCGCTCGGGAAGGAACGGATTCTGAGTCCCGGAGAGGAACGTTTTTTGGTGCGAAATGTGCAAATCAACCCCAGGAAAAGAGCAAAAGACCTTGTGAAGATTCTGGCTGAAACTGGTAAGACAGTCTCATTATCCACAGTACAACGAGTCCTGTAGCACCATGAGCTGAAAGGTTACTTTGGGAGGAGAAAGCCATTACTTCAAAACCACCATAAAAAAGCCAGACTACAGTTTGCAACTGCACATGGGGACAAAAATCTTAATTTCTGGAGACATGTCCTGTGGTCTGACGAAACAAAAATTGAACTGTTCGGCCATAATCAGAAACGGTATATTTGGAGGGAAAAGGGGGAAGCTTTGAAGCCTCAGAACACCATCCCAGCTGTGAAGTATGGAGGTGGTAGTATGATGTTGTGGGGCAGAAGGGACTGGTGCACGTCACAAAATAGATGGCATCATGAGAAAAGAAAATTATATGGATATATTGAAGCAACATCTGAAGACATCAGCCAGGAAGTTAAAGCTTGGGTGCAAATGGGTCATCCAAATGGACAATGACCCCAAGCATACCTCCAAATTAGTTACAAAGTGGCTTAAGAACAACAAAGTCAAGGAATTGGAGAGGCCATCACAAAGCCCTGATCTCAATCCCATAGAAAATTTGTGGGCGGCACTGAAAAGGCGAGTGCGAGCAAGAAGGCCTACAAACCTGACCCAGTTACACCAGTTCTGTCGAGCAAACTATTGTAGAAAGCTTGTGGAAGGATACCCGAAACGTTTGGCCCAAGTAAAACAGTTTCGGAGCAATTCTACCAAATACTAAGAAAGTATGTGTAAATGTTTGACTGATGAAAGTAATAAAAAAAAAATTCCATAACATTCTCTCTCTCTTTATTCTGACATTTAACAAATACAAAAAAATATGTTAATATTTATTTATCTAAAACAGAAAAAGTTTACTCTGATTGAATGTTTGACAGTAAAGGAAAAAAAAGTTTTTTTTCCTGAAGTGTATGTAATATATCTGGTTTCAACTGTGTATATGTACATATGTATGTATGCATTTATGTATACATGTATTGGGTGGGCAATGTCTTCTAGTTGTTTTTTTTTTTTTATTAATTTTGCATCATATATCATAAACAGGAATAAAAATCCAAACACAACTATTTTGCCAACTAAATGTCATAGCTCTAATATGTATTTATATGTACCCCCACACAAATCATGCTTCCATAATAAACAGCTTGACAAATAACGTCTTGGGTTACTAAGCTGCAACTGATCAAATAAATAGCTACAATTAATCAATTAAAACTGCTGCCTAGAGAGAGCCAGATGAACCCATTTGCATATTTGTGTTTTGTGATCTTGCTTATCTGAGCTCCCAGCAGAATGTACACACCAACTGCATGCTCGCTGAGGAGAGGAAAAGCCTTTTAATGTTGATTACCAGAGGACTACAAAATGCTGCTTATAAAGGCTATCTAATTTAAAGGAGCATGTGTGTAAGCCTATATAGATTCGTTCAGCTCCATGCACTAAGGAGAGAAAATTGTTTATAATCCTTGTAGAGAATATCAGGATCACTAAATGAAGCACATTCTGTGACTACTACACATCAGTGTGCATGGCAGTCATTTTTGTTTTCCCTTCGTCTGGACATTTTGCAAACGTAAAAGGCCAAGAAAGAATAATAGCATTGCCTCTATTCATTAGTGGGAGACAGTATGGTTTATGTCTGTGACTTAAAGACAATTTACTTTTATTTGTAGTCAAACATCAATAAATACAGCATCATTTAACAACCGTCTGAATTAATATGCAGTTATAGAGAGAGCAATATTCGATAATGGTTATGAATGATAGAAGAGGAAAGCTGTTGATGCATTGTTTTACTGCTCTGCGTGGCTGACTGATACAGCTGTAGTGTGGGGAGATGTAAATTAGTTGCTGCAGCTTCTGTCTTATTTTTGCCAGCAGTCATTAAAGCGCCAAGATGTTTCAGGTGTAATTCGTATGCAAGAAGAAAAATGGAACGTCTCGTCTCCTTAAATTAGCGTAAGAACTAAGAGTAAACACAGTGATCAATAACGGTTCGATACAGAACCATTACAAGCAATATGACACAAGTCAGGAGAAGAGACAAGTGTGGGGTCAATGCTGCACTCAGGATACACTGCACCTGACTGTTCAGAGTGTGTGTGTGTGTGTGTGTGTGTGTGTGTGTGTGTGTGTGTGTGTGTGTGTGTGTGTGTGTGTGTGTGTGTGTGCTGCACTTTTATCTCCAGCAGCCTGGCCCCTATTCAGCCTCATGCTAGTCAATGTGTCTTTCACTCCTGATCTACTACTCAGAAGCCTATTTTTATAAATGTATTCACATTCATTAGACTTGAGAGTCATTCCTAACAGCTCTTCTTAAACCCGGGTCTACCGTTTCCAGCTTGTGACAGCAATCCTCATCCCACAAATTAATAACACACGCAATCACTGGAAAAGGTAGTGTCTGTCAAGCAACAATGGCTTTTGATTTCAGAGCCTTCCATAAGCGTTCGCTCCTCAATAACAGCACAAACGTTGTATAACTCAATATTAAAAAGCTGTTTTAGTGCCTTTGAAACGAGAAATCGTTAATTTGAGTGGGAATTAATTAGCCCCCCCTCTTTTTTTTTAACTCTCTTTGACCGAGCATGTTATTCTGCCTCATAACATCTCTATGGCAGGCTCTTAATTGCATGGAATAGTGCAGGGTGTGAACGCTGGCTGCTAACGAGCCATTAGCTAATAGGCATACGTGTGTGTGTGTGTGTGTGTGTGTGTGTGTGTGTGTGTGTGAGTGCAAAAATAAGGCCAAATCACATGGGTGTGCTCATCATCCATTGTGCCGGGAATATGTGTGATGGCCTGAGGTTTGAGGTAAAAATCAAAAAGGATAATTCCTTATTTAAAAAGAATTTTTTCTCTGACAAGAGTACAACTGTTGACTAAATCATTATAAACTTTTTAACTTGCATCTGATGTAGAAGTTGCAACAAGAGAGCCTGCTGCTGTCCTCTAAATTCATTACTAATGAATACAATTGCATTTGGGACGCGCACGTCAAATAAAAGGAGCTAGGATGGAGAGATAGAACTGTCTCTGCTCCTCCATTAAGAATGAAGTCTTAATGAAGTGTTTTATGACCTCCCCTTCCTTTATGACCTAACCTCCCCCTCCCCCCAGACTACATGGGCATCCTTTGTTCATCATCAAGCTCTCCATTCTCCACTGTCTGTGCACTAGGGCCCCATTAATAAACTAAGCTTTCAGAGGAAGGGAAAGGCGCCAATGCTCTTATAACACTGGCATGATTAAAGCTTTTAAAAACCACCACCCTCATGTTTGTATAGGAAAAGTAACAGTATGTATTGTGTGTGTGTGTGTTTGTTTTTCTGCCATAGGTTTGCCTCCGGTGAGTACATTGATGGGTCCGTTGCATGAAAGCCAACTGGACAAGAGGCCTTAATGAGGCTGCTGGATCAATAGGCAGGTCAGAGGGAGCCGTCAGCTCGCTTCGCAGCCTGCCCGCACGCTGATAGCTTTCTCTTCAGTAATGAAATGCTAACAAGCCTCAGCGTCCATTAGCGCCAGTATCATATGTCAACGCGTATGTAACACGTCTGAGCTATGGCACGTAGGTCTGAGCGCACAATATTTTGTTATCGATAAATGCATAACTTGAAATGGAGAGAAATTTTGAGATTTTGTGCTGTTACACAATTATTTGGGGCTTCAGAGTGCTGCAACGGAAAAGGCAGGAGCGCAAAACTGGCCGAGCTCTCAGGGTATCAGAGATCGCATTATTGTCGCTCGCCTGTCAATCAACGCAACACTGTCTGTGAGCTCATGTATACAGAACAGGGTAGATAGCACTTTTCTCTGAGTGCGATGCAAAATGAGCACAATGAGCAAAATGTCTGCCCCACTCTCCCTGGTTGGAATTGCTTACATAACGGGGAAAGCTGGGTAGTGGGTGGGAACTGGAATGCGCAAATTGTTGGAAAAAAAATTTTTAATGAACACTTATTACATTCCTGTTGTCACTAGCATTAAAGCATCTATAAACAGTAGTTTCCTCACATTCTCTAGAAAAAATGCAGGCTGGTCTGTTACTGCGAAGCCTTGAAGCACAATATATGTAGAATTCCCACTGCATGTAGAGCAGCTTTCCCTCCGAGAGCTGACACTGGAGACTCCTTCCAGCAATGTTCTCTATGCCTCTTTAGACAAAGCCTCACAATATCAACAACTATATACATGTTTCTTTGTTAAGAACACATTTTTTCTATGTATTATTGGGTTTGATTATTTAGTGTGTCAAACATACAAGTT
This sequence comes from Notoglanidium macrostoma, assembly GCA_030068235.1. Taxonomy (NCBI): domain Eukaryota; kingdom Metazoa; phylum Chordata; class Actinopteri; order Siluriformes; family Auchenoglanididae; genus Notoglanidium; species Notoglanidium macrostoma. Next base: position 9,120,945 of record JAQQZR010000008.1, on the reverse strand, counting down.
GTGTGAATGAGTTACTATAGAAACAGTAACAATAGAAACACATTAATTCAAACCTGTGATTTGAACTACAGCTGATAATACTGTCGGCTCTGTAACAGAAAATTGATCAACACTTTCCGAGCAATCAGAATCAAGAACTGAACAATGTTGCAGTACACATCTGTATACTTTATACACTCGCTATTTAATTGTTTATCTGTTGTGAGAACATATGTTTTATTCAGAATAAAATATATTTTTACCACTGTGTTAATTAACATGCAACATTAATTCTTGTTGCCTCTTAATGACTAATACCATATGTTGAAGCTGTTACGCCTTATGATTGCTACTTCTTTCTGTACACAATGGAGGTTTATTGTTACTTAAATAGGGAATAAAATCAATTTTCGTTACTTGTCTATAATTTTTTGAAAACTTACTGTATCCAATTACACAGCAATCAAGTATAATTTTACCCTCACTTTTTGTTGGTGAACACCGAGAGGAAATATCTTCATCAACAGCCTCTTTCCCATGGCAAAAACTAAATAATAAGAATTCACCCTTCCACTTTAAATATATGCTGAAACGTAATTACATTTTCCTCCGGAAATAAAAACGAAACGAAAATGTCAGTACTGGTTGATTGGACAAAGGTAAAACTTTTCCTCACTCGTTTGCTCGCTCGTTTTGTACAGGTGATTATACAAAGGAATTAATTACCACGCTTGTGCGCTATATGCTCGGCCGCACACGGCAATAAGCAAGAGGAAAGCGGGTGCCGTTGTGGTCACACACACTGCTGAACAGTCTCCCATCTGTGTGTGCATTCTTAGTAGTAACACTGAGTATCTGGAGAAAGTTCTATCGTACCTTGATATCCTTACTTGTTATTCAGTATATAAATGTTATGTTATTTTATGATAAAGGGCAAAAATGCATTCCTATGTCTGTTTTGTTAAGCTAATATATTACCAGCTAGCTTAAACTAGTATAAATGATGACACCCGATGACATTCATTGAAATTAATTTACTTTTATTAAGTGACTGCAGCATGGTAAGTGCTCCTTAGAGTAAGGTTATTAAATAAACCCACTTCCATATGAAAGAGCTCCATCATAGCTGTATGGAAATTCCAGCCACTGCAGAACCTTTATTTAGCTAAAACATATCAAAGGAGATGGAGAAAAGCTTTATTAAACTTGTAATCTGTAAATCAGTCTGCTGCTCAGACTGAGGAAATTTAAGGTATAAATGACCAAACCTGCAGTTCAGTTTATATTAAGTAAAGAGCTGTAAGTTTTCATCTATGAATTCTACTTGGAATAAAACAATAAGCAAATGAAAAAAAAAAATGTGATTACAATTATTGTGTATTTTCATCAAAACCCAGGATTCGGATCAGGCTGATAACAGCTAAAGGCAGTGGATTCATATTGGAGAAAATAAAATGAACAAATTCAACTTTGAAAACTGATTGGAATTGGACTTGGAAAATATTTTTAGGGATTCTAAATGCTTTCATATAAAGAGAGACACGATTGTATTTTTGTTAAGATTGATTGTATTATACTTCATAATATTTATTTATTTTTTTTACCATGTATTAAAGAGGAACTAAATTCGAACAAAAAGAAATCTGCGGTTTCCTTCGTCACGTTTTTAGCTCTCGGTTCTTCATGTTGTTTTTTCATGTCAAATGCTTTATAATATTTTAGCGCTTGGTAGGTTTTAAAGAAAACAGCTATTAAAAGGGTATTGTTATCAGCTGATGATAAGTTTTCACTGTTTAGAATTTTAGTATTTTCATGGGAAAAGAAAAAGTGGCATCGTAGTACCTCTACTTTTAAAAATAAATAAATAAATAAATAAATAAAAGAAAAAAGAACAGAAGGTTTCAGATCTGCTTTGAGCAGTGTATATCCCCTGTTCCATCTCAGAACCAAACAACAAACATCTGTGCTTCATTCCTAAAAACAGCGCATTGAAGGATATATAAGAATGCAGACATGCACAAATTTAGGGTTATTCGGATGATTAACACTAGATGAAACAGAGGGCCGTAGTGTTAAATGTACTAAGCTAGGTTATGTTGACTGTAAATGTCTCATTGCACTGTGAAAACTAATTATCCCTAATTATACTTTACACAGCCTCCCCTGACTTTTATTCTCCTCACACTTCCCTCTCTTAGCCTTCTGACTGAACAATTATATTTTTCCCTCTTGAATGCCCTATGGCACAAACAGGCTGTGTTTAAGCTCTTCTGGCTGTTCAGACTGCAGTATTTTAAATGGGTTCTGATGGCCTTAAACGTTTATCAAGCTGAGCTCCCCCTTTTTAAAGTTTCCATCAATTAATGTCTTTTACACTCTCACTGGCCACTTTAATAGAAACATCTGTACACCTGCTCATTTATGCGATTATCCAATCAGCCAATCATGTCGCAGCAGTACAGCGCAAAAATCAAGACAAGAGCTTCAGTAAATATTCACAGCAAAATTCACAAAAATGTGATCTCAGTGACTTTGACCGCTGCATGGATGTTGGTGCCAGACAGGCTGATTTGAGTATTTCAGAACCTGCTGATCTCCTGGGATTTTCACACACAACAGTCTGTAGAGTTTTTACACAGAATGGAGCGAAAAACAAAACACATCCAATGAGTGGTAGTTTTATGGACAGAAAGCACCTTGTTGTTGAGAGAGGTCAGAGGAAAATGTCCACACTGGTTTGAGCTGCCAGGACGGATACAGGAACCATTCTTCACAACCGTGCTGAGCAGAAAAGCATTTCAGAACATACCTCATGCTGAACCTTGAGGCAGATGGGCTACAACAACAAAAGGCCAGATCACATCACATCACTCAAACATCAAAATAAAATATACATACCTGTTCTGTAATCTCTGTAAAATGGAGACGAAGTTTCACAAGAGCACACCATCCATGCTGCAGAATTTAAAAAGGAAACATCCATTCACAGACTCAGGGAGTCAGACTCTGGTGTTTGGAGGGAAGCATTTCGCGAACCTGCTAACATTAGATAGCTAGTTAGGTTGAACTTTATAAGAGACAATTCTGTCATTTTCCGTGCTGTCACTGATTGATGCTGCTATATGAAAAAGGCTAGACCCAGTGTTTGTTTTTTAATCTTGATTTGCCATATATTTTTGCATTCATACTATAAAAACATTGCTTTAAAATAGATCTCTGTTGATGGCAATTCCCCCTCTACTGGCAGTATAAGCTAATAATATAAAATGTCACGTAGAGTAAATAATATAGTGTAAAAAATAGTGTTCATCCTTGCTCAAGTTTGAGCTTGTCTTTTACACAACAATAGACAATGGTCAGCCTATAGTGCCAACGGGGAGGGGCGTCTACACCCACTCCATTACAGAGCTCTGTTTTAAAGGTGTAATTTTAAAGCTGAATTCTGCTTAATTGGGAAAAGAAACACTTTAATTTAGCCCTGAACAAAACACCATTTCCACCAACTTGTTATATTTCATATTCATAATTAAATAATTATGGTTAAATTGTATAATTATGTTCAGCCTAATGAGAATCGCTTTCCACATAGAAACTGACCCATGATATATACACTGTGAACTGATTATCTATGCATTTCAAAACATAGTAATGATAACAATGTTGATATAGACCATACTGTATAATTATGCTTACTATTCTATTACTCATACTTTATCAGCAAATCACAAATCTTCATGGACAACGTTTTGTGTAAATTTTTATTTGCTTAATTGATTAATCATCAGAATAATTGATAGAATACTCGATTTCCAAATTCATTGTTTAAGTGACAGCCTTAGCATCATTAGCTTTTTGTTTTGTTCACCAACATTAGCAGGCCTTCAATCTTAGCAGGCAAGTTTCCGTGTAAACTACTGTCCCTTAATCTCTGGTGTTTTTGGATCGAAGCTGTGAAGCAGTTTTTTAATTTAAGTACTATCTAAATCGCTGTTTGAAATTGTTAAAAATCTTGAGCAAAACAACAATTTATATAACCCTAATCAGCAACACAGTAGGAGCTACCCATTTAAAAAATAGATTTAGGCATACCGTCTAACTCTTAAATTAGAGGCTTGTGTATGTGTGTGTGTGTGTGTGTGTGTGTTTGTCAGCTCTCAGTCCTGAAACCCCGCAGGTCCAAAGCTTTGGGCCCTGATGTCAGGCTCTGGCTCAGATCATGGGATGCTGCACTGATTCGGGTTGACGGAAGCGTCCTTTCCCCTCAGCCATGGCATCTTTGATATGTCTGTAAATCCGTTTTTTTTTCTTCTTTGACTTCTTCCCTTCCCTTCATACACCAGTGACCTTTTGTATGCCATGGTTGTCTAAGTCAAAGTGCATCAGACCGAGATATTGTCTTACAAGATGCTTCAGAAGAAAACAATAAAACTGTTTAGAGGAGGTCCGACCTTACCAGAGGGTAAAGTGTATAAGACAGGCTTCTTGGCCAGAGAGCTTGATATGCTGGTGGTGAATGTGATGACCAGAACGGAATAGACGGCACGCTCCATCTCGCTGACAGACTATGCTGAATGCTGGTGTTCACACTCACAACTCTGACCGAAATCGCACTGAAAATATTAATTCAACTGGGTAAAAACCAGGAGAGCACTGTTTGTCTCTTCGTGTTCTACAATGACGGGTTACTGCATGTACTTTGCAGATATTAATATGTGCTTGACTGGTAGAAAATTGTTCAAAGGCCGGAATAAATTGTGCTCAACATGGGCTATGCATCAAGTGTAATTACATGTGAGACAGTTTTGTTCATTTCAAAATTTCGGTCAGTTTGTTCTGGGTACTCGTGTCTGAAATGGTGGACTTTCTAACCATTACCATCTGTCAAAAATTACTATTCATTATCCTGAATCATTCTTAATGCTATGGTAATGTGATATTTAAGGACTGTGGCTTATAATAAGTGCTTCTTATTGCTTACTGACTATATAAGGGAACTCTGACCATTATAACAAACATACATATTCTGATTTTTCTCTTCCAAAAATATGTTAAAAATAGTTTGCGTTAGGTGGGTGAATGATTGAGTGTTCATTTCTGGATTACTTTTTTTTTTAAAAACCACACACACACAGCTTCTTCAGTGCATTTTTGACCTTTCCGTATAAGTTTATAAATTTTTAAACTGGTTTCTGGTTATACACTGAATTACTTCTCTTAGGTTCAAGCAAGTGACAAACCTGAGCTCTGAAGCAGTGCAATCAATAAAAAGATTTATATTATAAAGTCGCCCAGCAGTTATTAACAGTGCCAGAGGTTTGCTGCTGAATCCAATAAACTGAGATAGCTGTGGCAGTATATATTAAAAAAAAGAGTTCTCCTCTGAACTCCCTCCCTTACTGACCAGAATTGATTTAAATGGCAGACATGGTGAATTTAGCTCATGTGGCAACCAACTCTGGATGCGTTTCATGTCCTGCTTGCAGCATCATCATGTTAAAGCCTGTCAGGCAATTGCACACACCTGGGTAGCGCCCAGACAACATTTGCAGTAGTTAAGCATTCTGAGCACATTTTCACATCTGTTTAAACACATCAAAGCAATATTATTGGATTCTACTTTTGTGCTTTGAAATGAAAATAAATAGGCAAATATATCTGTCGAGGATCTCTTTTATTCCTGTCAGCCTTCTTTGCTTTGAGAGGTGCAAATTGCCACACACCACAGTTTGCACGTTTAACCTCCCAGTCTTTCACAGCCCCACAAGCTATTATTAAATGATTCAGGGCACAAGCCTATGCCACATGGGAATTAACTTTTTTTGAGATTTATACCTCACTGTCATAACAATGGACCTAATTAACTGGTACTAATCTAAAAGTCTAGCGAAGCTGTTAATTTTACAATGCACTCATAGTTGTGGCCTTGGGGGGAAAAGTCCATGCATGACTAAAGTCTCTTGACTCAACTGTGCCGGTGTTTGAGCTCATCAACGGCAGCCTGAGCAGATGAGGACCCAATATATTTCCTGACTCACAGACATTTCAGGCATGTTTGATTTGCATGAACAAAATATCACCATCAACCTTCAAGAGCCTTTTCCTGAAATTTCCTGAAATGCCAAATACAAAGTCACACAGCATATGGAGTCTTCGAATAAAGACTGCAGGAGCGAAGAGATTAGAGGTGAATCACTGACATATATGCAACCTGATTGGCAAGGGATTCACACACACACAAACACACACACGCATTACTATTGAGGCCAGTGACATGCACGCATTTCCTTGTGTAGACATACAAATCCAATGAAGGTGTCCACCCAGTCCACCCTTCATACTTTGACCCTGTTTACGCTTGGTTTTAAAATGCGTCTTGAGTGATCTGATCATCTGGACAGTACTAAGCGCAAGTGTAAACGATCATTCAAGATGCATTCACTCAAACCACTTTCTGAGGTGGTCTGGGATGCATTTGACTACATTTCTTTTGTAGAGTATAAATGTTAATGCATCCACAACAAAGACTTAACAGGAAAATACATCCTCAAAGCAGGATGTGGTGATTGTTTTGGTGATAGCACGCCAATGCTTGGAAAAACGGAGAGTTGGAAAAGCCCGTACAAGTATATTAGTTCTTGAAACATTTTTCTTTTCTTAGCAAGCCTGTGCTAAACAAATCTGGCACTTGTCTGGATACAAAACTGACATAATAAAAGTGGGGGCCCTTTTGACATTCTGTGATGCAGGCAGTAACAAAATCTGAACACAAGGGGTCAGCTGGACACCTTGGAGACACATGATAGACATGATGTATGCTGTGATGTGTCCTGGCTGTCAACTTGTGACCTGATCGCCCAAGACGCATTTTAAAACCAAGTGTAAACAGGGCCTTTGATTTCTCCCAGGCCTCATCAGGTTTACTGTGCAAAGAAGGAGGGTTATTTTGAGTAACTGCAAGTGAGAGACAAGATTTGGTTCTAGATGCATTACTATTGGGTAATGTGGTGCAGGCAAAGAGAAAGAAAAAAGGAAAGCAAGGAACATATTGAGAAGACAAATGATGGTATCATCCAACCATTCAAAGCTCCTTGGTTTCAGGCCACACCAATAGGAAGTGCCTTGCAATTGTGCTAATCAATAGCGATACAGTAGGCTGTACGAGCCAGCCTAGGGCCTCGTCCATCTGCCAAAACCAAGGGAAGATTGGTGAACTGGAACAAGACAAATGCAGAGAGCAGCAATGACAGATGCCCACAGCCACAAAGAACAGGCAGGAGATTCACAAGGGTCCTTCCAAAACTTAGCCTTCCCAATGTCAAGATAGAGGAAAGAGAAGGCTCTGCATAGACCACCCTATGGTCCAGCAACCATGGGCTCTGGATTTGCAGCATGTTCAAAGTAACTCAGATGATTCATTTCTCTTGAAATCAGGAACAGACAGGGGGATGTTGAGTTCCTGTCCTTTTGCCCTTATAATGTATTAGGGCCCTCTTGGTCAGCATATATAATAATTGTATTTTATATTGAACTATATTGAATAAATAAGTGCAGGCCTGCAACCAGGGTCTCAACCACACTGTGTTATTGTCCAAGCTTGGGCCATGCACAACTGGCTTAAAACTGCAACAGGATTACAACTACCATAGGTTCCAGTTCATCACTCTTGGTCAACCCTTCTGGTGCAGCACCTGCCTTGCACCATGCCTGCAGCATGTTTTGCCTTGCTAAGTTCTAACTGTTATGGATGATGCATCATCCCAGCATTAGGTACCATTATTGAGAATTAGAGAATTTGCGAAACTGTTTACTTGCAAAATCATTGTTAATGCCAAAGCTTTAACATGTTTTAATATGACTATCCATGTAAATACTCAGGCCGGACTTGCCAGTTGGCTACAAGCCTACTCACAAGAAAATTACCATTAACAGTACATTAATTAGCATTACTTCATTTGTTACTCAGGGCAACTTGGCTGGCTTTATTGTTTTAAAACAGAAAGAATAATGGCTTTTAGTAGACTATAAACAGGGCCAATGTTATGAACGGTGTGAACGATCATGAAAAGAATATTGGGAATAATGTGTGTTTTGTTGTAGGGATGGGAAAAATAAATGATTAATCAGTGATCTTTCTTAATTGTTTGTGCACTGATGAAAAAACTATGTCAAAATGGTTCTTTTACTAAGGGTGAAGCATGTTTTTTTTTTTTTATGAAAATATGAATTGCACTAATAATCTCGATATAATTGTTTAAAAAAAAACATTATCACAGGGTTATCAAGTTTCTTCAATGATTTAGTCTTCAAATGCATTTGAACACTAATTTGCTTGCAATTTGTAATTTTATACTTCCATTTTTCATTTTATCATATCATATCATGTTTTTCTTCTTTTTATGCATTTACCCACAACAACATGTTCCTGTCGCTGAAATTTAGTTACATTTTGGAATTTCTGGGTGAATCACAATATATCCATATAAGCATCTGCCAACTTTAAGCCATTTTCATGCAGGAATAATTCACACAAGGAGAGAGAACCACCAATGGCTTCCTACTCACTCTATATGTTCACTACGCAGGGTATAAAATAATGGCACAGCCACAGAAACTGGATGGTGGTTGATGCCTGTTGGGATCTACCTGATTAGCTACAGGTAGGACATATACGTTGAACATCTTCTATATTTAATTAGAAAATTCATACAGTGTGACGTAAAAATGTTTAAGAAACTTGTGCTTTCTTTTGTGTTTTCTTTTCCTACTTTTGTAGGAGACTATAAACAAAAGGGGATCACATGATGTGGATATTTTTGCCTTTTAATGTGTAAATATTATGAAATTTGTAGGGATGTAACGATGTATCTAGTCACAAAAGTGCATCGTCGAATGGTGCGAGTCACGTCAGGGAAATCTATTAATAACTCACCTAATGCAGTTGCATTGTTTGAAAATCAGGGGAACCAATCAGCACCACCCTTCGTTAAAATATTCAGAGAGCACGCTGGTCACGTGATCACATTCTTTAGTGGAAAGCTTGCACAATTACCATCTGAACTTGAAGTGACCCATAGTGCCAGAGCACAACCATTGGCACACATTTTAGATGTGGTTACACAACCACGTTATAACTATATAAGCTTTTTAATAGCTTTCACGCGACACCAACCCTGCAATCTACAGTGGCCGAGAAGGAGGCTGCTCAAGACTTAGTTACTCTAATTCTGGTTAAAATGATGCCTCAGGCGCTGCTCAGGAGTTCATATGTTTCAGTCAATCGTTCTCCTTGGGTCAGACACACTATTTATTCAATTATTTGCGAGAATTTATTAATTAATTTATTTATTTTTAAGATATGGTGAACCTCTAGCATAATTTGTTCACAACAGTAAACCTCTGTTTGTGGCATTTTTTGTTTTACACAGAGAAAAATACACTTTTTTTTCGCAATATTAAATCATGACAGGAGTGTATACTTACACCCCTAGAAATCTGAGTGACCTTCATTCTTTTACTTCTAATGGAAATACATTATTTTCATAATGGATGACAATTACGCTTTAAAAGCACCAGATGATTTTACTAGAAAACTAGTAAATCAGAATGTAGAAAAAAACACCAAGTAGCATGCACCAAGAAGCATTAAAAATGGATTTATTATTTATTTAATTACAACATCACATCCTGAAACAAAGTTTAATCACTGTATGATACTATGTGACTAATTTGGTTGAGGTGAGTCCTGGTAGTGAGGTCAGGATGCCCTATTTACGCTTAAGACCATGCTGTGCAGAAATGCCTCTGAATAGGCTTACTTGAAAGGAAGCAATTCTTCAGAATAAAGAGTGTCATGACCAAATCCACACCACAGTTACTGACACAGAACGGCAGCATGTCCTAATGATGTTTTCCATTAAGAACCAGGTTGCATGGTGGGTAAATTCATCCATACTAATTGGCTATACTTGGACGAAGACCCCCTCTTGCTAAACTATATGAGCCGAGCTCATTCTTTTATATATTCTTTTGTACATAAATTAGTGTTTTTCACATGTGAATTAAAAGGGGGAAAAAGCAACAACCAAACTCTGTCTCCCTCCCACTTTGTCTCCCTTCTTTTTGAATCTTACTGTCAGTGGTTGTATCACTATGTCTCTCTTGCCTGTGCCTTTTTTTGTTGCTTTATTCACAAGACAAGAATAAGCTCACAGTATCCCGAGGGAGGGCGACTGAATGAGAGAGGAGCTGTAGCAGGCTTTGTTTCTCATTGCAGTTTTCTTTGAGCTGATGCGCTCTGTTCTTTAAATGTTTACACTGAAGAGCCCAGCAGCTGAAACAAGCCTACATGTGCTGAGAAATGACACAGGCACAATTCCACCATATTTCCCTCTTCTGTGCAGTTGAGCCATGCCAAGGTGGTTCTACCTAAGCTCTGCATGAGTCAGTGAACAAGGTCTGTTCCTAAGAAACATGCTTGTTTGGCGTTGGCTTAGCACCAGCCCATAACCATGTGAGGGCCCATCCCAACAATCTCACAGTTTTTCTCTTATCAATATTTCACTCCACTGCATCTGATTCACCAGCCCACTCATTTTAAACTCTATTTACAGTCTGGCAACAATGTACAAATCACACCCTGCTGGTTATATTGTAATTTGCCATGACTTCCCCCAAAGCAAGTTCACATGTAGAACATTTATTAAGCGTATTACACCCTAGGGGTTTTCTACTTCCCCTGTCAGTAAACAACCCAACACGGGAAGAAAACTCACTTCATGACTTTGATTTAAATGAGCCTTGAAGTAGTGGGTTTTCTGTGGAATCAAGAATTCCATTATTGGCACCCCCTTCATCAAGTATTTAATCTAGAAGTACACAACCATCTTTCTTCCTTCACTTTCTATTTTTCATACTTCTTTCTTTCCCTTTCTTCATTTCTTTTCCACCTTATCACATTACATCAAATGAATCATTTTACTCACATATCCAGAATGGTTTTGATCACATCAAGCAGTAAAGGACTTTAATATGCTATCTGTTTCAGACAGGGGAATTTTATGAACTGGGTTGCAAAAGAATTGACTAAATCCGCCTAGCAAATGGGCAAATTTGAGCCGGCAGCCGTTTTTAAACAGTGAAATAATGGAATGGGTTTTTTCACAACGTGGCAGCACAGAGGCTGCGTAGGCAGAGAGTCAGATCTCCTTGGGGGTGACATTACATGGCATCGTGTCATGGCCTCGGTGCTAGACATGGCCCGTTCTGCCCCATATCCACACTGACAGTCATACCCCTGCAGCTCATGGCAATTACCAGGCAGGGCCTTGTGTGCCAAGGCCTAAAGTCCAAACTAATCTGATTACACTCCCATTCTGAACCACAAACACAGATTTGCCGCTCGAGTGAGTCGGTTAAAAGGCCTCCTGAAGCGTGATTTGGGCACATGCAGAGGCGACATTCTCCCTCTATCAGACTGCTATCGATCCTCCAGCAAATTAACCTGGAGCCAAAACAAAGAAGAGCATTTGAAATCTACACTGCAGTACAGGCAGTGCATGATTTCCTGGTGATTTCAACATTCTCTTGACCAACCTTTGCACCCTGACTATATTAGTGAACGGTGCAAGACTGTGGCAGTAGACATGGTTCAGCAGGGCACCGGCTGGCGAGTCACAGCTACTGCTCTGACGATGACGGGGGACAGCAGGAGTCAGGCTACATCCTGATTCACCCAGGACTTTGGAGCAGTTGGGAACAGATGGGTTTTTTTGAAAAGTCACTAGGCATCTGTTCCCATTCGGAGACCCAGCCTTGGAGATGTGTAATTAAATAAGTGACATGCAGCATGCTGATAAATATGCCGCAAAGACTGTGTGTGCATGCATAATTATGGCATGGCAATGGGAATACCATATCCCTCCCTGCTCATTACAACACTTATGGGACGTCAAAACCAGAGCTTGTGGAGAACAGGCAGAAAAGGTAGATCTAAACGCTATGTAAATCCTGAACTTGTGTTATTCTGTCTTTTTGCATGAAGAGGTGAATCTTGACATCTTGACATATATACATGTGCTTTTTTGGTTTTGCATGTGCTCGCATTTGTAGAGCATCTTAAATGCACAACACAACAGAATGTTTGTAATCACGTAGGGATTTGAGTATTTCAAATGAATACCTTTTGTGAGCAATGCTGGATTATCAAATATAATCACAAGATTTAAAGGTTGTGAAACGTCATAAAGCTGTCGCTGGAAATTTCCATCTTGGACTGGCAGAATGCCAATGCTGCAACCAGGATTTCTTCATACTGGTTACGTGGTTATGCAGACCCATACTCACATGAGCGTAATAGTTTAAGCTACAAACATTTACTCAGAAATCTTCACCACCACTTGACCTCTTTCTGATTTTTTTTTTTTTACAAGGTGAAAATCGTGACATCAGAGGATTATTTTCCAGAAAGACATCCAAGTGAATATAAAAAAAGCTGCCATGTATGCCATACTGTTGGAGCTCTGTCAGATTTCCCTGTTTGAATGAAAGCACGACTGTTAATGCAGCAGGAGAGGTGCGTTTGTCTCTTGATACAGAAAAAAAAGACACAAACACAAGACACCTCGGCTTCTCCAGGGACTCGTTCAGCTTTCACGCTCTCTTAATGTATGCAACCCTCTGAGCTCCAGACGCTTCACGAGGATGACTGAGCCCATTCTATTTACCACATTGAGGCAGTGGAATGGACGCTCATTAGTGAGCAGGCCGAGAATAAATACTCTCACTTTGTGAGAGGAGAGACAGGGAGCGACAGCATGAAACAGAGAAAGCTGGTGGCTCTGATACCACCTTCTGTGAAGGATCATGCCACTTTCTGGCTCTGCTCCTGGTGGGACATCCTCCTGAGAGGAGCTCTAAGTTACCTGTGCAGTCTCACACCTCCCAGGAGCCCCAAGTGGATTCCCATAATGGCTTATCAGTGCAAAGTGGCAGTGAGAACATTTTCACTCACTGGTCATTGACTGACTGGACGGTGGTGGCCTTTTAAACTCTCATTCATGCTCCCTCAAAGCCATTCAAAGTCATTGAAGGCAAGGTAAATGTTTAAATCAATAAGGAAAAACGGAGAGATTCTAAACAAACTCTGATTTTCTAGTCTACGCAACCAGAGAAGGAAGCTAATAAGTGGCCGTGCCACTGCGCCATGCATAATAAGGTATGTCTGAGTAATTCTCCTTTAAGGCTGGCAGCCTTTGGATAATTGTGCGACTTGTTCAAAGACACAAGATGCTGAAGGATTATGCTGCTTTCAGCAAAGCAATGCTTAGAGTATTGCTATTATCAAATGCACAATACCAGATCCAAGCCACTTTGCAGTTAATGAATCACCGAGACCTGTACTTTGAGGCCCATCGAACAAAATGGATCACTGGACTGTATATCAACCATCTGCCTCAGGACAGCTGGATGATTTTATAGCAGCTAAGGGATGCCGTTGACAAAGCAAAAAGGTCAAAGCTCCCCAAGACCAAAACGTAAAGTCATTTGGTTTGCTGAAAAATGGCCATCGCTGCAATTTCTGATCCAAAAACATGACAGCAGCTTAATCTTTAGAGGTCAACCTGCTGCTTTACTGGCACATGAATGGCAGCTGTCTCATATAAGGACCTGAAGAATGAGCAAATAGCTTGCAGTGATTCAACAAGCATGGTATAAATGTACCACTTGAGCATTAGGACCGGGCCAATGGACAATGAGGGCTGACAGTCATCACGATGGGTTGAGTCCAGCACTCATGGAACTCAAAACAAGTTTAAATCTCAAGGTTTCTGCCCAGAAATACTAACGACCACCCCCCACCCCCACCAACACACACACACACACACACACACACACACACAGACCCCAATGTCTTCTTCTAGCGCAATGTTTTGTCAGATGCCACTTCGGCAGACATCGCCCAACCCTACTAACCATGCAACACCTATGATTCAGAAAGCTCCAGGAAGCCTAGACAGTATTGCCAGACTGTGGTTTCTATTTGTAAGCACAATGAGCTATAATTTAGGTTTGTCTACAATCCAATCCATGATTTATAATAATAATAATAATTAAAAAAAAAACACATTTTAAGTTACAATTGGGACAACTTATTGGGGAATTGCCTCTGCTTTAAATTGTGATTAGTACTGAAGCAGTCAGTAAACATATTGTATGTTCATTCAAAGGCAACAGTATTGGCTACATGCGCATATTAGCTGTTTTATCAAGCAACCATTTAAGTTACTTTGTAGGTGTATACATTTCGACAGTATGCAGTCCATCTCTTGCGCCCATCTGTGGACAAAGTCCTCCATACAGACACCAAATCACACTGATATGGAAGTGTGTGTGTAGCACTGGTAAGAATGTAAGGAGAAGTAGTACTCTCTGGGTTTTGAACACCTGCTGGCCACTTTAAGAAACAAACCTACCTTGTTGGTCCATGTTGTAGATATACAGTACAGTTCGTTTTTCCATGCAGTTTGTCTTAATCGTTCTCTGACCACCTACTACCATGTCACTGCTGTGCTGAGAATAGTCCAACGACCAAATAAAATCTGGTAGTCGTGTAGTAATGGTCCTGTGGTGGTCTCTTTCCACTGATGGATAGGATAGGGTAGAGTCGGGCTGACAAACTGCACATAGCAACAGATGGGCTATAGTCTGTAATTTCCTACAAAGTGGCCCTTAATGCCCAATAAGAGCAGCTACAAGACAGGGGAATCGAATAAAGTGGCCACTGAATAAGTGCATTTTCCCCATCAAGCCATATTTACTTTAAAAAAGTGACAAAATGTGCTGGATTTAGGTAACCTTATCTGAACCTGACCACCGTTTAGGAGAAAAGAAATAAGTCTGATATCTATCTCCCTGAAGAATACTGTTTATCCTATTCGAAACATACCTTTATTTGACAGTCTTGGCTGATTTGTATGTTAGTAATGCTACAAATGCTAATGCCGCTTACAGCATCCCAGCCCACTGAGGCGACTCTTAATGAGGATGGAGTAAAAAGGATAAAAAATAAAAAAAAAAGTGTCCAAACTCGAAGTCGTTTCCAAATTAACAATACCCGCGTTCTTACCTTGAGCATGTGTGAGGCGAATAACGGAAAACAGCAGAATCCAGCCGGCCCCCCGCTTCAGGGTGAACAAACAGCCGGACATTTTTTCCTCAGAGTCTCTGAGAGAGAGTACGTGTTGCTCGGAAGTCAGTGACACTTCTTTCCCTCCGCGCGCGCTCTGAGAGATGCGGTGCGTCACGCGCACTCAGTCTGTCAGAAAGCGAAGATGGCTCAGTTGTATGATTATACTGACTGCACGGTGTCACGTCTGAACGTTAGTATCCCGGGTTCCGTTTAAAAGTTGCTGGAAAGGAGTTCATTTTGTCGACTTTACACAACCCGGAGAGCAGAATGCCTTCAATGGAAAGCCGCCTTCAGTCAAGTTGTGTCGCGCGCGAGATGCCATTCCAGTAAGGAAGAGATGGCGGAGCAGAATCAGCGAGCCTCGGCTACAACTGAAGGAAAACAAGGGCGATCCCGTTCGCTTTGGCCAATCTGTTTCCCCCCCCCCACTGTTCGCTGTGCACCCCGAGCTCAGCTCAGCCACGAGTAATTGTGCGGGTGCGGGTGAATGAATGATGCAGCCGGCGCTGGAATCGGATCGCCACCGTGCGGCGCGTGGCCGAAGTGCGTGACCCTCACCTTGAGGACTGCACATGCACGCTTTAGCGCAGAGGTGTGTTTTCCAGCTCGAACAGATTTAATATATTGGCTGTCTGGGATCCCTGGGGAGTGCTGACTGCACTGAGAAACACTGCCCTAGTGCTGCCTGCTTAGTGCTAAAGGTGCATTACTTGTTTTCAACAAAGCATGCACGTTTCTACAAGCGTACAATTTTACAGTTTGTGACAGTTTCAGCTCCAAACATTAGAGACATTATTGGAACAGGTAGCCAGATGACATCCTTGGAAAAAAAAGCACACTTGCCACACTAATTTCCACTCCGTCTCTGACTTAAATCTCTGAAAGGACTTTGCTATGACTTAAGTGTTTATAATCATCATAGTAGGGTTGTAGTAATTTTAACCAAATCCCTCAGCATTAGAAATAATAAAGCACCCAGAAAACCAGTGCATTAATGTTATTATGTGACCATTTATTTTATACCAAGGAACAAATCGAGTATTCTGCAAAAACACTTTTCTCTATACATAATTAGGTGCTGCCACCTCTCTTGCCCCCTTTGCAATATGTCTCGAAATCTGGACATGCCACTGTACCATTATCTATATCTCTCTGTTTCCTTTCCTCATTCTTCCTTTGTTATTCTATATTTAATTGCGCTTCAGTTTTTAATTTGGCTTATCTGCTAATTAACTACAAATGTCAAAGTTTGATGCACTGTAGCTTGCCTCACACTCGTTTCGTGTTGAATTGGTTTAACACATAAGTACAAAAAAAGAGATTTGCTAGCAACTACCTAGCTAAGAAATGTTTGTCTTCATTCTTACCAAGGTTTTGGTTGCTGGCTTTTTTTTCTTTTCTTTTTTTTTAATATTAGCATCAATTTCGCATCTAAAACTTTCACTCTTAAAGCAAGGGTTTGTTCTAGGTACTTTGTATAGTTAAGATTCTTAGCTTCCTTAGAAATGTTCTAGTTTGGGCTCCTTAAAGGTTCTAATGGTTCTAGGTTTGACCTTTTTTCTGAAAGTATAAACCAAAAACAATGAACAAGTTATGGCTAAAAAGAACTCACTCTGCACGTACAGGCATTTTTGTACACTGAAATCTTCAGAAACATCACTTTAACCCTCCAGAGGACTCAGCATCTCTTCACTGGTGGCATCTCATAGCCTCGCCATGGCAACTAAGTGAGATAATCACACATGAAAAGCTTTTGGAGGTGTTCTTTAAGTTTAGATTCTTCAGCCATGTTTGTCCTCTTTTTGTAGACAATGAAAACTTCATTGAGTTCATCGCTGATAGATATGTTACTGTTATAAAAGTGCTTGTGTTCATAATGTGCCTGTTTCAGCCATTGGTTTAGCTTAGCCTGATTGTTAGCACGATGCAAGTTCTTTCAGAACTCTAACAAGATGTCTTAACAAGGAAAAAAAACGTAAACAGTAGTAATTTCACGAAAGCACTGTGAAACACTCAATTCGAAATAGCCTATTACAGTCATTTCTGCTAGATCCTGAAGGTTTCACACATAACATTTCTCTAGCATTAGCGACAGGAATAATACAGCATGCCCTCATGGAGCTGAGACTGTATACTCTCAGCAAAAAAAGTTCCATGTTTTCTTTTTTTTTGGTTTGTTAGTTAGTTTGTTTTTTTCTTTGGGGGAAGGGGGGGTTGTTCTTCTGGGAGGTGGAGGGCTTAAATGATCCTTGTACCATACACCCGAGAGTTTCCATTTACAGAAGGTTTCAAGTAAAACCTCTTTAGAACCCTAAAACCATCCAAACAATGTATGAGCAGACCCTTCTTTCTAAGAGGATACATACTGTATGTCACCTGAGACTAATGTCTATCCTAAAATGCAGCCTGATTGTTCTCCAAGTCTTCTTTATTCAGTTTGGTTCCTTAAAGTTTTAAGTTAGCTATCGGGCAGTGTTTCCCTGTGCAGTTCTCAGAGACCCCCAGATAGTCTTTATATTTAATATTATCTGTTCCAGCATCTACACATTTGAGCCAGGTAATAAAAGCTATAGAATACTGACCTTGCTCCAGCGCGTTAGGAGATGAACACAAAAAATTGTGGTCTGCCTGGAGGTCCCTGAGGACCAAATTGTGAGCTACAAGGTTGCTTACACAAAAGTGAATACTGTAGTGTTTTCAATAAATGTCTTATGTATCACTTGCCTTAAAACAAATGGATGGCAGTCTTAGAATACACAGTCTCCTGACAGTAATGTACATTGTGAGTTCATACTGTAAATCTAGTCTATATGATTTAGGCTTCATTCTAAGACAGAAAATGTTCTTCTTCTACCTGAAGCTTCTAAGTAAGTGTTATCTATATATAACTTGAAAATCTGTTAATCCGGTAAATTTAGGTTTCACTGGAGTAACGCTTTTCTTTAGAAGGGATGTGATACCAAAAAGGGAACATTAAAATGTAAGTGCAAGGTAGATTTTGTCAGTGGAGGGACAGAGAGATTTGAATTCTTCCCCCGGCAATATTAGTAACTCCCTCTCAGAAACTCGCAGACTCAGTTCTTGCTTTGATCCTGAGAGCTCAAATCTGGTTTTGAATTCTGAATAGCTCGATTACCAGGCATAGTCACGACTCATATATCTGTGCCACTGTGCGGGTCACATTCAAAAAGTAGAGTGAATCATGCAAAGAAGTTGGAAAAATAAAAAAAAAAAAGATCATAATTATCCTCCTCATTCTTAGGAAAATAGGAGTTTTGTTGATAGTGGCAGCGGTGAGTCATGGTCATCATTCTCATCATGATTACAAGAGAACACAAAGACATCAGTAATATGTATGGCATCTTCGGCTTCTGGAGAGAAGCACTGTAATTCTAAACGATGAAAGACTTAGATGTAGGGTGTACCAAAGTGGGCTTCATTTTGAATAAAAATGAAAATCATAAAGCAAACTGTTTGTTCCACCCCCAATAGCACTAACATCTGTTCCTGTCTGGGAAAGAAAACACAACCAATGAGTGCTACTGTGTAAAATCAAAGCCCATGGTTGCTATATGGTTGCTATGAAGTATGAAGGTGTGGTTTGAATAGATAATACCCATTGGAGGCAAGACCTCAGATGGTTCTGTTGGCTGAAACCGGTGGCGTTGTGTCCCTGTCCTGGTTTCCTCAAGGAGATGTCTATCTGTTAATGAGGCAATATGTTGCTGGCGAAGGCCTACGCCATGTGTGTGCTCCTGCAGAGTGCCCCACTCTGTCATGCTCGCCTCTCATCTTGGCAGCATCTAAAATTGCATACTTCTAAGTAATATTACAACATACTTTAGAAAAATGAATGCCCGAAACCATAGTATTCATTAAATAGCAAAATGAAAGTACACATGAAACCACTCACATGATCAGATTTTGACACTTACTACTATAGAATACAAATAAAAAAAAGTTTACACCTTCCCCTGTTAAAAACATATGTTTGTGTGATGAGACCAATATGAATCAAGTCAGTTGTTACAACTGTTACAGTTACAGCATTTAAGCAGCTCTTCACTACGACTGAGTTCCATAAAGGTGAATAAAAGGTTTATTTTTATATTTAAGGTAAACAAAAGACAAACAAAAAAGAATCATCTATGTTCTGCAGCAGTCCTGTAATTTAACGCGCTATACCCCAGGAGGTGTACACTCTTCTAGAACACTGCAGCGTTTCACAGAGAATAATGTCGTCAGAGAGAATTTTGTCATCCAGTAAACAAATGGTTATAGTTAGGAAACTAAAGAAAAATGACAATTACAAGTTTGTTCTGTTTGAATGGGCATGAACTGTAATTTAATATGATATGAAATATGTATTAGTACCAGCTACACATATTAAAATCCATAGCTATACATACACCCTAAAGCTCATTTCCACAGCCAGGTTCAGTTTGGACTTCAGTTTTGAACAACACAGACTTATTTATTACATTTTATACCTTATTTATGAGATTAAGTAGTATTTATTACACATTTGTATAAATAATTAAACACTGGATTATTTATCAAACTCTAATAAACCACGTAATAAGAAATCAGCTGAGAAGTTTGCGATTTAGCCAACAAGATAAATCAAAAGAATTTCCTCGACTCTCTGTTCCTCTCCCCCTCGCATGACCTCCCTCTCATGAAACTAAGAAATACTTCAGAAATGTCAATGGCAACACACCCTGTTTTCTTTTTCAATGTAAAAATATGATGTTCATGTATTCACAAACATGGTATTATTTCATGAATGAGTGTTTTATTATAGCAGATCTCTCTTTAAAAATCGAGCCGACTGAAGCTATTATAGTAAAATACAAGCAGGCTATCGTCAGCTGTTATGGAGTATAGAGGGTTAAGAATAGATTCAATGTGTGTCAATTGTTGTCATTTTCTTTATTAACGTGAAGCTACACTTCTGACTGTTCATTGTTTATCTTGTCTCTATTGTCATGCGTACTAGCTTGTGTCTAAGCAAATGGCTGTTGTGCGTTGATGAATGACATATTCACCTAAAACAGGTCATGGAACATAGCCACACATGTTCTTGTAGTGTTTAAGAACCGATAAGCAGATCCAAAATAAAAAAAAAACTGGGTACCTGCTACCGGGTGTTTTCTTATGGGTTCTAATATGGAACCTACTTTCGGTTCCCAACCCTACAATTGAATCAAATATGAACAGTATACGACTACCTTATTTATAGGATGAACAGTAGTAACAATATAGTATCTCTGAAAAGTTGCACACCTACTTGAATACCATAATATGTAGCCTGGTAGAACAGTACACTATAATGAGTACAAATAAGTGCAGTGCGGCATGGTGGTGCAGTGGTTAGCATTGGCGCCTCACAGCAAGAAGGTCCTGTGTTCGATCCCCGGGTCACCCAGGATGCCTTTCTGTTTGCAGGTTCTCCCCGTGCATGCGTGGGTTTCCTCCGGGTGCTCCGGTTTCCTCCCACAGTCCAAAGACATGCAGATT
>JAQQZR010000008.1:9063762-9100159 GCA_030068235.1 Notoglanidium macrostoma | reverse complement strand
CGACCTGCCCAGGGTGTACCCCGCCTCTCGCCCGAAGATGCTGGGATTGGCTCCAGCTTCCCCACGACCCAGATGGACAACGCGGTATAGATAATGGATGGATGGATGGAAAAATATGTGCATAGTGTAGCAATAAAGCATTGTGGTTCATCAGTCATGATGGTCTGATGTGCGGTGGGTACCAAGACTTACTTGCCTGGACTATTTATATGGAGATGATGAGGTTCTCATATTGGGAAGCCACTTCTGAGTCTAAGTCGAATACAAAGTAAATATTATATCTGTCCATATTTAACCATCTCCTGCTGCCTAGAACACAAAACAGGAAGAGCAATGCTTCATGCTGTGGTTTACTCTAGGGCAGCCTCATGATTAACCTCATGCATTACATTCTTTATTGTTCTTTTTTAAGTCAGGCTAGTTTTCAGTACTGGAATGAGTTTGTACTCTTTTAGTGATTCCTGATTTAGGTGGCAATTTTGTGTCAATCCATTAGATTCACTTGTTCTTGAGGCAGACAAGAATGTCACATTTTATTTGATATTTAAGATCGGTCCGCTTACTGTTTCACATTATACATTGAGCTCTGCCCAGTGGAGCTAAATCATACACAAAGAGCTTTACCTATCCTCATTCCATGGCAGACAGAGGTTCAGAAATGACAATCATCCAACAGAAACAGTACACCTTCTGTTTTATTAGCTGATGAAACAAGCCGGATGAATACAAATCAACCCAGATAATATGAATAGCCTACATGCTCATTGTTTAGTCAACTCCATCTCAATCTCCTGCCTGTCAAACTGTAACACTGTTATTTGGTTTTGAGAAAACCAAGCCACAATTTCTGCTTTCCATTAGAATAAACCAAATGGAATAGCTCAGAGGCATAATAGAACAGGTCTGAAGGCTTGTTTAGAAACTGAACTAAAGAAATATTGCTATAATGAAGGATATAAAGCTGCACCTGAGAAGGAGTAAAATGAAGAACGTGTACCCTCTTTTCAGATACACAGTTCTGTTGAGTTCATGAGACATGAAAAAAGAATATAGCACTTCAATAAAGACATTCATTCACCCAGCCTGTTGCTTTTCCTGGTGCACTTTAATAATAACAAAAGTACACATTTTTTTAATCTGTTAAGAACATATATAGTCTCCACAGACTGTTAACAAAGGCCCAGTAAGCTGCCCCATGCTAAGTGTCTGATTAGCACTTTTGGGTTTCAAGCTTGTTTTTGCAGCTCCATGCAGGCAGCTCATTAGTGTTGGAGCTCTTTTGGTTTATCTCCCACTGTGGCTGCTGTTCTAATGTGGCACAGATGTTTCTTCTGATAATCTCACCCCTCTAGAGTCTAAAGTGTGCCTACTTCACATATGCTTGTATACAAACTTGGTCATGGACATGGTCTGTCTTTCTCTCTCCCACTCCCTCGCACTTCAACAATTATGTGATATCCCAGAATCAGTCTTGCTCCACCGCTATTAAACAGTGCACCTCAGTGGAAAGATCCGATTTCCCTTCGGAGAGAAATCATCCTTCACAGAAGCAGCACTGTCCCTGAGATGGTTGTGTAGCCAAGCTGCAGATTGAAACTTGGAAAATGCCAGCTCACTGGGATAAAACACCCATGGTGCTAACAGAACCTATGAATCATCAGACTGATAAATATTTCTCCTTCTCAGTGGTGCTCTCACATGAATCCTTCTTGAAATCTTTATAAGAAAACAAATTAGCACTCTCCCGCTCTCGCAGAGTGTCTGAGAGGTGTCAAATGCCTATGTGTTGGGTTGAGGACCTGCAAAGTATACATGCTGATCGATGACCCTAAGGGCTCGTGTGCATCTGGTCTCCATGGACGACACACAGAGAAATGTTGTACATTAAGAATTCACATTCTGAGCCCTCAAATAAATTAACATTACTAGCCTGAAGTGATACAAATGCCACAATTTAACCATTTCCATTCATCCTGGTCTTCTGAGCTGATGTACAATGTTAAAGCACAGTAGAGGAAAGCAGCTTATTCAAATGATGGATGTGCATAGGATGCAAAGAGAGCATATTTAAACACTAGTGCCTAAGCCTTTCTTATATTTCCCCAACTCTGTAGATTTCATTTCACAGAGCTCACATGAGGTTTGGGAAAGCGTTTATTTATAAATGCAAAACTGACATAACTGCCATTTCCACACCGTCATAGTTCAACAGCCTTTTAATATCCATACACCATTTCACCACGGTGCATCCAATGATAGATGAAAAAAAACTCTGATTCAATCACACTGTTTGCTCCACCACGGGATACTGTGTAGCCTTAATGGTATGAGACATCTTCCCTGCATCATTTCAACAAAGTCTTCACTGTCTTCCCACTTTCTTGCTGTCCTCACTGCTCTCATTATATAGAAATCATTTACATTTGCTTCAACAAGCAATGAGTGCCTGATCAGTCAGGGATATATTGTGCTGAGTAATAGCAAATAAACTTGTTCTCAGAGGGGCCGTTAGATTACCTCCAGCTCGCTTTAGGAAGAAGAGGAGGTCTGTGCTCTGTGCTGCATTGTATTATTTATTTTTTATGAGTGCCATGCACTAGCTAGAAACAGGCTCCATGTTTGAAAATACTGTACGTCTTGGTGGCGTAGTTTGGAGAAAGTGTACAAAAAAAAATGTAAAAAAGAGTCCATAGTGATCTTATTGCAACATTTAAAGTAGTAGAACATTTAAGGCATGTGCTTGATGCCTTGTTTTTGCCCGGTATGCTGAACTTGGAAAAAGATCATTTTTCTCCATTCACTGAATCAACTGTCACTACAGTTTTCTTCAGACATTTATGAGCAATGAAAGGTTTATTACTATGTTATTAAGTATTGATTGGGCCACATTCTATGAAAATTCTTTCGCCTTTTTCCTTCAAAAGTCTGACTATTACAATTATTACAACTCAGCAGGCCTCCACGAGGCACCTTCAAAAGAATAACAACAGCCTAATTGGAGTAGGACTGATGTGAGAGACAAAAGATATAAAAAAGGAACTGTTCTTTAGTTTTACTACTAATGATCGGATTAACAGACTGAGTATTCTGAAACAAAACTGAGCCTTTTAAGACACTGTATCCTTCTTGTGACATTTTCTTGGAAAAAAAGATGGAAAGATGGACAGCTTCAGGGATGATACAAAACTGTTAATGTTAATGTACACTCTAGCTCTAGTTCACACAACCTTTAAAAACGCTGAGCCAAACTTAAATTATAAGTATAACAAAGTTACAGCAATCAATAGCAGATTTAATATAAAGTTAGGCCCTGTGGAGGAGCTGAAGCTGGCCATCTTAGTTTCATTAAAAACTCCATGCTGGAGCTCCTGTGTGACACTGTCTGTGGCCTGAGGGGAACAAACAGCTGAGACAAAGAGCAGATAAGATTAATAATTTCTTCAATCACCGTAGCTACTTTGCTTACAGACATCTAACATTCAACCCAACTTAGGGACTGACTCATTGTCTGTCTTTGGTTGAGCTTGGCTAGTTCACAGAAATGACAAGCTGTCACATGGTCCTTCACACACCCCAGAAGGCTCTGAAGAAATATGCATTTAGAACAGTGAACTGTATAGGACAGCTTTACTTTTTACTCATTCCTCACACGAGAGCAATTAATCCAGTCTCTTAGGATGGAGTGGTTGGGTATTTTTTTTTTCATGTCAGAGGCATAAATATATTCAGACCTATTTCTACAAGTCCACAATCAGAATAAATGAACCCCCAAATGAAAATATGCTCCAAACTTAGAAATTTAAAATAGGTTATATAGAGTCACACACTGTGTGGAAAGCAAGATAACAGGCCTTTTGAATAAACCCACACAATTCTTTGGACATGAGTTTGAGAGCATGCTTTTAGAACTGGGTGAAGGTCTCTTATTTGAAAAGCAAGACAAAATTTGGCCACCATGAGGCAGGCTGCTGACTTAATAGTATTCCATGGATTGTTCTGATTAAAGCTATAGAATTTATTTTTACACAGTTTCTGAAGGAAGTTAAAGTAATGAAAATGTTAGCAAGCAGATTGATGCAGAAGTGGCTAGCTTATCTAGTAGTTTAGTACAAATATATATGCATGGGTTTTCTGGAACTGGAAAGCTGTTAAATGTATTTGAATTTTGTATATTGTCTCATGAATCTTTAAATTCAAATGAGAAAAACACAAATTTGATGTAAATTAGGCCAAAGTTAGGTGACACATTGATGCAGTGGTCAGCACTGTCACCTCACAGCAGGAAGGCTCTGGGTTCTGCCTTTCGGTGTGGAGCTGGCATGTGCTCCCCGTGCCTGTGTGGGCTTCCTCCGGGTGCTCGGATTTCCTTCCACAGTCCATAGGCATGCAGGTTAGGTCAACTGGCTACTCTACATTGCCCACAAGTGTGAATGAGAGTGTGAATGGCTGTTTGTCTCTGTGTCAGTACTGCGATAGATTGAAGACCTGTCCAGGTTGTACCCCGCTTCTTGCGTGAAGTTAATTGGGACTGGCTCCAGCTTCCCCATGACCCTGATTGATAAGCAATATAGATAATGGATGGATAGGCCAAAGATGAAGATTTCCAGAAAAGTAGATTCTGTCACAGTGGTCAAAGCCATCATTTATCCAATCACAGAGTGGAATATCATGCTCACACCCATGACTGCAAAGTGAACTGAAGTGAGGCAGAGTAGAGTTGAATGAATTTAGACTGAACATTTATAGTACTATATTCAAATAATTTTTACTATCTTGCTAGTTCCATAAACCTTCACATTCTTTGGTTTAATTTACATGCAATCTCTATATTTGAGAATTTCAATTTGATATGGATTTTACCCATAGCAAGTACAAAACAAAGGAAAAAATGGGAAAATGTAAATTAAATACACCCCAGAATAAACATAAATTTTATTTAATATCACATGTATATCAGTCAAATATACAAAACTCATATACAAATACTTTTGCAGGTCCATAGGATTTTCTCTGGGTTCTACAGGTTCCTCCCACTTCCCAAAACATTCCAGTAGGTAGATTAGCAATGCTAAATTGCCCCTAGGTGTGAATGAGTGTGTGCGTGATGCCTTGTGATAGACCGGTTTCTTATTCATGGTGTTCCCAGGATAGGCTTCAGATCTACAGGGCCCCTGATGAGGATAATGTGAATAAATGAATGAATAAATGGACGAATGAAAGGCATTTTCATGGATCACTATCAAATAGTACAAGAATATTAACAACTCTTACTGGAGATTCAGTAGAGAAAAAAACACTACCCTTGTACAGTTTTGATCTCAAATGAAGTGAAACACACATTTTCAGTAAACCTACAGAAGCTCAGCTGTCAGGTAACTGAAATGAACGCCAGACAACCTGTCACAATTAATCTCAGCCCAACTGGATCAGACAAGAGATAGGAATTAATTTTTCATTCCATGCAGGGTGCAGGTGCTCTAATGTCATCCAATTGATCCAAAATAAGTGTTGCCTCTACTTAAGAAAAAAATGTAGAAATAGAGTATCACTTCTTCAAAGGTAGGTGTTACAATCTTAAGGCACTCACAGAAAAAAACTCTGTAGTTATGACCTTGAAGGAATGCATTTCCCAGATAAAGCAATCCCATTGAATATAAAGGACTTTGGCTGGAAGACGGATAAGAGGGGGTCCTGCGTGAGGCTAGGAATTAATGAACCTCACACACACACACACACACATCCACAGCATGGAAGGGAAGTAATCTAAGCTAAGTTACAGTGTACATTAATGAAGTAGAGAGCCTCTGCTCTTTTAGGTCACTGATCAGCAGAACATGCAATTAGCACAGTGGCTGATGAAATTCATGGCCTTAAAACAAGTTGCATAAACACAACCCTTTTTGTTCCGTTGCGAGCAGAATCCTATAATATGTGCCCAACCATCTGCTATGGTATCTTTCATTAAAAAAGTAAGGTCACAGATGCAAAAGACATAGGTGTGCTATGACACATTAAACACGTCATCTAGCTTGTTTACACACGCCATTAGTCTTTGGAGCTGTACAATTCCAGGCTTCAGAGCTTGAACACAATGACTTTGAAGACGTAGTTGAATTTGGCCTTATTTATGGATTTATATAGACTCATAGCCTCTTCCTGAGTTTTTCTTTTTTTTTATGAATAGGACAATGTACTTCTCGTTTGGATCACAGAACGGAAAGGTACAAAGCAAAAGAGGCGTAAGCCACAAAGATCCTTGTGAAAGTAAGCTTCTTGTTAGTGTATTGACTCTTCCTTTGTCCGACTAAAAAAACTCTCTGAGCTTGGTTATGGATGAAACACTGTTTGAAGAAAAACCATAGAAAAGGGTCAAGTTGTGAAAGTGGAACTTTGTATTATGTATTAGGAGCTCAGCGATGCTAAAATGGTTATTTCCCAATTTAAATTTAAACACCCATGAATTATTGGGGAACGTTTTTGGTTTGTTTGTTTTTTGTTTGTTTTTTCATGCAGCTTCCATCATACACCCAGCAATTACTTTCTTGTGGTGTGCCTCAGAGGAATTTGTGCCTCAAGGAATTAAAAAAAAAAATCAGTCCATGCAGGGTCAGAACAAGTAATAAGATGCCGGATGTGTACAATATGTAACTGACGTGGCCGTACATATTCCATACCACCCATTCATCATTAAATCATTAAATTTGCATGGCCCATACTTGCAGCACTAGGCATTCGGTTCGGTGGGCTTGGAATGAGTGAGTCAGCCACGCCAGACATCAATAATTCAGACCTTCTCATGTGCCGGGTTGTCTACAAAAGGCCCTGCTGAGTTTCAGTGTAAAGATGTATTACATACGCAAATACCAAACTAGCACTCTCCCCAGGCATTTAAAGAAGCTGGCCCCGGGCCCTGTGACTCCGTCCTGCTGCTTTATTAGCTTGCTAGTCCCTCTCTGTCAGCATGTACAAGCACAGTCTCCCATGAGCTTCACCCTCAGGCATCATCGCTGCCAATAAATCTCCCATCAGGCCATTGTCTGCTGCCTGACTTTCCTCATCATTGCTGCATGACCCACAGGCATCACTTAAAATTTGAGTCCACCTACAGCATATCGGTATGAATCATGTGCATTTGTTCTGAACTTTTCCGAGCTACTGTTTTTTTTTTTAATGTTCAGATTTCTGTAGCAGGTCTAAAATTAATACCCAAGCCTGCAAGCTTTTTATATCCATTTGTGCATGGATGTGTTTAAGACGTACTGGACTGATATTTTTCTCCCTCTTTCTCTCACTCACTCAGACACACACTGTTTATCTTTTTCTCTCAATCTCTTCCTCTCTCACTCTCCTTCTAGCGCTTCATCTCTTTTGTAGCTCAGGTGTTGGAGAGAGTGGTTCCTGTTTGCACGGCTTGCCACTGTCAGTCTCGGTCCATAAATCAGCAGTCATTCAGCACTTCCCCATTGTGATGTGTACTCTCCCTCACTAACAACGCATTCTCCCCTTTGATAGATGAGGCGAAGGACCTGTTGACGGCTGCCATCTCGGCAGCTAAGAGAATAGATTTATTCAGCCTTCCTTTTATATCCCGGCTGCCCCGTTTGATCATTTTTAGCTGCATATACAACAATAACAGAATATTTAGATGGCGAATTTCTTTCATTGGGGTGGCATATGTTATGTAACTGACATTATGAAAACGTTTGAGTGACTGACAGAGGTTAATGATTGAAAAAAGCTGCACTGACAAGGTGAAAACAATGCTGCGATGATCTTATCATGGACATCAATCAATCACACAGGGTTTCAGACACATGAAGACCATGTACCGCATGACATCCGGCCATCCCCAAAACCTTCGGAGCAGGTTCACAGGTTTCATGTAATTCCTGCAAAAGAACATCATTAGAATTCTGACTGTAGCTCAGCATAAATATGAACTCGGAGACCTTGACTGACATTCAGCCCCCATACACACTGTTATATAGCCGTTATGGATTCAGATCATTTGTTTTCAAGCATAACGGTGCAACAAGCTCTTTTTCGTAGCCCCTTCGCTTCTTTTTTACGATGCAACGTGAAACATCACAGTCGCTCATCAGACTATTCTTCCCATTCCTGTAAAGATCAAATGGTGTTATATGTCAAACACATGCTTGAATTTTATTGCCATTTGAGTTAGGGAGCATGTTAACATCTCAAACCATTTTTCCTCTTCACCTGATCGCTCCTCCTCCTCCTTTTTCTTCTTCCTTAGAAAACCTGATACTTACATGAACATTGTAATAGCATGCACATCTATTTACATAAACGTTATTCTGAATCCATGGGTTTTCATGGAATATCAGGACGCTACAACTACATATACGCCCATATACTGTATGTGCACACTAACACCTGTACTCGTCCATCTTCAAATCTCTTTCATCCTCTCTGAGCTATTGAAGAATGGCTGCTTTATAGAATCCAGCCCCAGGGAAACAGGTCATGCTAAAATAGGAGTGTTTTGGAGGCTGGATGCCACTCCACGTGATATGCTACAGTGGATGCCCTCTCCTGGGGATCCCTCTCTCACAGAATAAACTACGTTGTCCACCTTCCCCCCAGTCTCTACGGCACCACAATATCTTTCATAACTCTTTTTCACAGCCTCTAGCAGGAACTCAGCTATGTTGGCATAGCTGCTTGAAGTAATACTTTTGGTTCCATGAGCTGAAATCTATTCCCACTGCTATAATGCAGTTTAATTTGATGTGCTTGAGCCCAGTCAGCTGTGATATCACAGTCTTCGACAACACTGTGTGTGTGATCTGGAGGCTACTTAGTGAAATCGCTGCAAATTGAAGATTGAAGCTGCCAAAAAAGTAAGGAAATCGTGTCTCGATAACAATGGAAAACTAAAATAAATTGTTAGGCACAGCCATCGTTTTTCTCCCTCCTTTAATGCTTTTGTCTGAGGTTGTTATTGTCTGTTCCTATTTGTGACAATGAGTGGCAGCAGATTTTAATATCATCTGATAATCATGTAGACTTTTCATCGTCATCGCTGACAGAGCTTTCAGGACAACGCAGGATGTCTTATCTGTTTAGTTGCCCCTATCACTCTGAAGCAATTAACCCAGAATAGCCTGTCTGTGTTTTGTAACACCACATTAGCATGTCTGAGAACAGACTCGAGTGGATTGCAGCCATTAACATTGAATGAATAATGTTGCAAGGCATCCAGAACAGTCCTGCCACTGTTACCCTGACAAACAGTGACCATCAGTTGTTTGAAATGAATTATATATGTGACAGTACATCCAGTTGTTGTATATGTGACAGTACATCCAGTACATCAACAGTGAGAGCGTGAGGCAGCTTACGTGGGGAACACATTCTATACATGTTATAGAAAGAACAAGAAATAGTGATTTTCGACTAGCAGGGCATATCCATGATATATTGGATGGCTAAAGGTCCCATGTCCTAAAATATTTGTGTATTTTTCCCCCACTTTTAGTCCACTTATAACATTTGTGTGTAGTTCTGTTAAAAAAGAAAAAGAAAAAAAAAACATATGCAATGGACAGTTCTCCACCACACCACCAGAGGGCACCCTGTCCTGAATTTTGAACTAGTCCTTGGTCGTTACACTCATTTCCTGTTTGCACTATATATTATCGGGGTATCCAAACTTATTCGCAAAGGGTCGTGTTGGTGCAGGTCTTTATTCCAAACCGGCAGAAGCCGAACCTGATAGTCCTTATATTGAAATGCAAGCTCTAGTGATTAAACAGGTGAAATCAGACATGACTCCTATTTGTTTGGAATAATAACCTGCATCCACACTAGCTCTTTGTGGATAAAGCTGCACAACCTCATATATACGGCACACGGACTTGGCACTAGGTGCGAAGCCATGCTGTTTGCTAAGTCACTTGAGTAAGTTCTGAGCTGTTGTTTACCTGACTGATCTTTGTGTATGACCCTTCCTTGTTTCTGTGGTTTCCCCCCTTGGCTATCTCTTTGTTCTGGTGTTTTTCTGATCTTCTGTGTGCCAACTCTAGCCTGTGTATTGTGACCCCGATTCTTCTCATTAAACCTCTTGCACATGGATCCTCACCATACTCATGAGTCCCCTATTGTGCACTCTTTTTATCCATGAGAATCCAACAGGCTGTTTTTGTTTATTTAAGACCGCTATATGTAAATGATCTTTGTTATGAATGGTTAGTCACCTCAAAAGTAAAATAAGGCACACCATGCCCCAATCTGTATAACTTGTAGAGTTGTGTAATAAACTCTGGGAGATGAACAATGGCACTTCTTGTAAAATAGTTTCCAATAACAGGCTAGTATTCATTCTATCCTTATTAACCTGATAATGTTTTGACATAGCCTGTTCTGTACTGTGCCTCAAAAAACAGTCAGGGCAGAAATGCTCTTTGAGTTTGGACTGAAATCCTCAGGAACATCAGAAAAATCAATTTTAGCTACTCATGTTTCCTGTTACAGTCTTTTGTATGCTTCTATAGGGATATAATTTATCTCATGACAAACATGTCCAGCACATTTAACTATTATTGCAAAAACCTTCTCTACAATAATGGCTGCTGACTTCGGCAGGTCTAGCTGGTGCTAACCTGTTGTAAAATGACAGGCAGGTAGATTTAAACATTTGTTTTTGGGACGTCGATGTAACAAGAAATCCAAAATGGGATGTTTTTGGATCTTAGGTTCTGTAAATCAGCTTTATAGACTTTTTGAGACTTTAACAATGTTTACAAAGAATTAAGATCTTTCCAGCTTTCCATGATCGTGGCCGTTGAAATGTTCTCAGCTTCCTAAAGGAATCCTCCCTGAAGGAGAAACACTGATTGTGTACTTTAAATATCACTGTAAAAAATGGAAGGAAGCAATATGTCACAGCATTAAGCTAACAATTCCTAGCCCTAAAAATATTGTTGGAAATAATAAATCATATATTCTGTAACTACACCAGCTGTTTCTGTAATCCAAATTTGTCCACAAACTGCTTTTTGTTTCAACTAGCTGTTCCAATCTGATACAGGATTCTGGGATATGTATAAGGTACATCAGTAAGCAGCACTGATGTCTTCTGGCCTCCAAATTCTGTCTTCAGGACAGTTTGTTTCAAAGGTGCTGGAAATGTTACGCATACTGCTAATGTTGACCAAGCACAATCACTTCCTTTGTCGCCTTGATGGGGAAAAAAAATATCTGAACCCATAAACAGTATGTGTGGCTTTGGAAAAGGTGCTGGTCTAAAGCTTTGCTCAAACAGTTACAAGGCAACAGGAAGACTCCGTGTTCTGCTGATCAGGGGACATACTATCTGTTCCCCCAGTTCTCAGAGTGGGGTGCATGAAGTGTAGCCAAGGAATCTGTAATTTTTTTATTACAGTGGTGGACCCACAACCACACCATTATAAAAATGTATTATGTTTTTAACAAGTTCATATAGTTAAATGTTTATTATAGTATTATTTTGTTTCTTATTTAAATGGACATTTTAAACCTCAAAGAGTGAAAAACATGTAGACCTATAAAATGAAATTTCAATCCAAAATGAAGTGGAAAGTGCCGAAAAACTCTATGGTGCCAATGTACAGTCAAAATATGTTCATCAAAGAATTCTAATAAAATAATATTTGATAACAACTCCTGGTCTAAACATTACTACTACTTATCAAGGTAGTAGTAGCAAAGTAGTAAACCCAAAGTAATACAGTAGGAGAACAATGCTGCTTAAACGGTGCAAGGCCTCCAGCACATCCCCTCATATGAAAAGCAATGCCATTGTGTCTAGTAGCAGCATAGGCCATTTGGGGGCTGCTGTGACTGCTGTTGCCAGCTGTGTGTGGACATCTGCTGCAGTTGCATCTTCTGGTTAATGGATGAGTGGGCCACTAGTACGCCGCATTTTTTGAGCTCCATGTACCACAGAAAATATGAGTTATTTATCCTGATGACATGACATTTAAGAATTAACATTACTAGCCAATGTTTACGGTGTTCAGCCATTAACCACCATGCCCTGTTAACTTTTTAGGAAGGGACTGAGACACTGTGACTAAAACCACCATTTTGTTTCATATTTACTAAAGTAAATTTTTTGTTCATGTTATGTTAAATGCGAAACAGTGCCAAGCACAAACAAGATTCATGTTTAGTAACATTTTTAAATGGGTCAGGTTTCTTGATACAACTTTCTTGATACAGTGTAAATTTTAATTAGTAAACCTTACATTTAAAAGCATGCAAAGTGGAAAAGGAATTGTATGTTGTATGTCAGGTTTGTGGGGTCTGGCTAGACCCATGTGAGGTAGGAGGCAGCAGTAAAAGCAAAAATAGGCAGGCAAACTCACAGCTGAAACACAAAACAGGGGTTAAGCGATCACCTGACAGGGTAGAGCAGGCAAAACAGAAGCAAATATCCAAAAACTAGAAACATAATAAAAACTAGGAGTATCAAACACAGAACAACAGGCTTGGCAATAGCAGACAACAAGAGGTTCAACTAACTAATGCCTTGCCAAGTGCAGAGCACAACTGAGAGTCTTTATATAGTGTGTGTGAGTGAGTGTAGATTGGATGCACTTGCAGTCAGCAGTCATGTGACACAGAGCCCAGGAGAGTGTTGGCCATATTGGCTGGGTGCAAGTGCTCATGGGAAGTGGAGTTCACAAAGAGTATGCTGTGCAGGTAGCGAGGGGGCAAATCCGTGACATTGTACTAACAAATGCTTTCTTGTTACATACAATTGCTATTCCACTTTACTTTGTTTTTAAGATAATTGGTGTGCATGCAGTTTTTAAGGTTTAACTAATAGAATTTACAGTGTATATTTCTTATTCTGGTCTGTTCCAGCTTCTTGAAAAGATGCCAAGTGGTATAGAGTGATGAGAACATGAACTGCAGACAGAAAACTTTGAGTTCTTGGACCAGATGGACGTATCTCTCACGTCTCCATTTATCCACCAGTTTCAGCACTTTGCAACTAAATTGGGTTTAATAATTAACATCAGAGAGTGTGAAGACCCAGTATTGATTTTAATTCCACTGGGGAAGAGACACTATTTCCATGTCTCCTCTAAAGAGCACTCTACTCCGTAAGAACATGTGAGCATTTCATAGCAATCAAAATGGTTGCTTTTATATGCATATGTACCTTAGGTACACTTCCACCATCTAAAATTAGCATTGCATTCTGACACAGTAATTAAAAAAAAATTCAAGGTAGCACACAGGCATCTGAAATATGCAGGGAACATTAAAATGACCTGCTTGGAGGTTGACAGACAGGAAAAACCCGAATACACACCCTGAGAAGTGTACCAACCCAGGGCCAAAGCCGAGTATTTGGGTTGTTCCTTTATTTAAAAAGAACCCTATAAACAACTGAAAAGCTACAAAGGTAGAACTGAGGATGATGTGAAGGATTTTGTCTGGTTCATTTGGAGCACATTTGAAGGGTGAAAAAGAAGACAAAGAAGAAGCTCGAGAGGTAAATAAAGAATTCTTGATAAGGCTCAGCTCTTACTGTGTCCTGTTCTGTGCACTCTCTTTCTGTGACAGCAGTGTGATTGAGGATTTTAATTCCAACTAATTCGATTTCTTAAAAAAAAGAAAGAAAAAAAAAAAGGAATAGCATCCGCAAGGGCCTGAGAACAATTCAAGAGAAATAACAGACATAAAAGTCTTAACTGTTCTCTGGAAGGTATAGTAGAGGTATAGTGCAATGCTGTTTCATGAGCTGGGCCTTTCCTACTTCACACACTGTGAGATTGCAGAAAAATCCAAAGCTTAAAAAAATGAAGAAAGTGCCTTCATTGTTCTATGCCTGTAATGCTATGATAATAAAGTAGTTAGCCCAGAGCAAAAGTTAATGAATCAAATCCACAGAGGTAAGATAGATGGCTATCTGAGTACCGTTTTTAATGGTTATGTGTTATGTGATTTCTGAGTCATGGAACAGAAATGAGACAAAACACTCAAGGAGGTGACCCACCTCACAAAATTGCATTGCCTGTTTCAAATGTCTGCATCACAGTTGGAAAAAGAAACTACTGAAGCCAGTCAGATATGTGACTAATTGCCCTTGAAGGTTTCGGGTGTCCTTTTGGGGGTTTGCCAAGGCGCAGTGTATGACAGCAGAGTGCAGATAGCAGCTCGATGATCCATACACCATCGACTGATTTCCATATCAGTTAATGACAATGAAAGGATGGCCTCAGATAGTGTAACATAATTACTATCGATTGGTTATTTTTGCCCGGAGCCTGTCACTGCCTATCTCCTTCACACTGTCCCACAGGCTCGAGCCTGGACACTAGCCATGGAGGAAGATTATATGAAGCAGAGCCATCCTGATGTCATAAGGCAGCAGCAAACGCACAACGTGGATAAGGGCTACTCGGAGACCAAGCGTGCCGATTCGGGGCCGAACGGATGCATGCGGTGCTGCATGAGTACCAAGAGGTGCCTGATGAGCCCAGAATGTGGCAGAGCGCTCAGCATCGCTAATGTCATTGCCATGTGTGGCATGTGTATACGCATGTGGACGTGAGTTCAGAGTGAGCTATTTTGCATCAACACTTTGCATAATCACAATATCATTTCTTGACAGTAACATCAAGTGCTGTAAATTCACAACTTCAGCTAATTAAATGTCACACAGTGTGCACTTCTTTAAAGAAATCAGGAGATATGCCTATTGGAATCCATTCTCTACAAAAACACTGCAAAAAGCAATTACAACACAATTTATCAGGATTCTGGCAGCTAACTAATAGTATAGCTCTTGAGTTCTTTTGGGTTCTGAGTCAGATACGACTCATCCTAGCCTTGCTTTGAGGACTCAGTGCTGTCAGTCGCAAATTACATTACATTCAATGCTATTAACCTGTTTTTTTTTTTTTTTTTAAATAATTGTTTTAATGCCAAAAATAAAACCCAAAATCTCAGGCTAGACTGCAACTGTCTGCCGAACTGAACTCATGCTCTGTCTTCAGGAGTCATTTTCTTTAATCTTCATTTTCAATTCTGAAGTCTGTCATCCTGTCTGCCTGTTGTAAAGGCCGTAATTTTCTTTTATTTTCACAGAAATTGCTTCTGAATCAAGAACAGTTTGTCTCCTGGTGGCTGCCGCCCTGAACTTAGAACAATAGGAGGAGTCATGGTTATGGAATCTCTCCT
Organism: Notoglanidium macrostoma; assembly: GCA_030068235.1. NCBI lineage: Eukaryota > Metazoa > Chordata > Actinopteri > Siluriformes > Auchenoglanididae > Notoglanidium > Notoglanidium macrostoma. The sequence goes on along the minus strand of JAQQZR010000008.1, from coordinate 9,084,958 downwards.
AAACTTCTACAAAACAACTATTATAACACACCCGTAGATTGAACTCCACCTTATTTAATCACCTCTAACAATAAACAAATATCTTTTGAATCATGTATCTTTAGCAACACCCAAACAACGTAGCATATCTGTAAATAAATAAATTATTGAACTGGAGAAAGGGTAATGAAAATGAAATGTAAAAAAGATTCTCAGAAAAGATGAAAAACCTATTAATTTTTAATGTATAAAATGTGTCAAGGGTTTTACTTGGATGGCATCGTCAGCCTCCTCTCTGTCTTCCCTCAGCAGCTCTGTCCTGGTAAGGGTAGCAGTGAGACGTGACCAAGTGCCTGCTGGTGAACAATCAGAAAAACCCAGACCTTGATTTTAACACTCCACCACTTTATGCTTTAACAAAAACCTTAGGTATTAGATACTTTTAGCTCAGAACGTGACTCTGAAGGGTGATTTTTTTTTTTAGACTACATTCTGCTACAGATCATTCAGTGCCTCTCTCTGATTGTCATCTGTAACTAAAGTAATTAAATTGAAAAGACTGGTGGTACTGGAGGTCATGCTGGCTGTCGTTTAGCTTTTAATTTTCATTTTGTTGACAATTTTTCATGTTTAATTACCTTAAATCAGTTAAGTAATTTAATCATTTGAAGTGTCTTTCCCCACAATTGTAATGCTTTTCATTTGCATATGAGTAATGGAAAATAGTTGCCTTTTTGCTATTCTCAACACATAACATCATGTACTCTATTAACTGATTACAAATTACAATCAGGTTTTGGTGAACTGAAACACTTGTCATTTTTCTACATTTTTGTATGTAGTCTGAGCTAAATTTCACACACAAAAAAAAAAATCCCTTGACATCTCTGACTTTGATTTACTGCTCTATGCTCTTCAAAATAAAACATGATAAATATCTTGGTCTTATCTGCAGTCTTTGAATTATGTACTATACATACAAGCAAAACAGCAGCATGATAAAGGCATTCAGATTAAGTTCACATAATCTCTGCTTAGTTTGATCTAGCTAGTTGTTGAAGGACAAAGCATGAAGGTCAGCCAACATTGTTAAGAAATACCAATAGCTTCCTTAAGAGTTTTTAGACAGTGATATTGCATATTCCATCTTTTGGACTGAGTGGTATAAATCAAGAGCTTGAAATTATAGTTGTATTTGACAATGCTACGATATTGAGCAAATGTTTCATTCATTCATTTTCAGTAGCCATTTTATCCTGGTCAGTGTTGCACTGGATTTGGAGTCTATCCTGAGAATACTGGGCATGAGATGGAAGCACTGTACATGCTGCGTTGAACACCAGTCCATCACTGGGCATCATGCACACACATTGACCCCTAGGGGCAATTTAGAGTCACCAATCCACCTACCAGCATGTTAAGGTAGGAGGAAACCAGAAAGCCTGGAAGAAACCCACATGGGCACAAGGAGAACATCCAAACAGACAGTAAGCTGAGGTCACAATAGAACCAGGGACCCTGGAGTTGTGATACGGCAATGCTACTTGCTGCTCCATTGTTCTCATTTTTGAAAGAAAACAAACAAACAAAGTAAAAAAAAATCGCATTCCGTAGAACCTTACAAGGTCTTGGTACTACAGCACACTGCCATCACATTGTGTCATGAAACCATAAAAGAAAAGATGCTTTTATGCTTTCATAGTGTTTCAGTCAAAGAGTCCAATTTATTTTGAGCACCCAGACCTATAGAGATTGCATAGCTGCATCAGCAAAAGTTCTCTTAATTTGACTTTTTTTTTTTTTAACTTTGAATTATTGGTATGTCATAAACCAAAGGTCAGCTATTGCTCTAACTCATATTCCTTCGTGGTGCTCTTAATCTTCTCTTACTGGCTTTCGATGTAAGTAGCTATCATTAGCACTTGTCCATCTTGAAGCGGCTATATGCTCTGAAACTTCATTTCCAAGAAAGCAAGGTAAAGATCCTTCTGACCCTGAACTCGATGTCTTTCTATAAGAGGAATAAAATTGTTTGAGTGATAGGTTTTCTTTCCTATTCTTTGCATTCTCCATCATTTGACTCAGATATCTGCTCCTTACAGCACTTGCCCTTTTCACCCACATGAACAAGGTGGCCTTTTGAAGGGATTTACTATTCTTTTCTCTGCTGGGGTGAACTAAAGATGGTTCTTTTATTGTTATTTTTTTTTCAGAGGCTCGCAATCACCTTAGGAGGAGAATCAGATACAAATTGCAGCCATTTCAGCAACTCACTAGCTAATATCTCGTATCTTAGATTAGCAGTCTGGGATGGTATTGATCCCAAAGTATTTGACTTGTGAGTGACTAAATTATGGACGTGATGTACGAAGCTATTTGAAACCATTTTCAGATGCAATTAGGCTGCATTTTAAGCAAAAACACCTCTGTGATATGTACAAACCTAATGAGCCTAAACATGCCTATAATCAAGTGTTCTTGCCCCTGCTTATTTAGTGCCACTCTTTGGCTCCATATCTGTCTGTATTTGGATTTGAACCCAGAGTGGGTGTGGCATAAAGAATAAGAGTTGTTCTTCATCTTTAAATTTTAAACTAAATAAAACCTACCACAATGACTCTGGAAGCACTATGGAAGAATATAGAGGCCAGTATGAAAAAAGTTGAAATTAGGAAATGCTTCTAGTTACACATTCTGTAAGATATACTAAGCTAAGAGAAATTCCTGTTGGCCAGTTTTGCATGTGATTGTGTTTGCCTCCTAAACCATTGTGTAAATTAGGTCAGTTTTCCCATGGCACAATTTTCCCAGGTTGTTTTTTAGTCTCATTTTACACCATTTTAGGACTTTAGTGAAAGAACTAAATACGGTATATGTTTTAATGCAGCTTGCTGATGTTGTTAAAAATCCCTGGCAACCCTGCTTATAGAAGCTATGTGATGTGATGTGATGTATATCAATTTCCTTGTGCCTAACAAAAATATCGACACATTAAACGGGACGTTTGTGCTATTGCCACATTTCTAAATTGCCTTACAGCCTCTAATAGAAACATATATATGTTACTGATCATAAACTTGCCCTTTAGTCCTGACAGCTCTGTTGATCACTATACAACCCAGGTGCATTTTGTGTAATAAGCTTCAGCCATGGTTAATTGAACATCAATGCCAGCTGCATTGTGAACACATTTTGCATCAAGTGCTGCACCTCTTCACATACGCATCATAAAAAAATCAAAATAAAAAAAAAACCCTCAAATGCTCAACCTGGATCTTTCAGGACATATCCTTCCTCTTTTTGTCAATGTGACAGAGTGAGAGAGAGAGAGGGAGAGAGTGTGCTTTGACCCGATGAACCTATAATGCGATTGCACTGCCATCAGAGCATAGTGCGTGATGAGAGCTCATGCCTGACAGCTGCCCAGTGCTACTTTGTCACAGTAATTTGCTGCCATCAGAGGTGCTGAGCCAGAGAGCACCTGATTCATTGGCAGATAATTCAGACAGGGCAGCGGGGCTTACTCGTAATCTGGCCCTCCGGTGCATATCACAATAGTCTCACCTCAAAGGAAGAACAACATCCGCCACATGTACGACTACTCCATTCACTACAGCTTTGCTGCCCGTTGTGCTATGAGAGGGAGAATATGTATAGGGATGTGTTAATGATATGACCTCTACATTTAGGCCAACGCAAATGCTGTTGTTATAAGAAGAGAACTTCTTTTCTGCATAGTCAGAGTGCTTGTTAAGATGCTCCAGGTGCAGTGCTTGCTCTTGGGAGAAGGGCTATCAGGTTTGGTTGAAATTGACTTTCATTTTCATCTCTTCCAAGACAGTTCTGTCTTATCCAGCTACCCCGTCCTCCTCCCACTCGATTTCCGACTGACTGTGTGAAAATTGCAATAAAATAAAAAATGTGAGCTGTGGATAGAGACGAGGAGGCTAGAGGATAAGAGAGAGAAACAGAGAAATAGATGAAGAAGAAGGGTGGTACATATAAAGAGGGAGAGAGGAAGCTGAGGCATAAAAGTGCAGACATGAAAGCAATATAAAGACTTCAAATATCAGTCTTAACTCAAGTGTTTTACTGTCTTCTCTAAGGCAATAAGATCCTGAAGAAACAATTATAGGCAAGTTTATACCCATGAATAGACCTCAAGAAACACTGCCATTAATATTAACTAGCTCTGATCATTGTTATGTAAAAGTAAATGGCATGTAAATGATTTCTGCTCTGCTCTTGCTCTGTTTCGAGCACAATACAACAGGTCACCAGGCTGCCAAGGACAGAAGAAACACAACATGATATCTCTGTGCTGTCAAAAGCTGTATGCGACTTGAGCTCATCTTCTGACAGACAGCCTTTACTACTAATTGAGTTTTCAAGTTTGCAAGCCTACTTTGTTTCAGTGTTCTGAATGTGGAACTGCATTCTAACAGCCTAGATTCAATAAAGTCTAAACAGCAGAGTTACTCACATTATGTGCCATTTGGAGCACTCTTTAAGCTTTAAAACCTGATTGCTTTTATGGGAGATTTTGTCTCAAAGTGCAAAATACTGGGTGGAGATTATTGTAAGAAACTACCCATTTCGATTTATCATGGCTGATAGTAATTACTGCCTTTGTGATGGTGTGTGCTATTTAAGCCCTTTGAAAAGCTGGTGTTATTTAGGGACAAAGAGGGTTAGAGTTATTCTTGTACCAGCTTTGCCCAAAGGAGACAGTGATGCCTGTAGAGACAATGTGATCGAAAAGACATAGCATTAATTTATTTTTATTCAATGACTGAAGATACCCTTTTATAAACACATCTCCTGCCAAGCCATATTAAAATGAATATTTGGAACAAATACAAAAGGAAACGATATGCTGTCCCAAACCATAAAAGAGCCCTGCAACCCCTCCTTTGCTGTCCTTCACTTTTTGGCCTAAGGATGTTTTTTCCAGAACACTGTGGTTTCAGTTGCAGGAATGTCACAGTCAGGCTCCTTTGCTCCACTGCTCACAGTTTTGAGGTCACTTCTGCAGTCCAGAACCACATACAGCCCCAAATGACCTGGATGGACTTAATGAAATCAAACATAGATTTTTCTTCCAGCACTGCACAGCTTCCAAACATACTGCATGCAATAGACTCTTATATCGATCCAAAGGAAAAAGCAAACTTAAACATTCAGGTGGTGTGTGTACAATTCAAAAACCCTAAAATTGCGGCACTTTTTTCCCCAGTCCATTTTATTGCTGTGAGGATGTCATGCACAAAACGGGTTTGCACCAGCTAGCAGAGCATGTTATCAGAATGCTCAGCGCTGTACTGGACAGGTTTTAAAAAAGTTTACAAAAATAACATTCCGCTATTCATGCTCTTTTGAAAATGTAATATAATAATGGTTTGTCAGAAAGCTGCTCACGTAGCATTCTCCCTTAGAAAAAAACAGAATTTGTGCTTTGAACATGGAAAGGCAAACATAAAGTAGGCTTGCAGGTCAAATTTGAGTGCTTAAGGTTATAAGAACACGGTTGCTAGGAAACCGTGAAGTCTGGACATTTGAGCATAAGCTAGCTAATGACTGGGTCAATTTGGTTAGCTAGCACCTAGATGTTAAGGCATTTTATAAAGACAATGTTAAGAAATTGGAAGTAAGACTAAACAATAGGCAATGCCACTATTTCTCTCAGATGTTTGGTAAATTAATTAGCATCCATAAGATGAAATATTGCACAGTAATTACGCAAAATGGAAAATTAACTTTGATGGGTTGCACCATTTTGAGCAAACATCAACATTGCCATCAGTATACGAACATTGAAAGTAATAAATCACACAAGAATGGGTCCTTGATATGGACCAGTAGGGGGCATGGTTTAAATTCTTCAGGTACTACCTTCAGTCCTGTTCTTTTATCCTTGTACAAAGATGATTGGGGGAAAGCCTTTTCAAAGCAGCGACAGCTGTCTTATTTATTCTGGAGAATATTCACAAATGACAAGATTACTTAAAACCAACGTAAGCTAAACGAATGTGACAGTGTTAGAAACTGTCAGGTAGTGACTCATAGCTGTACCCTGGATTAAACAGCAAAGACTAATCCTACAGCCTAGCTCAAAATAGTCTTTTTAGTGGTATCTAGCTTAGCCTGCTAATTTAATCCGCGATTCTACATTCATACAAGCTATTTTCATACACTCTGTGTTCGGGATTCAAACTGTATTTACTAATGGGAGTGACTAAATCTAGATTGTAGTAGAAGTGGAACAGACAGTGTGTGCCAAATGCAGTTTTTTTTTGTATGTGTGCCCTTAGGAACTTCACCAAAATGCAAACCTGTACTCTATTTAGCATATCAAGCATATGTCTGGAAATCACAGTTTCCTTTTTGTGTCATTTAGGTTCTTTATATTAGCTCTTGGCGGCACGGTGGTGTGGTGGTTAGCACTGTCTCCTCTCAGCAAGAAGGTCCTGGGTTCGATCCCCGGGTCACCCAGGGTGCTTTTCTGTGTGGAGTTTGCATGTTCTCCCGGTGCATGTGTGGGTTACCTCCGTGTGCTCCGGTTTCCTCCCACAGTTCAAAGACATGCAGATTAAGTCAACTGACTACTCTAAATTGCCCATAGGTGTGAATGCGAGCGTGTGTGGCTGTTTGTCTGTGTACCCCGCCTCTCACCAGAAGTCTTTATCCACGACCCAGACGGATAAAGCGGTATAGATAATGGATGGATGGATGGATATTAGCTCATCCATGCAAATAGTAATGAGATATTTTAGTAGATTTCCACTCTCTTTGAACACACAGTAACCCTATTTCTCCATATTTTCATAACTGAATGAGACTGAAAGGTATTAAAACATCCAATAAATTCCACTGTATAGCATGTAGATCTTGTATTGACTGTATATCTAGCTTTCAAGATAGACTAATTATTTTCACTAACATGTCTTCCACAAAGGAAGAAAAAAGCTTGTTGGCTAGTCATATCTAACATTTTCATCTAATATATGACTAAGGTTTTAAAAAAAAAATTAATTGGATTGAATGATAAGTAAGCTGATGTTGTTAGTACTTTTTAGGATTTAAAGGTAGTGTTACTGGTAATTAAGCTTATAAAGGTGATGAAGCCTTTTATTAAACTTTTATAACTGTCATGTCTGTATATCTGCATACGCTCCTCATCCCACACGGTAATCACATAACCTCTAGTTACACACCTATTCCTGCTCAAAGACACCTGATTACTAATGAAAATCTGCTAGATAGCTAGCATGATATGCATTTCTACGAAGGTGGTTCATCCAAAGCATCACCTTACCTGGCGCTCGAAGTGATAAAAATGTATCTACTTGATTTGTTACGCAAAAACAGCCAGTCAAACAATTCAAAGCTTTATACAGATTGAGTTTTCATGTACATGTCCAGGAGCAACATCATTAATTCTACATCCACTTTCATCCCCTCCACCAGTAATAAAATACTCCATCTTGGAAAAGCGCTACCGATGTTTATTCCTGTGTTTTTGCCTGCAATACTTGTTACTTTTTTTCAAACTACAGCATGCTATTTTGCTCACAGGAGAATTATCTAGTTGTGCTTTGTGTTTACTGCTTCCAGTCATGATTTTTCTTTCTAAATAAACTGAGATGGGGTGGAGTGAAGAGGCATTGGGGAGTGTTTATAAAAAAAAATGCCCATGTAAATACAAACAAGCACTATGGCCCATGACAGTTTTCTAAATGGGCTTTCTCAGCCATATAATACACTTATGCTGAGGCCATGGCTTATATAATTATGTTTTTATTGGCTCTACATAGACACTATATGGAAAAAGTAAGTGGACACCTCACCATCACACTGACATGTACCTGTTGAACATCCCATTCCAGCGTTGGTTCCCAGTTTTGCTGCTATAACACCCTCCACTCTTCTGATAAAGCTTTCCAGTAGCTGTTGTAACATGGATGTGAGGATTTGTGCTCATTGAGTGGCAAGACTATTAGTTAGGTCAGGCACTGATGTCAGGAGAGAAGCCCTGGAGCACATTTGGCATTCTAAGTCATCCCAAAGATGCTCAGTGGAGTTGAGGTCAGGGCTGTGTGCAGTCCACTCGAGTCCTTCCACACCAACCTTAGCAAACCATGTCTTTACGGCTCACTTTGTGCACAGGGGCACTGTCATGCTGGAACACATTTGGATTAGGCCCTTTAGTTCCAGTTCAGGGGGAAATCATAATGCTAATGCATATAAGGACATTCTAGACAATTGTGCGCTTCCAACCTTGTGGCAGCAGTTTGGGAAAGACTCACATATGGGTATACAGGTGACACAACTTTTGACCCTTTGTGGCCAGTGCATTCCAGGTTATCTGTACTAGTAAGAAATAAAAGTATTGCAGTTTTAATAACCAAGACTCTCAGTGATACTTTGTGAAGTCTTGCTCCGGTATTGCGTCTGAGATTTTCATAAGCCTTTATTATGTGCTTGTCTTGATTAGAGTTTGAAACGTTGCCTACTTCACTTTAAATGATTTAGTCTTATCTAGATTGTATGCCTTTTTGCAGATCACTTGACCATTTGCCTGCCTCACATTTCCTAGTATTGTCCAGCCATTTGTTTTATTTTCTAAATTGCTTTTAAAAGAAGCAGTAAACCTGCACTCGTGTCCATCTGACTGCTTCATGACTAAGAATATTGTTTAATAATTATAGTAAGAAGATCAGTAACCAGAGCATTGATCACTGAGTCACACTATCTAGAAATTACCGGAAAAATGGTTTCTTTCTGCAGCACAAGGATGATGCGCTCAAACATATAAACTGTTTCACATATTTGTGCATCATGCAGTGCCCAATATTATGCATTCACATTTATTGTGCCATTTTGTTCTTTGATTTATTTAATACACCAGGCCCATAAATATTTGGTCACTTACAGAGCTGTTGTTATTTTAGCTGTCTATCACAGTATTTTGGCTCACAGTATATTGGAGTTTAAGTTAAATAATGAACATGAGCACAGAGTGCAGACATTGTTTTAAGATACTTCCTCCCAAATCGTGAAAGGCGTGAAATCAAATGAAAGGTGTAGGACTTGCAGCACGTTTTATATGTGGTCATATCAATATTATCATAAATAATCACAAGTTCATTTTTTTTATCTGTATCCTTTTTTGTACTTAACGACTGTCTGAAGTCTGTATCCCGTACTTCAGTACACCCATACTGATCTGGCCAACAGTTTTTCTTCACCAAGAAAAGAATTCTTCATTCATCCACCATTTTGTTTTTCTTTCGTCACTGGCAGTAATACTCCTTTGGACTTCATATTGAGAGTTAGCAGTGACAGATTCCAATTGCAAGAACCGTACTTGAAATCAACTGTAGAGCTTTTAGTTGCTTACTAGTAAGTGAAATCATGAGGAAATAACACCCAGATGGTAATAGAACAGTTTTTCCAATTACTCTAGGTTAATTGAAGGGGGGGCACATACATATAAAAAGTGCTATAATTTCTACATCATTCACCGGATTTGGATGTAAATACTCTCAAATTAACACATATTTATTATTTAATTTCAACCATGGAGGACAGTTAAAATATTAAAAACTGTGTCCATGTCCAAATATTTATGGACCTGACAGCATATTCTATAAAACTTATGTGAAAATTGTATTTGTTCTTATGAATAATTAACACACAATTGTACCTATATGGCAAAAAAGATAGACATGAATCTTGTAAGTCATAATGTAAGTCGTTTGCTGTCTACCATAATGACTCCTCCTTGAAGATGACACCACAAAGCAAAAATCCCATGCCGATCTGCCTCCTACAATGTTCATTAGTGTTAATATAGATTAAATATAGGTATTAATTCAACAATATTGCTGTTGTTTGCCCATGATGATTTGTGCATTATCTTGTATTTTCGTATTGTATTACCACAGAGGTAAAAAAAAAAAACATGTTCTGAAACACCTTGATATCAGCCATATGACTGATAGATGTTCTCCCAATAGCTCTGTCTGAAAGGTAAGGAGGTGCAGCAACATCCACTATCATCAAGATAAAATCAACAACTAAAAATGAAGTAGAAAAATCAGCGAGGAGGAAAACACCCTAATAGTGTGCAGAAGTGATTGGTTTTCAATGGGCTACATTAATAATGCATAGGCAGACATCCCATTAGACTGTGTTTAAAAGAAATCAGATCCTGGCCTTGCTCCAGACCCATTAACTCATTTGGTCTTGCTGAAGCCACTCTGATAATGGACTAATATTTACTGTTAAATAGCAGTTAAAATACATGTCTAGCCAGAAAGTGATGGTACCTGAAGAAAAAAAAGCCTGTTCTTTCTTTCATTAGAAAGCAGCCAGTAATTAATGTCCCCTCATATGAAATGTATCCAGCCTTATTCTTCGCATGAAAATTAGGGCCATGTGACAGTCATGACATATGCTGAGATGGTGGAACTAAAGCCGAACCTATTTGCAAAGCCGAGCAAACCTGCATGCCTGGTGATAATAGAATCTATTTGGAAATCTATTTGCAGCAGCCCTGCATATCTGGTGATAATAGAGGTATGCACACAGGCATGGTGCTAGCCGACCTCAGGATGTAAGCTAATAAGGTCACATCAGTGAATTCACTGTCTGAATACTTGGCTTGCAAAATTTCCCCTGTTCATAATTGTATTGTGCTCCAAAAGGTTATTGGCTATCAGGCTATGTGGATAGAGAGTATAGGCAGAGTGGCTTATTCAAAGCAACCTGCAAAAATCTATTCAGACAGGTTCGCATAGCCATGTCTAATGTGTTACCCTGCTAGAGAAATAATACTACTGAAAATTACATATCGATCATGCATCACTGGGATTACGATCACTGGATGGCTGTCTAATACAGCTTTTAATGTCAGCATCAGCTGGAGAATAAAGCACATGATATAATTCATCTGTCAGATGTTCTTGATAGGTTTAAATGTACACATATTGAGATTTATCTCAATTTCCCAGATCTTGCCCATTACCTCACAGTTATACACAGTAAGGACATCCAGAGAACAATTTAGCAAATAAACACAAAGCATGAAAAATGAATTGCTAGCACCTGGAGGAAAAAATATAAAGGATAGGATCATTATCTGTTTAGACTGGTGCTGTCTGTAAGCAGAAAAACAAGCCACATGGACAGGTGGAAACTGTAAGCCACTCGAGTAAGGTGTGAGGAATTGTGCTTTCTGGTCTTGATGCAATCAGGAGTTCTGATGAAGGGTTCATGCCACGGCCACGGAAGCAGATCCAAAATTAAGCTGAACTGTTGCTCTAGGGAAATCTTATCTACTCTGCTCTCCACTTCACCAATCCACGCACCGCTCTGTGGCACAGACGGAGCTGCCCGCTTGCAGTGATGAACGAGCGTGTTGACCCTCTGATAATTGCTCACTCAGGGGCAGAGAGGGGTCCATTAATCAAAATGAAAGCTCTGCTCCAGGCCTCTGCCTGACATGGCATGGTTCAAACCCACCACACCAACCACAGGCAGGACCAGATGAAGCCAAGGGGCCTGGGGAACTTTGGGAGATGATTTCTGTCAGTCTGATGTTGTATCAGCCCTTGTGAATTAACAATACGCTCCTGCCAGAAGGCTTGAGTACCCTGCTTTTGTGTGAAGTTTCCAACCACTACAGCTTCTTTACCACAAATCCGCCGGGACTGGGAGCTGTAAGTGGTAAGTGAGAGATACTGTGTGGGTACAATGAGCAATGAATGGACCACCAATGCACACCAATCAATAGTTATAAAAACACCATTGTGACATCTGTATATAGACTGCAAAGTGTTACCAAGACAAGTGATACAGAGGTTGCTTTGTCTCTGGAGTCACAATTCATGACTCAATTCATCTTAGGAAAAGCTTCAATTTGTTAATAAGTGCTGTCTTGACTCACATTTGAACCTATCTAACTTTGGGCTTGTTTATTTTCCCCTCCACTATTATGTCCAGGAGTCAAATCTACCACTTACATGACATCTTGGCTCACAGAATACAAGGTCTTTTTTTTTTTACATTATGCTCTGTCAGCGTAGGAAAAGTAGCCAACAGACATTAGCTTATTGGCATAGTAACCAGTCTGGTGCCAGGCATGGCACAGAGACAGGCTGCTCTCCTGCAATGTCCAGCCTTCTAGCCAAGATGAAAAACAGCTGAGCCCCATGGGCACTCCAAGGAGCAGTACAGCACTTGCATTTGCTCTATATGTTTCTGCATGCCCGCAGAGATTCTGCCTCTCCTCCTCCACAAAGATTGGATGTACTATAGCCCATGGAGGCTCTCATCTTTCATGTCAGCAAGAACCTGATCTTATTAGGCTGTCAGGCCAAAGGATCACTCTGCAGCAGCCTGGACCAGTGCTGTATGTATCTGCCTCTAGAAACAAAATACAGAGATAAAGCTGACAGAAAAACGATAATATGTTAGAGATATGATGGGAATTTCAATGGGAAAAGTCCCATAACCTTGAAAAATCATTTAGGAACATTATAACTGTAATGCGCTCATGTGATGTATGCCTGCCTGACAAATGAAACATGCATAATTAATGTAGAATAAAAGGATTATTATCTATTATCCATAACATTTATAATTTCCAACATTCTTCTCCAGTTTCTCCAGCTTCTCTTTTGATCTCATTTCATATTTCAGTCTGCAATTGCCAGCTGCTTCTCCAGCTTCTATATTCTCATTGCATTTCAGTGAGTCAGGCTCAAGGTGCCCTTCCCAAGATACATTTTGGAATGAGATTGGAAAATGCTCAAACTATTGGATTTACATGTCAGCTTGCAAATCCAAAATTCTTGTTCTGTTCATCATTCCTTCGTCATGCTTTTGGAGAGATCAGAGGTCATTAGAGGAGCTGGAATGGCAGCTCAGGTGAAAACTATTGCATGGATCAAGTGGGTGGTTGGTAATGGTAGGTGGTGGTGGTAACAGGCCCTTCTGATTAATTCTGCTGAAATAGGCATACCTAGAACAGTACATTCAAAGCCCTAGTTTCTGCAGGGACATACTCTCCTGAGCGTGAATAGTTTTATTGAGTTTCTTGGTGTCAGAGCTCTGCACTATAGAGCTTTAAGGCTATCACATCATCTGCTGGATGATTGGGGAAGGGCAGTGGCATTGGTGAGGAAGACGAAAATTCAGACTCATCTCCCCGCTGTCACAGTGGGTTGCACAGGCAGTGGTAATGACACAGAGAGAACATGACATTCCTGCAATTGCTATGGCGAGGGACAAGCTGAGGATGCTTGCTTTATGCTGTCACTCCCTCAAGCCAGCCAGTGTCTGTGGAAGCACACAAGGTTTTCTTTTGAGTGCATTTTCTTCAATCCTTCTCTGCCCTCTACCTGACATAACCAGAAAAAGGAATAAAACACAAGGCAAACAGATAAAGAAGCCCTCTGAGAGGGAAAGCAGAAAACGATTTTTCATTCTCCCTTTGGAATCACAATACTGGTTGCAGGCAGTTCTCTCTGTGCTATTTGCATTCATAGCCTACCTTTATCAGGCCCCTGTTGCAGAACCCGGAGCAAAAAAACCCCTTTATTGAACATAAGGTTAATCATATTGCAAGACACCACACACACACACCCAAGCGCACACACACGATTAGATGGCAACAATCTTCAGAATCTTTCACTGGTCATATCCAAATTAGAAAGAACAAGAGATTGCCAGGAGATACCACAGTATTTGTGAAGAACCCATGAAGGATTTTGCGGGTCATAAGAGAGCACTTAAGCCCTGTTAAACCCTTTGCAGGGTGATATATGGGTGTGGAAGACTCCGGATGCAGCCCTTGTCTTCTTGTGTCATTGACTAACGGCTACCTGACTCGAGCTCAGCACAGTGCCGATGAGGAGGATTAGTCAGGAAGAGTGATGTCACATTCAAGGTGAAAACCAACTCCTTGGCTCACTTTCATACATCTTCCCCTCAGGCACAGCGCTCAATACAAACACACAGCTGCTAGACAAATGTTGCCCTGCTGTGACCATGGCTAGTGCCAGTGCTGGTCCCTCACTGGCTGAACTGTCTTCTACACTCACACAAAGGTACCATGGAAAACACCAGATTTGTCACAGCTTCCTGGAATGTTTGAATTGTGTTGTTCTTAGTACAGCTTTCATTTTTATTTATTAACTAGAAAGCACAATTTCATTCATTGAAAAAATATTTTAGCAAGGTTGTAATCGGATGATTGAATTGAATTGAATTTCTAGAAAGAAGCAACATCACCTGCCAATGGAACAATACTATACTGCTCAAGCTTGAGATTAGCAAAAACACCAAGAAAAAAGTTTAATCATTTTATATTTGTGTCATTGTAATTTCAGTAAGAAAATTTAGCAAACTGTAGACAGACAGCAATATTCTTTTTCAGAGAGCAGTGGCTTTATCCTTCCAACAATGCCCACCATTGTTGTTCAGTGTTCTCCTGATGGTGGACTCATGAACATTAACATTAGCCAATCTGAGAGAGGACTTCAGTTGCTTAGAAGCTACCCTGGATTCCTTTGAGACCTTGTGGATTATATTAAGCACTTTGTTCATGGAGTGATCTTTGTTGGTCTCCACTCCTGGAGAGGGTAACAATGATTTGGAATTTCCTCCATTTGTCTGACTTAGAGATTGCATTTGTATTGTTTTCCAAAATGATGAGCATCAACAACTCTTTTTCTGAGGTTCTTAGAAATTTCCATTGTTTGAGCCATGACACTTCCACAAACATGGGCTGTGAAGATGAGACTTTCATTGATCGCTGTTCTTTAAACAAAACAGGGCGCCCACTCAAAACCTGATTGTCATCCATTGATTAAAAACACCTGACTAATTTCACCTTCAAATTAACGGTCTAATCCTACAGGTTCACATACTTTTACCACTCACAGATATGTAATATTGGATCATTTTCCTCAATAAATAAAAGATCAAGTATAATACTTTTGTCTCATTTGTTTAATTGGGTTCTCTTTACCTACTTTTAGGTAAATTTGTGTAAAAATCTATAAACATTCTATAATATCAGTCTCAACCTAGAAATCAGAGCTGAAGATCGATTTCACAGTACTGAATACAAAACCCCTCAGACCTGGAGAGATACATCCATTATGTCTCCAAACCCAGCCAATTATCTCTCCACAATACTGTGTGAAGCTGATGATTCACTTGAAAAATGAATGTCTCTATAAAAATGCATGCACAGTGTATGAAGTAGAAGCTATAAGAGTAGGGGTACATATTAAGTGCTCATATAGCAAAAAAAAAAACCCCAGAAAGAACAAGTAGGAGGAGCCGTGCATGTGGAGCCATGCTGTTATCTTATACCACTGCGAACATGCTGCAGAAGCCTTTCTTCCTACAGCAGACAGAAATTGATTACTGGTTCTCCCTGACTGCAGAGTCCCATCTGCTAAACATAAATGTGAAGTTCAGCATCTGAGTTCCTACCTTCCTGAGTGGGCTGAATCATTCCTGAAACCTTCCAAGCAAATTCCCAACCTGAATTCAATTCTGATTTGTCTAATTGTCTCCACAATTTCTCCATAGAGAAAGCTTTAACCATTAGAAAATGTGTTAACACACCTCGGGCAAGATTGTACAAGATTTTGTTTTGTAAAACAGTGGCTGGATTTTAACAGGGTTGAAGTGTAGTTAAGGAGTAGAACATTTAGATAATGATTTACTTTAAAAAGTTAATACTTTGAATCTTATTTCCTTACTTACAATAATGTCGTTAGCAGGGTTGCACTTTCAATAACTATCAAATAACTATGATTATAAGACTGTCAGGCTGTCACTGGAAATAAAGGAAAAAGAAAGGGAGAACTATGATTTCTTTTTCTCTTGACCTTCAGAAATGATACAACCTCCTGTTGAATATGCCAAGGCAATATTTCAAATATTTCATCTGGGTGAATGTTGAGGGAAATTTAAAAAAAATTTTTTATGGCAAATAATGAAAGACATATTGAAAAGAAGTTTCAATCATGAGATGTAGAATGATTTCAGACACTGATGCAAAAATGTTTTTGAGGTATTGTAATGGTAAGATTTCAAGCTAAAATATAGTTCTACTGAGCTGTGAAAGGCATATTAAAAATATGGTAACACTTTACAATACTGTTCAATAATTCATAGGTAACTACACAGGAACTAAGCAAGATTTAATCAGTACTTCTTTATTAATTTGTTACTTACTTAATTCCTATTAATTACTAAGAACTACTAGTTAATTACTCAGTAAGTATGTTAAGTATGCATGAGGAGTTCCTTATTGACTATGCAGTAATTAATTGAGTCTTTAGTGGTAATTAGTATGGTACTTTTATAATAACTACTGATTAATTACTGATCACACTGGCCTTACTTCCCTCTAACAAAGACTTACCTTCTTTCTGGAGATCTACTACCACAAGACGAGCACAGGGTCAGAGTGTTGTGTTTATTTAGCCAGTCAAGATCTAAACCAAGAACAATAACCTGCAAAAATACAAGGTAATAATGTAATAATGAGTAACAAATATTCTCCATTAAAACACTTTCAGTGTTTTTGTAAAAAATTTTCTTTTATATAAGAAACATTATTAAAGCTACATTATGTAGGATTTCTGCTTTCTAGCAGTGAAGTTGCAGATTTGCAGCCAACTGAATGCCCCTCTCCCTAACCCCTCCCTCACCCCTCCCTTTCCAGTTGCATATTAAAATGTATGGTGGCCATCAGGTGCTCGCAGCGTACAATCCAAGTGCTTCCAACCTGATATCATCATCTATCACCGATTCGAGTAGCCAGTAAACTGATGAGGTTACTTCAAATAGATATTTAGAAATTGTATTTAGGCTGTAAAACTTCTATGTAGCGCAGTGTGTTTCGCAGTGTGGTAGCATTACATTGCTAGTGAATATTTTTATTACTTGCTCTGTGTTGTGGTAGCATATTATTGCTAATATTAGCAGGATGCATTTGTTTTTTCTCCATTTGAAGCATTATATATTGGATATACCACCCAGGACCATTACAAGGTTAGATATACACGGAGAGAGAGAGAGAAAGAAAGAGAGAGAGGGAGAGAGAGGATTGCTCAGGGACAGGCATGGAAGCGGAGCTAACCGAGCTGCTGCTGCTTCTGCTGCTCAAAAAGAAAAGAAAAAGTCGAAACTCTTCGAAACGAGCAATGAGAAGTAACAGAGGTTCGTATTTATCAAATTATTTTATTATTTTGGTCTGTGCGATATGAACAGCACCAACAGAAAAGGAAGTGGTATTGACACAGCAGCTCTGTGCTTCACCTGTAGCAGTGTTACTGTAGACTTTAGTTTGGTGTGTTATTGCAGTGTAACCGGTGTCATTACTTGGAAAAATGATTATAATAAATACTATAAGTATCATGCAATGATATTTTGACATAATTCTAATCCAATTTCCTGTCCAGCACAAAACAGGTAACTTCTGCATCACTCTGAAAAGATTAGTCCCTCATCAGTGATTTCCATCTGGGAAAAGCCACACAGTGTTTAATTTATCCTTGTTTCTTCTGCTGCGTTGTCTAAATTTCGCCTTGTTTTGCTATACTATATAGTACTATATTCCATGTCTGCTAATAAATTCCCCCAAAATCCTACATAGTGTAGCTTTAATGAATTATCATGTATAGTACTCTTCCACACCATTATCTACTGAAGAACACAGTAAAACTTCAGTCATTAGTAAAGAGTTCCACTTTATTGTTTACATTCATATCCATATAGTGGAAATTGCAGGCAAAGATCATTTTTAAGTGATTCATACAACTTGGAGCTGTTATGGTATTGAAAAGGGCTGACAAGTTAATGTAAATGTCACTTTCTAATTACTTAAAACAATTACACAAAATAATCATAATAATAAACTGAACACACATTAAAATTCATATTATAACAAAAACACAGACAATTCCAAAAACAACGGCAATGCCATAAGTTAATCAATTACTTTAGCGTTTTATATTAATGTCTCTTTATGTACCTGCAGTAATGTTTTAGCCCAGTTATCGCTTCTTGCTATCGCTCCCAGTTATCCCTGCGATCTACAATGCAGAATCTCAAATGATTAACTCTTTACTAGCGCCTCTAACTACAATGTATGTAACCAAACACAGAAGAACAGCAACATAATAGATATAAGCCATCTATTCGTAATACTCATAATATGGCATCAAACAGATACACAGCTAAACATGGCCAGGAACTGCTTACTTTCAATTCATCACCATTTTAAGCAGCTAAACACATTTAATTTTAAAGATATAATGCAGTAAACACATAGTGTTAAAACTGGTGCACAGATCACTGAAAGTTATTTATTTATTTATTTATTTTACAGTGCCTTTACAATAGTAAGTTCTTGGCTTGGATTTGTCATATACATTACAGGGAAAAGATACATGCTACATGTATCTCTTCACCACCTCAATGACACGCAATGATGCAGCTGTAGTTTACCTTTTTTGCAGAGAGTGAATCTGCTTTCCTTTGCACCCTCTTCCCTTTGTGCTCCAAGTGGCCAATTGTGTTATTTAGCTTTTACACATTTCATGTCATGTTACACAGAAGTCGTGATGGAAAGTTGACAAAGATTTGCACCTTGGAAAGTTAAAAAAAATAATAAAATGTCCACAAGGACAGTACTGCTCCAAGATCCCATTTCAGTCTATTAGGCTTTAAAGATCAATTTCCTGTTTATGGACTCATGTACAATAGACAACAATGGAAAGAAAATAATGCAGGTGCAGCAAATTGTTCAAAAATGAACTTTCCTTTTCCAAAACAGTACTCCAGTCCAAAACAGTGGCATACGCCCATTAGCAAATGAATGATAAGTCTTCTGTTAAATCAGCCTTAATTTAGAACTGTTTTTTGTAGTCATACAGTCCCACAGCTTATATTGTTTACTTTTATTTTTCCAGAAAATTATGATCTGTGTTTGCTGGTAAGAGGTGATTTACTAGAGAGATTAGTTTTGGTGCATCAATTCTTCAAAACAAAACAGTAACCAAACCAAGCTGATATTAGCTTACATTGACTACATTTGTAACACTTCCACTCTATTGCTTAACTCCGTAGCACACTCAGATCGCACATGCATAGTGTATATGCCCCAACTTTGGTGTGTACTTCTGAATTTTTGTTAGTACTTCTAACGTTCTGAAATGGGAACACAAGTGCTACAGGACAAAATCTCATTCTTAGCCCTGTGTTAAAATCATTTAGCAGCAGAAAAATTGCTTTCAAGCCAAAAATTGCTCACTGACTAAAACTCAGTGCTTTATCAAAGAAACTATTAAACTATGATGTCACAGAAAGCATGATTCTTCAGATGAGACCACTTTCTGCCATTGCTTCATTGGCCAGTTCTGATCCTTACATGCCCATTGTAGATGCTTTCAGTGGTGGACAGGGGTCAGCATGGGCACTCTGACCAGTCTGCTGCTACGCAGCCACATATACAAATGCACGGTCTGTACATGACACCTTTCTATCATAGCCAATATTAGCTTTTTCAGCAATTTGTGCTGTAGGTATGAGCCATGAGCCTTGGGCATGATCCTGTCTCCGGTTCACCAGTTGTGCGTCCTTGGACCACTTTTGTTAGGCACTAACCACTGTATAGCAGGAACACCTCACAAGACCTGCTGTTTCAGAGATGCTCTGGCCCAGTCATCTAGCCATCAAAATTTAGCCCTTGTCAAAGTCGCTCAGATCCTTACGCTTGCTCATGTGTCCTGCTTCCGACACATCAACTTTGAGAACCTGACTGTTCACTTGCTGCCTAATATATCCCTCCACTTGACAGGTACCATAGCAATGAGATGATCAATAATATTCATTTCACCTGTCAGCGGTTTTAATGTTAGGACTGATCAGTGTATATCATAACACTACTTGATGCACATTCATTTGTTATTTTGTAGAAATGTAGCCAGTTTAAAGCAAATTCTCAGTCTCATTTTTGCATCCAGTCCACTCCTGGAGCTGACTGTAAATAATGACAGTGATGTTTGTTATGAGGCTGAGAGTGGGCAGAGGGGATAACCTGATCCAAAGTTTAAATTCAAAATGAAGTTAGAAATAACTGTAATGGACTTGATGGCTCAGGAACAGGCATGGTCCTTTTAAAGGATTATATGTAATTACATCACTTAGGATTTAGCAAAATTAAAGCTAGATGATCATACCAAAAATAGAAAAAAAAGTAGTCTTTATTTGTCACATATACAACACAGTGATTCTTTTTTTTCACATATCCCAGCTTGTTAAGTTGTTTAGGACGTCTATTCTGTGCACGACATGAGTAATTTTTCCAACAATTGCTTACAGACAAATGACTTAATTTCAAATTGAAATATCATGATTCCAGAGGGTCAGAAGTTTACATACACTAAACTTATTTATGATTATGTCAAGCCTTTAGGCAATTAGCCAATTAGCTTCTGATATACTAATGGGCTAATTTGAGTCAGTTGGAGAAGTACCTGTGGATATAGTTAAGGAAAATCAAAAGAAATTGGCTACGACCTTAGAAAAAAATGTGGACCTCCACATGACTGGTTTCATCATAGGGAGAAATTTCCAAATGCCTGAAGGTACCATGTTCATATTTTTAAACAACAGTAGGCAAGTATAAACACCATGGGACCATGCATGCTTCTCAGGAAGGAGACACATTCTGTCTCTTAAAGATGAACATGCTTTGGTGCAAAAAGTGCAATCAGTCCCAGAACAACAGCAAAGGACCTTGTGAAGATGCTGGAGGAAACAGCTAGACAGGTTTCTATATCCACAGTAAAACAAGTTCTATATTGATATAACCTGAGAGGGTGCTCAGCAAAGAAGAAGCCACTGCACCAAAAGCACAATAAAAAAGCCAGACTACAGTTTGCAAGTGCACATGGGGATAAAGATCTTACTTTTAGGAGAAATGTCCTCCGGTCTAATGAAGCAAAAATGCAACTGTTTGGCCATAATGACCATCATTATTTATTTTTTGAAGAAAAAGGGTGAGGCTTGCAAGCCAAAGACACCATCCCACCCATGAAGCATACGGGTGGCAGCATCATTTTGTAGGGGTGGTTTACTGCAGGAGGACTGGTGCACTTCACAAAATAGATAGCATCATGAG
>JAQQZR010000008.1:9031145-9047219 GCA_030068235.1 Notoglanidium macrostoma | reverse complement strand
GGTTTAAAGTGCAAGACTGTTCATGGTGATTCGATGACTTCAACCAGGAGTAGGACACCGGGATGGGTCGGGCAGGCTCGGAAAACAGAAGGGGTCAGGATCACTGGATTCCCTGGAGTAGCGTGTATATGACTTGGTTAAGGAAAGAAACAAGATTTTGACCACCGATTGCTCTTCTTTGCCCTAAATTGTTTTATGAAATTCTTACTCTACATTCTAACGAACAGAACATCTTTGTTGCATTGCAATTTATAAAATCTAATTAAGTAATTGGCCAAACAGCAAGGCACTACAAAAATGCATTGACAAATACAGTAAGCACAAGGTTATTGTGTGTGCTGTGCCTGTGTGCTTCATCAAAAAGTTTCATTTCCATTTATCTTCATAACTGATCCTCTAATACACTTGTACTACATAAAGTACATCCGCACAGAGAGGCACACACACAACTCACTATCCACAAACAGCACAGTATTACAGAGGTATTTTGATTAAAATGGCTGATTTATGCCTCAGGAGAATTATTAGTCAATTAGTAGCTCTCTGTCCCTGCTTTAAACAGCCTTCATATAATTTCTGGAATGAAAATAAAACCTTGTCCTATTTCTGTCAGAGTGGTGCAAAATGGCTATGACACTGTTATGACAGGGATATGACCACACTATTAATCTTTTTTTTTTTTTTAAATGATAAAGAGTTATCCAACATGCGCTTGGTCTTGCGCATGCGCCTTAGAATCGGTCACGGCACGCGCGCGGAATAGGCTAAAGTGGTCCTGAGCCAAGTTCAGCGCGCGCCGAGCAGTCTTTAACCCAGCGAGCAGAATAATCATGGGATAACGGCTGCAGCCCGAGTCTAGCTGCTCCTAGGTGTTATGTTAAGAAAAAAAAAAGGGAAATGCGGTTTAGGCAGCGTTTCCCATTGCTTTGATACATCCGAGAGCATACTTTTCCCGTTTTATTCATTTTAATTCGCTTAAAAGTGGAGAGTGAGGATTTGTTTAGTCAGGATGGCGTCCGCTCGACAAGACTACGTCGCCCCGTGGTGGACTTACTGGCTTCACAACTTCCCACACGTTAATTTTCATTTCCAAGCAGTTGATAGTACGTTTAAACCCGGGGAAGTAAACTACCAGCAGGTCAGTTTAATATTTATTCACTTCACACGTTAATGAAAGGACTGGCGAATCTGATACTGTGGTCTAAGTGGCTATTTTTTCCAGTGAAATGAAGCGCGTTCTGGTTTCACTGTGTCTCAGGAGAGAGCGCGTGACTATCTCCTGCCTCAGTAACTGGGCTTTCAGGCCAACGCAGAGCGTGCAAACTTTTATAGTTACATAAAAATAGCTTCCAGTGTGTTCTTACTGTTTTTGTTGAAAAGTAAGCACAACGACAGGATTTCCTTTACTTTTTTTTTTTTAATATCGAAAAACATAAACAACTCAAAAGAAAGCAGTTCTGCATCTTTGCTGTTATTCAAATACATCCATTCAAAATTAAGGAGAGACATTATTGATGAATGTTTCTTGTCGTTTCTTAAATTCTTACAAGTGTAATTTTGTTGCATTGGAACGTTTATGCAAATGAGGCTTCGTTTGATTAAATATGCATACATATTTAATACAAGATATACATTTTTAATAACAACCAGATATCTAGTATGTAGATGATGTTGAAATTAATATATATATATATATTTTTAAGTGTGAAGACACTTCAAATTCTGTTACAGAAAAGTTTGTTGGAAAATCATTCCTTCATTGTTCGTCTGACAAAACACAATGAACGATTTCAGTATAAAATGTAATGTAAATCCAACAATGATGAACATTTTGAAGAATGACTGTGTAATAGGCCACTGATAGGAACAGGAATGGAGGAGTAACAGTTCATGTATTCAGGTCATCTAAAAACGAAGATATTCCAAAAACTAGAAAATTACTAATACATAAATATAAAAACATGTTTTAAAAATACAAGGTGGTTTAATGTGTTAGTGGGCTTTATCGGGTTTACAAATCTATGTATATCATAATGACACATAAACTGACATATCAATATCAGGAAATAAGCTTTTCAGCGATATAAGATATGACGTGGTTGAGCCAAGTGGGCGGAGCTTAAAGTCTGCTTCAAGATAATGCAATGGACATGAGTGTGCAAAAACAGTCAAATGACCACTCTAATTTTTATTACTACAGTTTGAGAAAAGTTACGTGACCAAAAATGTTGTTTCTACATGTAGGGTGTTGCCTTAAGAAGTAAGAGACTTGTCCTAGATCAATAACTTACTCTGAGCAAGCTAGTAATCTCAGGCCATTTTTCTGTTTATATGTGAGTAAATATTGACTCATCCTCTCCAGTGTCTGGGGCATAAATAAAACAATGAACGCATTCCAAATAGCTTAACGTTGCTGTATCAAAACAACAACCACGCAACACCTCATCACAGGTGATAAACTGTGTCCACTGAGAAAGAACAAAAAATAGTTAATGGACATAAGAGAAATTCACATACATTATATGGCCAAAGGTTTGTGGACACCTGACCATCATACCCATATGAGGTCCTTCCCCAAACTGCCACAAAGTTGGAAACCTCAATTGTATTGGAGGTCTTTGTATGCTGTAGCATTACAATTTCCCTTCACCAAACGTGTTCCAGCATGACAATGCTCCTGTGCACAATGCTTGATGTCCTTGATGACATCTGATACCTTTGGGATGAACTGGAACTATGTGCAGACTTCCTTGAGCACAAATCCCCACAGCTACACTCCAAAATCTAGCATAAAGCCTTGAAGAGTGGAGGATAGGGCTGGGTGATAAACGTATCAATAATCTATTGTATTGTGACCATTCACATCATCAGCCAACTGTATATCTTGAGTATTATGATTTACCACAGATATCAACTTTCCTCCAGAAATGATCAGGTAACTGCAGCGTTTTTACCCCCATCAGTGAAGAGTCTCTATAATGTAGCATTATATGAAGAACTAGCTTATAAAATGTTAAGCCTATTACAATCTTACTGTCAGCAGTGGCAGGAGCAGACACAAGGTCATGAGTGAAAAAAGCGGGGGTTTATTAATTAGCCTCTCAGGCAAAACAAATGCAGACTTCATCAAACATGCTGTAGTTCATCGATTATGGTTAAGGTAAGAGAAAATTGTATACATGGTGTAAAGTCTTTTTTCAGACAAATTATTCAGTAATTTATTAAAGTTAATTTAACATGGAATAACTGCAATACAGCTAGGGCACTAGAAACAGCATAGAAACATCCAATTTCTCCCGAAAGTAATTTATCATAGAAAATTGTCTGCTTCCAAGAATAATGAGCGCTGAGTCTCACTATAAAGCAGAGCTTTACTGCGCATTAAGCTTTTACCTAATCCATACTATAAGTTGCTTTTTACATTAAGCCATGTTAAGCCTTTTTCTTAAAGCTTATACACTCTACATTGGTAGTTATTAGATTCTTTCTCTTAAAACATACATACGTGTGTATATTTATAGCTTTACATCTTTACCTACATACCAAAGCACTGTTGAATACTGGTTTCTGTAACAGCAGCTCGGAGATCAAATCAGAGGTTCGTATTAATGCCAATTTTAAAAAAGGTTGTCATTTCTATAGTAACAACTCATTCACAGGGACTGGTATAGCAGACACGCTATGATTTAAGACTAATGACACACTGATTAGTTGTTATTTAAGAGAAATGTGTAGTGATTAATATGGTGTACTTTCTGTATAGAGACATGTATGTAACATTTATGGAAGCAGACTTGGGTGTAAATGTCAGTACGTTTTCCACCATGAAACGGTTTAAAGGCTGGAGGACTTCACACGTTCTAGTTTCTCAGTAACATTACGAGTTACTGATTTTTTTGTGTTTTCAAGAAAGAGAGGAAAAAAGGGTGATGAAGTGAGCTGTTTAGAGCTGCTATAGCCTAAGTGATAACAGGAACAAGTTTTTCTCATGGCTGTTCCACGTCATTAGATATGACTAGACATGGTTGAAGCACATGACATGTCATTTATTAACCCATAAAAATTGTAATTTTGGTAAAATTACAAACTATATAACACTTTGGACATGCTGGTGTCGGAATATTTGAGGTATACACCACAATGACAATACCAGTATACTCCATTGTGTTTTATTTCTTTTTTCCTAATTTATTGAATATTTAATTGTTCTGGTGCAAATGGATACTCATGGTTAATTTGATGCGAAGCCTTTAATTTAATGTCATTTGACAGTAGAACAGTGGCAACGTTCAGATAGTGATGGATTTCATTTGAGCCAAAGTGCTGTGCTTTAGTCCGATCACAGTCATTTTCTCCTTTCAGCTTTGGCCAGGCTGGAGTTGTTTTGTTAAAGTATCGGTAATTTTTAGTTGAGTGTGGTAATGGACTGCTCTTCTCTGTATGCAGGTTACTTTTATAGTCTGAATGCAGACATGGGTAGTATCATTCTAGAACCATGAATTAGTGAAAGCCGTGATGGGTCTTTAGTTGGCCGAACACAAGTCTTTGGCAAGTTGCTCTGTCTCTAAATATTGTTTGTCTATGTGTGTATGTTGGTGTTTGCGTGTCCGTTTTCACCCATTCTTCTCTGTAACGGTGTTGTTTTGAGAGGTTGTAATGTGTTGTCATCATACCCCTTCCCCACTCACATACTCTTAAGAGTTGCTGATTCTTGTAAGCACGTCAGTAAAGTAGATACTTGAAGAGAAAGACGCTATCACACTGTAAGTGCAGTTAACATTCTTTTGGAGCTGAAAATTGCTCCTACGTCAGCGTACCGAAGCTGTGAAAGAAATCTGATAGCATTAGTTCCTTCCTAGAGCGACTTGTTGCTACAATCGATTCCACTTTTGGCAGTCTGCAGGCTTGAATACAAACCCCTTGTCCTTGGGCTTCAATGTGATAATGTTAGCGTCAGTCCGGTATTTTAACATATTTCCACAAAAAGTGACCCGTCGTGTCAAGTCAGGAATTAAGTCGTACAGGTTAATTTTGCGCTGTGCATAATAAGGTGCGTTAGGTGACATAGTTTATTTTCAATTTTGGCAAACATCAGTCCATAAATACCATCTCTTCCTGATCCTTCAACAGAATTGAGAAATTGTAATCTTAAACATTGTTTTAAAGCACATTAAGGAACACTATCCCTGCTGGTCACTCCAGTTTTGACAGAAAAACGTGCATTTTTTTTGCTATAAAAAGTTATTTTTAGGGGTAGCAGGGAAATCCTGGTGTCCAAATAAGGCTGAGGATTCCCTCTTTCTTATTGCGTCAAGGAATCCCCATTTAAATATTCTAAAAATAAGATTCCGATGGAGTTTTCCCAGGCCTTCCTCGTAAACGAACTCGCACTGTTGCTATGTTGACCTCTGGACATGATACAGTAAGAAACTTGGTATCAAAATGGAGCTCAATACTCAATACTAGAACTCAATAGAGTTCTCAATAGAACTCAAATCACCCAAAATGCTACTTAATAGCTGATTTGATGTGATTGGTCACATATACACAAAAGGAATAGAACAATACAAGTTACTTTTGTTCCTCAAACACTAAAAAATGTAAAGAAAATTAATTTAGTCTTTACCAGTTTGCCTTTAAAACATGACTTCAGTCCCACTTCAAGGATTGTCTACGTGTTTACTTTAATTGAATTAATTACCAAAGTAAGTAACTGAAATGAACATGACAGAGCAGACAACAAAATCCCTTTCATTTTTAATTACCTCTTAGTCTCTTAATTGTTTTCATTTTCATTTCAAAATCTCTCATATAAACATGATATTTTCTTTATTTTCCTTTTTTTTTTTTTTTAAAGACACTGCGATTTAGCTTTAAATAAAAACCATAACCATTCATTCATCTTCAGTAAACCCTTTTACTGGATTTTTTACTGGGTCAGGGTTGCAGTGGATCATGTGGCAATTTGCCTAGGGGCAGTTTAGCCCATTTAGCTCTGTAAGCCTTTGGACAGTGGGAGGAAATTGGAGAACCTGGAGAAAACTCATGCAAAAAAAAATATGGAAAACATGCAAAATCCACACAGACAGTTACTCAAGCTCAGGACAAAGCCAGGCTCCCTGGAGCTGTGTGTGTCAGCAGTTTAGTGCATTAAGACTGGATGTGTTTGCAATCTTCAGCTGTCTAGTTTCAGTGAACCTGTGCCCACCATAGTCTCAGATCCATGGTCATAGCAGATAGGAGTAGAATCTGATATGGTCCTTTGCTGGTGTAACCCATCTACCCCAAGGCTTGGCATGTTGTGCATTCTGAGATGCTTTTCAGCTCACCATGGTGGTAAAAAGTGGTTATATGAGGTACTGTAGCCTTCCTATCAGTTCAAACTAATCTGGTACCTATTAAAGTGGCAGGTTAGAGTAAATAAGGTATGGAACTCCGCTGATAACATCCCTTGTTACTAAAATGAATGTGAATCCACAGCTTAGTAAACAATAGGAAGAAGGTCATCTAATTTTGGCCAGTGATCTCATTCCCACATGTTAACAAGTTAGAGCCGTGCATCGTTATTGTTAAGAAGGGATGTCACCAGTGAGGCATCAAAAAGGCAACAGTGTGCATTATGTTTATTGTGATTTGCACACAGCATGTCTACTGAGAGCGTAAACCTGGCCTCTGATAACAATAGGGTAAATAGCTAAATATAGGTGTCAAGGTGCACGCCTGTGGGTTTCAGATATCCAGCTGCACAGTCATGTTGTCCAGACTAGGACCACACTGCCCTTTGAAATTGCTATTTTGCAATTCAGTTCATTTTTTTTTAACAATGGAAATTTTACAAAAACCTGCATATACAGCACACTATGTGGACAAAAAATTTTTCTACAACTGAACATCACACCCATATGAGGATCTTCCCCAAACTGTTGCTACAAAATCATAAAGAGATGCTGTAGCATTACACTTTCCCTTCACTGGGACTAAGAGGCCCAAACAGGTTCTAGCATGACAATGCTTCTGTTCACAAAGTGCGTTCCATGAAGACATGCTTTGTCAAGCTTGGAGTGGAAGAACTTGAGTGACCTCAACCCCAGTGAACACCTTTGAGACGAACAGGAATGCTGACTGCAGCCCAGGAATTCTGACCCAACATCTGGCTGACATCACTAATGCTCTTGTGGCTGAATGAACACAACTCCTCTCAGCCATGCTCCAAAATCTAATGGAAAGGCTTCCCAGAAGAGTTCTTATAAGGAGCTTAAAAACGGATATTATAACAGTAAAGGGAGGACTGAATCTGGAATGGGATGTTCAATAATGTCCACATATAGGGCTGACGTTGAGGTGTCCACAAACCTTTGGCAATATAGTGAAGATCTAGATCCTCTGGCACCTCTGGCAGTGCCAAGGAAAAACTCCCTGAGACAACATGAAGAAGACCGAAACGAGAACTCTTTGTCTTCTGGGTGACACCAGATAGTGGTATTATGAGTTATTATTCATCCATAACAGTATGCTATGAAGTCAAAATAAAAATGAAATTACTGTACAAATTGTGGAGCACTAAACTTTACTTTTGTATGCACAGATAAGTCAGCATTAAATTTGCAAAGTGATACTGATCTAGTTTATCTAGAAGAGTATTGGCGTTTATGCTATTATAAACTGCACTATGATCAAATGACATTAGCGTGGAAACACAACCCTGAACAGAGGCCTGTAATAGGTCATTTACCAATATAAACTCTGCTGTTTCTGTACTAAGCCTAGCTGCTGTACCTTTTCTAGATCTTGGAGATAAAGGGGAGGTTTGACCGTCCCTACAGGCGTATATTTTGAGGGTCATAGTTGAGGTTTTTTAAATCATTGATTCGACAGCTGCTAATTTAAAGGATTTAGGTACATAGCATGTTATTCTGTGGTTCTGTGCATAGCGTTCTATCTAAGTTTGAGTGCCAGTGATACACCCTGGCATTTGGTCAGAAATGCTCCATGCTCTGCCGTCAAAATTGATGTCATGACTAAAAATCTTCAGGCACTTATGATGCCCCGTTATTAGTTTTAGTGGTGAATATTATCAGCAGCTTGTAATAGTTTTTTTGGTACTCTTACAAAAAATAAGAGTTTCAGAAAGCTTTTTTATGGATACCAACTGAAAAAGCTTAACCAGGTACATAAGAAAATTATTTGTTCGAGTAATATTCGTGCACGCCATTTGCAAAACTCTCAAAATGTCAAGGTGTAAGAACAATTCTGCACGAGAGTCTATTTCCAGTATCAGCAGAGACTTTTTTTTTTTATTCTATTATGCAACCTGAGCTGCTTTATTAGTCCTGCTATTTGCTGGTGTAATAGTAGAAGTCTGATGTAATTGACATTAGAGGAATTCACAGCCCTGTATGAAAGACCGCTATTCAGATGTGCTATTACTTGGTAATTGTTTAATAGTTTAGTCTGCTCGATTGGATACTGTGGCTGCAGGCTGCTAATCAGAGGTTTCTCCTCGCTTATTTTCTCACTTCTCTTCGTCGCGCTGTCTTTTGTGGCCCTCTCCTTCAGGGTGCAGTAACTCAGAGATCACAAGACTGGAGAACTATTTTACTTCGCTCATGCTATCACATGACTCTAGATTATCCTCTGATAAGTTCGCATTTACCTCAATCCATATGGGGTTCCACTGTACTGCACTGATAATGTGCAAGTGCTCTGTTCATCCTTATTCACTCATGACTTTTTTTACAGGCTCAAAATCACACACACACATGCAGCAGTAAGTCAGCCTGTTTTTTTCGCATCTTTTCAAGCAGCTGATAACCTTGTGTGTGTGTGTGTGTGTGTGCATGTGTGTGTGTGCGTGTGCGTGCCTCTTCTTCTTGTAGTCTCTGATCTTTCTGGTCTGCATGGCAGCTACGGGCCTGGCCTTGAGTCTGCTGCTGCTGGGCATCTATTTAAGTTGCCTGTGCTTCTGGCGTAGGGAAGAGGCCGAGGAGACCAAGAGGCCCAACACTTGCTGCGTCACGTGGGCAGCTGTGATCACAGGCCTGGTCATATGGTGAGTAAATCCATCTCACTTTCATAGTTTAGCCCCGGTCTCCTGAGGCCGTAAAAAAGGATTGGAAAGATGACTACAGAGGTAGACAAATCCTAAATTCTCTGAAGTGGTAGAAATACACAACACACTCCATTAAGAAATGTATTTGAAACACTTGGAGCGTGCCATCTCCAGGAACATCTAAAATTTTGAAATAGATGAAAAATAATACTGTCTGACTTGAAGTGTATTGAGCACGTCTGTTGATGTCTGTGGCAGGACTTAAACTACAAGGTTGTCACCTCACCAAGAAATATATCAAAAGCATAGGAGCGTGCTGAGCGGTCACCTAGATGTTTCTCAGTGAAAAAGTACAGAGAGTCTGGACACATAATCTGCTTGTCCTGGGCACATGGGTCAGTGATTTCTCATGCCATGTGATATTCATAATATGAAAATGAGATGAAAATGCTACAGGAAAATAATCAACAAGAGGATGTTGTGACGCGAAGCTCGGAACATTACCACCCCAAAGTTTATTTATTTTCCTGTAACAGCACACCACAAAGGGATTAATTTCCTCTTATAGCACAACAATTTGCCAACGATAACAATCTTTAATGAAATGAATAACACTTCATACTTTTTAGCTGTTTATATTTGCAGTAAGTGTTATGGGACATCCACGATTGTCACTTAACAGCTATGAACAGCCTTTTTCTTCACCAGCCAGATTTTTTCCTCTTTCTTGAAGTAAATAAGATGCAGTGTGGAAAGTCCTGTGGAGAAGAACTTTCAAATGCGGAAACTGGAGACTACTTCAATAAATGCTAAATGGAAGTCACCTTACAGAAACTTCACCATATCAGTTATGTTTTTGTTAATCTGTTAAAAAACATTTATTAAATTATGAATTAGTTTATCATCAAGTTCAAGTTCAAGTGGCTTCTATTGTCATTTCAACGTATACATGTGGCACAGCGTACAGTGAAACGAGACAACGTTTCTCAAGGATCAAAGTGCTACATATAAGACAACAGGAGCACGTGTGCAACCGAAGACAACATAAGACAACACAAAGTGCATGTGTGCAAACATGTGCAAACATAGCAAAAACAAACACTGCAAACAGTGCAGACATAAGACAGACGAAAAAACAAAAACACTGCCACAAGACATCACGAGACAAGACTGTACAGCGCTAATAAACAGTAGTGTGCAAAATGGCAGAAGTAGATGTGGATGTGCAGAAAATCATTAAGCTTTTATTAGTGTCGTTCACAAAAGTCTCCGTTAATGACTTGTTATAGAAACAATAAAATATTAGAATAAGTGCATTAATGCCTGGGATAGTAAATAGGCTTTATGTTGAAGGTCACATGACCGAACCGGAAAACAGATCTCATGATATTACTTCTCTTGTCGAAGAAGGCAGTAACAGCAGTATGAACTGACGGCGATAGCTAATCAGCTAACCTAGCTAGTGCTTTTATTGGTGGCGTTTTATTAGATTTTAATATCTGAATGTTAGCGAGAAGAAGAAAATGTCTTTGTCATGACTAATAAAGTACCAGAAGCGGGATAATCCTGACTGTGATTTTTGCTGTGTGTCACAAAGCGCTATGTCAGACTTCAACTTCACTGTAGGTCTCCTTCACTTCCCAAAACCTTAAGAAAAATATAGATAAGCAATGTGAGACGTGAGATCTGGGTAATTGAGAGGACCTAAAGTTACTCTCAGGCTGTGTGGCTTCTTGCTTTTCCTCATAGACCTGTGACAGGCTGCCCTGATGCTAACATCACCAGTCAGCCTGTCTTTGTTTGATACTGGGGAAAAATCAATGACAACGTGACAATGGAGGTCTAATAACTAACAATCAGAAATCAGAAATTTGCAGAGTGACAAGTTTTCTATCAGCTAAGATGAACTAGTTAGTGTTAGCGTTAGCTTGCCAGCGCCGTACTGCATTATCCCTGTATGGGGCTACTATGTTATGTTAGCAGATATATAACCTCGTAGTCACGTATCTGGAAATGTGTACAACCCCTTATCCATTTTTAGGGTAACCATACATCCTCTTTTTCCTGGACATGTCCTCTTTTTAAGATTAAAAAATTGATCCGTCTAGGATTTTTAACTTGCCAAAAATGTGCAGGACTTCTGCTTCTGCTTTCTACAGTCACCATTCATTTTGCGGTAACCCCATCTGCCCCATGCTGCCATCCTGCCCCCAGTGTCCTCTTTACTGAAAACCAAAATATGGTCACCGTACCATTTTGGTAGCAGGAGTTTTAGATGTCAACTTGCATATGCGACATCAGTTATGCTCATGTTTTGGTAGCTCCTGAAGGCATCTTGAGTAAAACATGTATAGCTCATACAGAGGACCTGAACCCGAAGTGATGTGACCTTTTTTACAGAACACGGAAGTTTGTTGTGCATAACCCCCATTACAGCTGGAAAAGAGCTGCTGTTATAAAAAAATAATAATAATCAGTCAACTTCTGACCAATCAGATTTGAGAATTCGAATGCGCTGTGGTATAACATTGAATAGTAAGTGAGAGAAAACACACATATGGATATTAGCTAAAGTATAGTCTGCATTAAGGCCTTGGTTTCATATAGACATTTACAGTTGTATTTCTGATCCCCTTCCTTTTGTATGAAAACGTAATACTGAAAGTGCAGAATATTACACAGTTGGGCAGCCTGCAGGATTTGAGTATTTGTCTGTGCTTGAAGATGAATATTTTAGTTAGAGGATCATGCATGTGAGCTGTAGATTAGTGTTCGGTAATGGATTGAAAAGATGCAATAAGACCTGCAATACCCTTTTTGCTTGTTGAGCACGTTAGTGAGGATGATAATAATGAGGAGGAGGATAAAACATTAACCTGTGGTATGTCATGTGGGCTGCCTGATGGATGTTGATGTACAGTATTTTAAAACATAAGGAGATAATTAGGCCAAGGGCCGAATTTGCAATGCTGCAGTAATTTGTGGGAAGTGAGAAAGTGTCTGTTTTAAGCCAGATGTTCTGCCAAACATCTAACTTGAATCTTTCAATCTTTGCTTATTTGCTTGTTTCTGAGGATTAGTTCGAATGTGGGAACAGTGAGCTTCTGTACTCCTACTCTTTCACAGAGTATCATGCGTCAGGGCTACAGCTGTCACTTTGATGGAATAGCCTCCTCCAGGCTTATGATTCACTACGCCCAGGACTGAAAACTAAAATAGACAAAGATGAAGTAAAAAGCAAAAAAGTTCCCACATTACACCTGCACTGGACCTGGACAGTGCTTGTGTCATTTGGTCTGAATGCACAAAACTGTAAAATCCCTTGGAGACCCCCTAGGAGAAGTGGTGACAGGAAGTAAGTGAGGACACAATGTCCTTGGTATGAGTACTAAACAGAAAGAAATTAGCACTCTACAGAGATTAGTTCCTCTTGTGGTTATTGCACAGAAGATTGTATTACAATATGTACGCAATATTGTATTTTTCTTGACCACTTTGGTCTTCTGTCCTTACTAGCAGTCTCAAAGCCTCCACCATTTCGGAACTGCTAATAATATCAAACCAAGATCTCATAATGATTTCAACACACTGCTAACACTGTTATGTGGTTTTCCTAATACAAGGAGTTTTGACAAAGTGCCTAATTGAATTGTAGAGGGTTTGACTTAATCTTGTGACAGGCATCCTAATTGAATTTTTTTGCTGTTAACATTCCACCTCTGAACACAGAGCTCCTTGTGGTGTTAAGTACCGCAGCATGATGCTGCTCATTAAGAGGGCCTCTCTTTCTCTCAGCCATATCATGACACTGGAAGCAACTAAAGTATATATATTCCATTAGGTTTACATGGTTTATAGGTGCCATCCCTAACAAAATACATTGTGCGTTTATAGTGTTTCAGAAAAGTGGGAGGTTCTCAGCTGTCCTTCAAACAAATGGGCGGGGCAGTAAACGGTAAGATGGGATATAGTGTGTTAAAATGAGATGGGTATGCACTGAGACGAGGATGTTTTTTTTTTTTTTTTTTACTGCGGCCTCATTTGAGGAAGATTATCCAGATTCGTGTAGCTTATTGGGAAACATTTATTTGAACACATGTTTCCAGGCTTTTGAACATTTCTCAGGGTTCAATCAAAGTAAAGCTTGTAATGACTTCTCTTCAACGTGTTCAATACTGTTAAGCTTGAATGGACAGCCTATGTTTATCCATTAGTTTAAACACATGCAGAAGGCATTTAGAATATAAAAATCCAGGTTTTTAATTTTTCACAGAAGAATTTTCCACATTTTGAATTTTTGACGTAATCAATTATGCATCGCCGCTCTAATGTTCCTAGTAATTGACTGGATGCTACAGATGTATTATACAGACATTAAATTTAGTGAAGTAAACCTAAAGTATAGAATAATATAGTGTAGGATTTCTACTCTTTTTACGAGAATAAATGGTTGATGAGTTTGGAAGTGCATTTGTCCTTGATTACATATTCATCCTAATTCCCCACTAATTTCTTATTATCTCTGTAGCTGCAGGACAGAGAGGCCAGGGAGTGGTCAGTCAGCTGTCCTCAGGGCTCTGACGATATAAGCAAACCCATTATGTGCAGAGATGGCTGAAAGCCCGGCTGCAGGAAGTGAGGGCTTTTCTGAAGCCTGTGCTCTTGCGCTGCCCTCCAACAACCAACCAGCAGCTTAGTGTAATATGACTTACAATGACTTATATAGTTTAGGCAAGTTTAATATTTCTTTTGTTGTGTTCATGCACATTGCTCATCATACATGATGAACACAGGCGCAGGCTATTCCTTTCCCAATTCCCTGGCTATTCATATTCCAGGAAACTGCTAATTTAATTAATTAGGGAAATATACAGGCTTTAAGTGAGATGTAATGTAATGAAACTCTTTCACTGTTGGCTGTGGGAGAAACAGCGAATATGGAGATCTCACTAGCACAGACTGAAGCTGGCCTAGACAGAGAGAGAGTGTGACATCCATCATGATTAGGAGGCTCAAGAGACAGGATGGTCGTCTACACACACACACACACACACACACACACACACACACACACTGCTCCCTGTGAGAGGATATGTAACAGGCAGAGGATTTCTCTTGCTGCTCCCACCCACTTTGCGGAGGAGATCTAACAGCAGGGCTGCGTGGTCCATCTGTTCAGTCACCATTGTCCCCTCATGGAGTTCCTGTGTTTACATTATATGTGACTTTAAACCACTTTTGTTCCTAACAGTGTGAAACCGACACAACCGACAAAAGTTTGTTTGTGTTTTTCCGGCTACGTATTTATGTCAGTTTGTGTAACATGTTTGTTTGTTCTATGGCCAGGTGTCTAGCGCTTCTGCAGAAGACATTGCATTATGACAAGGCTTGAAAAATCCACTCTGATCACATGTTTTGTCTCTTTACATTGCAATCTGAGCTGTGCCATACCTAATACTCACGCTGAATATTGTTACCCTTCAAGCTAGGGTGACATGCTTGAAAAATGGTGATGTGAGTGTAGCTAGAAATATTGCACACCATTGGGCTCACTCATTATAGAATCCTGACATTGCCTCTGGTTAGAATGTGACACAGCAGTCTTAAGTTGCATAGTGGCCAATCATTTCTTTTCTGTTTTCAAATGTTTTATTTTACAGTTTAAAGAAGAATCCAAAATCCAGAGTTGACAAATTACGCCCAAAATATATGTAAATAGTTGTGTGAGGTAGACAAATATAATAATAATAATATAATTAATAATAATATGCCATTTTTCATGTGTCTATGAAAAATCTTTAGACTTTACTGTAAATCTAGGTGTCAAAAGCATGTACCCGAAACAGCAAACAAACCTTGCCTGGTTATTTTTTTCCATTTCTTTATTTTGTTTATTATTTTGTCATTCAGAATTTTTAATAAACAGCATAGCTTCAAAGATTTTAATTAGGCAGGGGAAGTGCAAGCTAATACTGGATGTTAATCTTAGTAGAGATAGGTAGTTAACTATAGCTAGCTTTTTCAGGGGTGTTTGGACTGAGACTCACTGATTCTGTCACTGTTCTCATTGCTCTATTGTTCTCATTCTCATTTAGCAGTTTCACATTGTGAAATCTTTTATCACTTTCTATTTGTGCAATTTGATTTTAGCTAGTTCATATGGTGTAAATTTATATAACTGTTTACTTATGTTTCATTAGGATACACTGTTATTTCGTTAATTATTGTTTGGACAGTCCATGCAACATTTAGCCAATCTTGTATTGTCCAGGTTCGATGAGCCTGTGCCAACTGTAGCCTCACATTCCTGTTGCCTGATGTGGTCATCTGCTGTTGTAAGCCATCTGCCTCAGCGGTCAACATGCTATGCATTCTGAGATACTTTTCACCATGGTTGTAAAGGGTGGTTATTTGAATAACTTTACACTTCCTGTTAGCTTGAACTAGTCTGGCCATTCTGACCTCTCTCATTAACAAGGTCTTTCCATCTGCAGAACCTCTGCTTACTGGATGTTTTTTTTGTTTTTCACACCATTATATGTAAATGCATGCTGCTATGCAATGAAAATCCAGGAGATCAGCAGTTTCTGAAATACTCAATCCAACCTGTCTGGCACCAACAACTACGTAGGGATGGTCAAAGCCACTGAGATCAAACTGTCCTTATTCTGATGTTTGAAGTGAACACAACACTTGACCGGAATCTGATTTTATGAACACTGCACACATCATTGGCTGATTGTATAATCACATACCTTTATGATTTTTGCATCTATCAAATGCATGTATGTTGTCTATTTGACAATGAGTAAGTTAAAACAAAATGAACTGCAACTGTAAAATGTACAGTCATTGTTTATGAATATGTTGTGCATTCTATATAAAATATGGTACAATGCATCATTACTGTTACAATAAAATCGTAAACATTACAGTATGGGGCGGCAGGGTGGTGCGGTGGTTAGCACTGTCGTCTCACAGCAAGAAGGTCCTGGGTTCGATCCCCGGGTCACCCAGGGTGCCTT
>JAQQZR010000008.1:8997472-9010522 GCA_030068235.1 Notoglanidium macrostoma | reverse complement strand
TAATCCATATTATGTCAACAGCCGCTCAACTAAGTAAAGAGAAACAACAGTCCATCATTACTTTAAGACATGAAGTGCCTTAAAGGTGCGTCCACACTTTTGACTGGTAGTGTATATACAAGAAACCAACTCTATACGAAACTGATGTCATATTTATTTATATTTAGACATGAAACTGATGTCATATATTTTCAATTAGGAAACTGACTGTGTATCTCATTTCTGTACCACACAAACACGCACATAGAGCATTTTCCCATAAATATTAAATTTAGAAGAACTGATGAAGCCCCACTAAGGACTAGTGAGACATCTTTATGGTTGTAACTTAGGACACACATATATATGCTTTGAGACATTGAGACACATTGAGAAATATTGTTAGGTTTTTTTAGCAGTCCCATAATAATATGTTGCCGTAGCTCATGTAGGACATGCAGACAAGAAAGCCATCTCCTTTCATCTAAGCAATAGTAAATAAGATAGTTATGAGACATCTTACCTTGAAATATAGTTTCGAATGAATTTGTGAGATTCCAGAACAAACACTGTAATATGGTGTCACTTTGGACACTTGCTCTCTTGTTTTGAATAATCTTAAGCTTGTTTTCTGATGCAGTGTATTCTTTAGATTTCTGTTGTGCAGAGATTTATTAATTCTGTCTGTGTAACATGCGGTGAGATTTCAATAATCCAGGCATTTAATTCTGCCTCATCCATAATGACAGCAATTTAGGAAAGCGAATGAAATAAATTCTCTCCTATCGCACAGTGGTATAAAATTAGTGCTACACTGACAGAGGAGAATAGGGCAATGCAATGTCGATAGATAAAATATGTTCAAACACTATCTCTTCTGAAAAAATGTTGATTTTCCCTTAAATTGATATTGATATTAAATTTCTACTTCTTTTTTTCACCCCTTGAGGCCACTGCTGTCACTGCATACTAATGTATCCTAAATGTACTTCACTTATATGTGAATAGTTTTCCTTAAGATAATTCCTTCTTATTGGTTTGATTATTTCTTGCCACGAAGAGTGAACTCTCCATTTGAGTGTAAATACTTGCTGCTTGTTTTTTGGGGGATCTCTGCACAGCTTTCTCTATGTGCAATGTAGAAAGTGGCATATGCAAAATATACAAAATTAAGAAAGTGCCATGTGGCAAGTCTCCGATAGTGCTGTACAGTAACAACAGATGTTTTTGTTTTTAATGGCGCAAATGCACTGAATCCACAACGCACCCAACATTCCATAAATTCTGTTTAATTCACTCTGAAAGCTCAAGAGAGGTTATTTATCCAAGCTTTCAATACATGGCTTATAACTAGTCTCCTCCTTTATCACACGTAAACATCCTTAGCAGACTGTCTCATATACAACTCTGGAGATGGATGATATTAACCTCTTGAGCCTAGGGTATGGAATGTACAACACAACTAACATTCGTTAAATTACACACATCTGTCTCTCTAAAATGCCTGAGAGGAGTTCTTTATACAGTATTTACATTGGTTATTGCACTGCTTATCTCTTTCCTACATGCACATCAGTTAACTGACTGACAGCTAACTCAGGCAGAAAATGTTGTTTTGATATGGATCTTCTGCATTATAATTCACTTTACTTTTATTTCCTAGGGTGCCAGTGACTTTTGTGTGGCCCCCGACAAATTTATTGTGAATCAAACAAAGGACTTCCTGAGAGAAGGCAAGTGGGTTTAGTACTGTTTCCTCCAACACAGATCTAGGGATTAATACACAATATTTTGTACACCATGAGTCAGGTCATTTGTATACAGATTATTAGCACATGTGAGCAATAGAAACGAGAGTTGTTAGAATGCTGGGTTTTTTTCTTACTTTGCCTTGCAGATGTGGCTCATTACTACCTGTACTGCAGCCAGACTCTACCCAATCCGTTTCAGCAGGTAAGCTTGTATTCTGTCTGCATATGCACTCTCAGACAGAGCTGTTATTAGAGGCCGATGGCATAATTGGACCGGTTAATTGAGAGAAAGCTCCGTGTTAACCCCATTATTATGGCATGATTAAAATACCAGCATGCCTAATTTAATTACTTAAAGAAGATATGAGAAGAAACTTGGATCAAATGGAATCTTTTAGTCTGTGGGTTTGTGGTAATTAGTTTTGTCTGGCTTCCTGCGGGATTCTTGCCAAAGGTAGGCATTAGTTGAGTTTGTTGGAACTAGACTGCTTTTGATTGTTTATTAAGTAAGCTTGTCGGAGGCAAAAACATGAGGCAGAAGCATATAGTAAAACGAGGCTAAATCTATACTCATTAAAGTACCCGTATTTACCTTAGCGGTTAAATGTTTTAACTGAACTTTGAATTTGTTACCAAAGCAAATTTGCATTTTCCCATTAAAAACAGACACTTTCTCAGTATTCCAGTAAAAACCTGATTTAGGTTATGTTAAGTATGAGCTCAGTTAGATACAGGCTAAAATTATTAAACCTATCACATCTAATACACAAATTATTACAGGATGATGTGGAACCAGGACACAGAAACTACTATGCCTACATACTATATTAGCTAATGTAAGTGATGAACAAACTCCTGCGTCATGGCATATTTTGACTTGCTTGGTTACAAGTACAGTAAATAATGGATCTTGCAATGCAAACCATCTTCCACAAACATGCTGGAAAGCACATTTGCTGCTCTAAATTACCTCTCAGTGTAAACGAGTGTGTGTGTCAGTCCTGAGTGTATTCCCACCTGGATCCATTGTGAACTCTGACCAAGATAAAGCAGTTACTGGACATAAATGCATAAATAAATGCAGTGCATGTAAACAATGCAAACCAAATACTGAAACTTCACTTCTGTCAACCTGTGACAAATCTGAGCTATTTTACTGGCAGTAAAGTGCCAGCTTTTTTGGATGGCAGGTGGCATTTCCAAATTGCATATTCATACATATTCACGGATCCAGTTTTTTTCAGTAAGGGTAACAGTACAACGATGTTTCAAGGTCTCTTGAGCAATTAAAAAATGGACGCAGCAAAATTTCTTCACCAGTCGGATTATTTATATTGACATAATCTTAATATTTACTGTACATTCAGGCTGCAAGCTGATGACTATTCCTTATCTTGCAATACAGTACAAATACTCAAATGCTACATTTTAAATACCAAACATTTCATACTGCTGTAATATATCTTCTTCTGGCAGGAAGTGGCTCAAATTGGCTGAAACATCAGCATTAATATGTTTAACTCTTATCCCTGTGTTGCAGTCGCTGACCATCTTCCAGAGGTCCATGACGACCATGCAGATTCAGGTCCAAGGCTTGCTACAGATTTCTCTCTCTATCTTCCCCACAGCTGAGGTAAGAGCTGCACACCTCCACACACTTCATGTGTGTTGTAGGATCTGCTTCGTTTTCATTTAAACATAGATGATGTGATTCATGCATGCGTGTTTTTTCAGAGGGATCTGTTGGGCATTCAAGGCCTGCTGAACGCCACAGAATTCAACTTGCACCAGCTCACAGCCTCGCTGGACTGCCGCAGTCTGCATAAGGTGAGAAGCACTCTTTAACACACTGTATGTGTCTTGCATAGTCAAATGTCAAACAGCCTTTGTGTGTTTTTATGGCAGGACTATCTGGATGCCCTGGTGGGATTGTGTTATGATGGGGTGGAGGGTCTACTCTACCTGTGCCTCTTCTCCCTGCTGGCAGCCTGTGCCTTCTGCGCCATGCTGTGCACCATCCCACGAGCATTTATCCTCATAGCCAGCAGGTAAACCTCACCTTGTTTTGGTAAGAAAACCTCCTGTTTATTGCTACTACAGATGTTTCAGTTTTTGGTCGGAAATTGATTTTGTTATTTAGAAACCAGTTCTTAGCAAGAGCAGTGTTTTTTTTTAATGTGAAAGGGTATATACTGTATGTATGCAAAGGTTTCATAATTGATGGATATAAAGGAAACATCTAAGGGTATATTATTATCTAGGACGTCATGAGGGTTAGTTTTGCCTTCAGAACAGCTTTAATACTCATAATGTCATGAATGACTAGTGGCCGGATAATCAGCCATTTTCAAGCACAAAGAAATCTCTCAATTATTTAGAGGTTGAAGGAAGTGGATTGCTACTTGACAGTCTGTGCTCCATACGTTGACATGAAGGTTCAACAATGTTAAATCTGATGACTGGGGAGACCGTGGAAGGACTTTATTCTAGTGCTCGTTAAACCACTCATGAGAATATCGAAACATTTTCAGGAAAGAGTGATTGCACTATGTGGTGCACCTGGTCCTGTAAAATTGCCTCATATTTGTTCCCTATTATACAACCATGTAAAGCAATCAGTGGATGTAATAATGTCCAAGAGATGGCTGCCCATATAATTATGGATCCCCCGCCGTACTTAGCAGTTGGCAACAGACACCGAGGGTTAAAGGCATCTTTGGCTTCCTCCGATCATAAATCAATCCAGATGTAGGAAATATAGTGAATGTTGACTTATTAGACCATATTTTCTTGCATTGCTAAAGAATCCGGTGTTTTTTCTTTTCTCCTTACACCAAGTTATGCACCCTCATGCACTGGCCTTTGATACAAAAGATTTCTGAATGGTAGCAAAGCATTAAAACATTAAAGCATTCTTCTCTTGAATAACTGTATTCATTGCCAAAAAAAGAGACAAAATGAAAGAGAGTTGATATGCAAATGCTAACCTCTCCCCTAACCAATTACCACCGAGATGAATCAGAGGAGGAAAAAAGCAGTACATTGATTTAAATTTATTAACTGCCAAAAAAGGAGACAAAGGTGACAAAGAATAGAGATTCTAATGCCTACAGCGGCTCAAGCCAAGAATGCTCTCCATTCCCACAGAGACAGGAACTATGACGACATAGACGAAGAAGACCCATTCAACCCACAATCAAGACGCATGGCCCCGTACAGCACGAGCCGCACAAATGTGCACAGCTTCTGTAGCTACAGCAGCAGCCTGGGCAGCGAGAGCAGCCTGCAGCCAGCACCACCAGCCACCTCCGCTGCTCCCCCTCCAGAGTACATGTGAGTTTATCCTGATGCAAATTAACCAAACTAAAAGCAAAATGCATGCTAGAGTTATGTACATTCCCTGAACTCTTTTAGTTGTTTGGAGTTCTAAAAAGAATTGCATAATCCTCTAAGTGGTTAAACCTACACCCATGCCTCGCTCATTCTTGTTTCTGTTCATCAATTAGGAATCAGTCGATGCTGTTTGCAGGAAATCCTCGATATGAAAATGTGCCGCTGATCGGAAGAGGTTCACCACCGCCCTCGGTATGTCAGGGTAAAACTACTCCTTTTCAACCAAGCTCTTATGTATATGGTGAAATAATATAGACGAATCAGTGTTCTAGAGCTAGTGCAAGACTGCCCCCTGCTGGTTTTAGTGATTAGCATCGAATGCCTCCTTTTTGTCTCTGAAGATTCTCTTTTGCCTTTCAGTTCCCTGTCAAGTGATGTTACATATTAAATAATGAAGAGAATAAAGAAAGAAAAGAATAAATATATAAAAATATATGAAATTGTGGGGTGGCACTGTCGTCTCACAGCAAGAAGGTTCTGGGTTTGAACCTGACTGGGGCCTTTCTGTGTGCAGTTTTCATGTGAGTTTTCTCTGGGCACTACAGTTTTCTCCCACAGCCCAAAGAAGTGCAGATTAGCTCAACATGACTACTCTAAAATGCCCATAGGTGGAAATGTGAATATGAACGGTATTTCATCTCTGTGCTAGATTTTCTGACCTGCTCAGGGTGTACCCTGCCTCTCGCCTGAAGTCAGCTGGGATTGGCTCCAGCTTCCACCACGACCTAGACAGGGAAGTGGTATAGATAAAGGTCTGTTATTATTAATAATATTTGTAATAAACTATTTATCCACCATGGTCTGTTAACAGCAAGCTTCGGTTGCTAAGCAACATAACAGACAAAGGCATTATACGGATGGCTTAAGTGTAACAAATGTATTGGTTTAAAAGCTGCACAAAAGGTGCACTGATACAGAATTCACGTATTGTGATGCAGTCAGAGGTGTGTGTGTTGAAGCTTCGTCCAGTGACTTTGAACATGGCTCAGCCAATCAGAATTTTTAGAAATTCTAACAATTTTAGAATTGAAATGTT
Organism: Notoglanidium macrostoma; assembly: GCA_030068235.1. Lineage (NCBI taxonomy): Eukaryota > Metazoa > Chordata > Actinopteri > Siluriformes > Auchenoglanididae > Notoglanidium > Notoglanidium macrostoma. The sequence continues at coordinate 9,004,363 of JAQQZR010000008.1, read as the reverse complement.
TTGTTTTATAAATCTGTACAATACAATTATAACTATAGTGTTATAGCAAACTGTATATTGTGCAATATGAGATGGTATCTGAATAATGTAGTGCAGCTGAAATATTATGCAATATTAGCAGAGGTTAGAGAGATAAGCACTTTTGCCCTGACCTGGTCCGGGTTAATTGCCGGAGTATTGATTAGTACAGAGGATCTCTCTGGCTGTAGGCCCAAAGGAGAGGAGGGCAAAAATGTGAAGCTGCTTTTGACCATGCTTCCAGATTATTGTCTTAAATCATCTTTATTGTATCATTTTGTTATGTTATTTCCCTATCAGGTTATGGGAATTACAGCATTTCAGCAATATGGTAGTCTGATGCTGGGTAAACATTGAAGTGACATGAAGTCTCAAGCTTTTCTTTAGATTATAATGAGACTTAATTTGTCCATAAATTGACTTTCAGGCATAACAGTATTATTACTCATGTGCCACAGGAGGTCATCTAGTTATGTAGTACATTTATTTATGTCTGTCATTAGCAGGAATGAAACAGAACTGAAGCAGAAGCCCCAATACCTTTTAAATTGTATGTCATTTACATTCAAGGGAGGTACATTACAAATATGCAGCTCAGTTGCATTTTATTTGTATAGCACTTTTGTAATGGACACTGTCACAAAGCAGCTTAACAGAAAACAGGACATAGATTTAGATTAAAATCTTAAATGCGCAAGCCAGCGGTAGCAATAACAAGGGAAAAGGAAAATGAACAGCAAAGAACATCAGCACCTAATATTGACAGGACCCCTATAATCAGTTTTTCCAATGCTCACTGCTGTTTGCTGCTTTCTGTTCTTCAATAATGAACCATTCAAAAATCGATCCTTTTCAGTTCTTTTAGTTACTTTAAAGTACACGTGTGTTTGCAGTCTAGTACTTAACCTGCCTCAACAAAGTGTATACCTCCGCAACTACTTAAGTGTGATATACATGTGGCTACATGACGTTTACATGTCCCCTTCAACTACATAAACATTTATGAAGGCTTATTCTTACAGGTGTCAGCTGTTGTACAGTCTGTAGTAATACTATAAAGGAAATGTTCATAAGGCTAATTAACACTTAGATTAGCGCTTTCTGACAAATGTTATAAATCTACAGTATAAATGCTAATGTGTTTTTTTGCAACCTGTTATCAGACTTGTTGTCTCAATAATGATAATTGCAACATGACGAGAAAAAACAGCAGCGTGCACACGGTTGTAAAGTACAGTATACAAAACGTATGCATATACAAATGCGATACAAAAATTAAAGTGCACAAATACACTTGTGTATTTTTTGTGTATTGCATATTATACTGGTCCTATTAACACACTCTGTGAAATGTAACGGGTGTGTATCAGCCTGATGTGTGTCCAGGGACAAGGAATCAACGTCCCTAAAAGTGCAGCATGTGCATGAGTTACAACCGCTAACTGTCTTCTTATTCATCAACTCAAGATTTTCAAAAATGTGACCGTATTAGATGTGTTATTGTTATTTTATAGAAAACCTAATGTACAATTCATTCTAATGTTAAAAATCCATTCACATTGTTTTTCCCCTTTCTTTATTCATATCTGGATTTATATCTGCAGACATGTAGATACAGTAAGTGGGCTTCTTAACAAGTACGTCTTCATTATTTGCCTTTGTCCTTCGTCTTCTCAATACTGCTTTCCTTTCCTATAGGTTATAATATCTGGTCCAACAGTACAGTTGTTCTTCACTCATCATCACTGTGTTTCTCAGCATTGCCAAACAGTTTGTTTGTTATGGATTAAATTAGTCATCGTAATTCTGGTCTCCTCAGTAGTATGAGCTCTGATTTACAACTGTGTTCTTGCTGTTTGGTGTCATCAGTCCTAACTGCCACCTGAGAATCACCTGGATACCTCCTTGTGCAGGTGCATGTGAGGCCTTCCCAAGCCAAGACCTTTCAACAAAGTCACAAAGTGTCTGTATGATGAAGTCTTCGATATACACACTGTTGTTATCCAACTTGTATTCATTTTCTTTTAGTGCTCCCTCATGGGAGGTCATGTAAACCATGGCACTTTCTGCATAACAGCTTGTGACTACAGTCAGAGTTACAGGTACTTTGTCCTCCAAAGCAGTCAACAGTCATTCTTCACAGATGCAGTGAGTGTATTATACTTTTTAGTGTATATTCAGTACTCCAGGGCAACTGCATTCTGTTCTGTTGGTCAGTACGGCATTCACTACTGTGCGATTCTTGTGGTTTTATGAACACTGGATAACCTCCAGGGTTAATTGTGACTGTCACCGGGATCCAGCACCGTTTTGGTGGAAACTTGGTGAGAAGAAGCCATGGAAATTGTGGGTCTATAACAGTGATATTGATATCAGATACTACACAGTGTGTTTTTTGTTGGAAGGTCTTGGAATGCATACACTCATGCGCAAGATGGTACCTGGTTCATTGTGATCTCCCTTCAACCCACAGTTGCATACATAACAGGAGATTTTATTGTTTTTATTTCTTTTGTCTCCTCAATCTCACATCTTCACCTCTGCTTGAACTGCTTCTGAAAGTGTTTCTCCCTGCCACTGTTCATATTCTGAATATCACAATGATCTGACAGCACATATAGTGCCTCTTATCGAATGCTCATTCACTGAGATTAATTAAAATATTCTTATAGCATGTGATGGCAGACAAATGGCAGCTAATGGAGATTCTGGTTCAGTGCATTTCCTTTTCTTTCTTCATTTTAGTATTCACCCAGCATGAGGACCACCTACCTATCTATGACTGATGCGCAGGTGCGACACTTTGGAAATGACTACCAGGTGTAAAGTGTGAGTGTCTAAACCCCGAAGGAGCCGCAACCAGTCTGGAATACTCAAAGATGAAATTTAATTCAGATTTTTATCTCCGTGGATACATTTTTCCCTTTCCCTGTTCTCCTTCTTGAGGAATTCAAGACCTGCAGTTCTGTGTGTTGATTAACTCCAGAAAGACTCAAGAGACATTCCACACAGAAAGCTCTCCAAAGAGGAGGCCATCCAGGCTCATAGCGTCCATCAACCACCATGTAAATACAACTTTTTGGTCAGCATAAGAAATAATACAAACTGTAAGATGTTGGATTTGCGCCACAAACGCCACCAGTTCCATAACAAGCCTTTCAGTCGTCATTGATTTTGGAGGTGTTGAGATAAATTCACACAGGAACAATAATGAAACGAACACCTGAACAGGATTCCACAATAAGACACATTGGTTGTTCTGCATCGTAAAGAATAAATGGTGCTGCTACCTGTAGAGCTTCTGTACATAACTGTGACATCTCAATGCAATGAAGGTTTACCTCATCACTAGTCGGTTATGTTTTAACACATCAAGAGCTTTATCACGGGCCGGAACTGAAGGTTAACCACGTGTTGAAAGATTTGCTTTATTTTTAGGCTCAGGTTTGAGAGAACCGCTGTGATGAAATAGCTTTCTGTTACTCAATGCAAGGTCAAAGCTGAAGCAGTAAATACTTTAGTATATGTATGCTGATATACTGTGTGAATATGCCTGAGCTCCATGTGTTAGCTTGTTGCTTTTTCAATGCCACAGATGCATCAGTCCTAATAAGAAGTTTTAGGCATCCTCAACTGAATGACATGAACAAGATTGAAATTGTACTTATACTGTTAAAGATATATAGCCTGAATCTAACATTGCTCCTTTATGAAGTCTTTATGCTCAGAAATTTTTCTACTGTTTATGTTTGGGACCAGTTTGGAAAATGTAAAACATGATTAAATAAATAATTTGTTCATTTTTATAGTGGCTGTGTTTATTATCCTCTAAACTAGTTTCACTATTTACAGATAGTTTCCACTGAAGCGAGCTATTGTTAATATCATTGGATTTGCCACCGTTTATGTCTTTGGACGACTTTAGTAACTCACCAATAATCTTGAGCGCTTGCCAGTTTTTATTCTTTGACAGTCTGTCAGTTAAATGGTCCCATAAATTCTTACTCCACCTTTTGATTGACAAAACACAGATTCCGACAAAGATTCCAGCCAATCATACGGTACAATCACTGTGAACTTCCCATCTCCATTTTTACTCATTTAGCCTGATATCCACCTCCCTGATACACTGACAGTAAATACTGCTTCTCAACATGGGGTTCAGGGGCTCCAAGATCTTTTGTTTATAGTGGTGGAAATCACAACCCTTTGTTATTAAAGTTATTATATTTATTATAGAAATGAATTGGTTTAATCTAAAATATATTGATTCAAAGACAAATAGACCTTTAAGTAATGTCGACTTAAACCAATCTAATGTGTTCTCCTGCTGAAAATTTCAGAAATAGAAAGATCTATGGCTCTAATAAATAACCAGCATATTTTATGTACACATTAAAACAATGCTCATGAAATAAATTTGTTTAGAAGGGTCTATGGATTTTTTTGGCTGCAAAAGTATGTGGACACTTGACGATCACACCCATATGTGGTTCTTCACCCAAACTGTTGCCACAAAGTTGGAAGCATGCACAATTGTGTATTATAGTATTACTGCATTACAGTAGCATTACAATTTCCCTTCACTGGAATGAAAACCTGTTCCTGCGTGACAGTGCCCCTGTGCACAAAGCGAGCTCCATGAAGACACGGTTTTCCAAGACTGGCATAAGAGAACTCGAGTGGCCTGTACAGAGCCCTGACCTCAACCCCACTGGACACCTTTGGGATGAACTGGAGAAATAATAACTATTATTATAGCAGCAAAGTGGGATTAAATCTGGAATGAGATGTTCATCAAGCATATATAAATGTGATGGTCAGGTGTCCACAACATTATGGCCATATAGTGTGCATTGTGATTCACTGCACTACAGTACATATACCATTCTCACAGGCAGCGGTGGAGAAGAACCCTCATGGCACACACAAAATATTTGACCAACATTGGCTCTATATTGTGCCAAACAACATGTCGATAAGCTTCACTGGATGCATTTTGAGCAGGGTTGCACTGTGTGTGATTTACTGCATTACAATTTTATCAGTACATTTACCTCAGAATCTCTTAACAGTTCTTCAACTATGGAAGTTGGCTTTTAATGTTTACCTAACATAGCTGGATCTGCCGGTCAACTCATTTGTGAATGACATATCACCTAAATTATGGCAATTCTCATTATAGGTATTGACAGAGACATTTCTGAGATATTCTTTCTTTTAAAGCATTTCGGGTTTTATATTAAAATAAAGAACATTTTGTAAACTGTGGATTACTTTTGAAAAATACTCTGATATAGAGTAGCTATAAATAGTATACATTTACAGTATAAAAAGAAAAAACAAAATCAAATTGACTAGAGACTCTTAGGAGACTTTTATTATTTACACAAGACTTTAGCCTTTACGCTTGACAGGAAACCGGAAGTAGCGTATTAGACCGTGGACGCTGGCGTTAGAATAATGCTTCTGATCTGAGATCAGGATTAATACTTAATGTAAGCCTTTTGGGGGGAGGAAACTGATCCTGTCTCAGAATTGAAAGTCACTTCCGGTTTGTTGCTCGCTACTAGGTGAGCGTCTTAAAGCGTACTAGTGGTGTGACTCAGGTGATGTGAGCATCATACAGCAATTTACTGAAATGCATTCGGGAGAGAGAAAATAATTGATTTATTTCAGGAAAGAGCCAGGTGTAGTAGAAGTGGCGGGGATGTGGGAAAAACGCAATGGGAAACGTTTTCGCCAGAAAAGGACGCCCAAGTCGAGTAACGGAGCAGGACCGGGCTATCTTGGTACTGTTCATTCATATTTATTCTTGCGATGAAAGAAAGGTAACGTTTTATTTGTATGTGTGTGAGTCTACAGTTGTAATCAGTGTGTTGGATAAAGCTAATTAAGTAGCACAAAAGCGATTACTCTTCATGGATAAACAACTGCATGCACTGGGATTAGTCAGGTGTCCCATTTCACTGGCCCTGAGAGTTCCAGGCGTTGACAGCTACGGATGATAAAATAACAGGGTGTGCTGTTCTAGGAAAATAATCAGCAAGGTGGATGCACCCCCTGACTGCATTCACCCTGACATGGAGGTTTTTCTTTTTTTTCTTTTTTTTTGGATTGTTGTGTTTTATTCCTCTTATACCACAACACTCTACCAGCACTTACAATTCTTTGTTGTATTTTTTAATCAGTTTGTAGTTTAATGTCAGGTAAGTTTCTCTTATCATAAACACTGCTCTTATTTTCTTTCTCTTGAAGGAAAAAAAAAAAATCAACTACAACCTAAAGTGACAGATTTGAATTCTGTACAGGGCGGCACGATGCGAAAGTGTGAAAAAATCGTCAAACACATTCATATTCACATTGAACATGTGAACATTCCACAAAAATAATCTCGTGACGATGGAGTTGTCAAGTGATGATGATCCGGTGCTTATTCTTTTGCAAAAAAAGAAAGATTTGGGTACATCCTGTTACGAGGAGTAGGCAAGAACCCGGGGAGTTTCACTGCTTGGCTCAGGATCTTCACCACACCATGAGATTTTTTTGCTGAGCTCCTCTCCTAGTTATTTTTTTTTTTAGACATTATCTTTAAAGTCGTTATATTCATATTTTTTTGTTGCCCTTGCCGAACAGCTCGGGGTTTTAAGACTCAAAATGAATAAGAGACTCTGCCATGCCTGCAACGGTGTGATGTTGGTTCCACGTTGTACACCCTGATTTGCTGAATGTGTTCGTTTGGCGGACGAGATGTTAGAAATTTCACCTGTTGTGAAAAAAATAAACACGAACGTTCGTCTTTGATGTGAAAGTGTTCGTTCATGGAATAGTTGTTCTTATCAAAACACACACACACACACACACACACACATA
>JAQQZR010000008.1:8979066-8990292 GCA_030068235.1 Notoglanidium macrostoma | reverse complement strand
AACGTATGAGAATATGGAACTGTTGCTGAAGCACGTCCAGTATACCAGGTACAACTGGAATATCTGTGGAGATCTTACTATACAAAGTACTGTGGTTTCATCTGTGAACGGGACAGCCGTGCCAAAGAGTCGCACTATTCTCCACAGAACCGGCCACTCCGTAAAAAGTTAGTTCCGGGACAGAAAAATGTGGCACATGAATCGCTTGTCGACCCAGCAAAGATATTTTTGCCTCCTCTTCACATGGAACTGGGACTCATGAAGAATTTCGTGAAAGCACTGAACAAGGAAGGCAGCTTGCTGGCTGCTGTTGGACACTGCAACGTGATGCACCAGACATTGAATACAAAAGAAAATCAGGAGCAAAGCACTTTTAATTCTGTTGAATTTAACAGCTTATGCGAAACATAAACGTGACTAAATACGTTACTGTCAGTAAACATAGAAATGTCTATTTCTCAGAGTTCCTACGTGATGCAGAAAAACCAGAACTATATTTGTGCAAACCCAGTAGGTACCTGTCACAATCAGCAAAAACTTTTCAGGAAGCAAGACTTTTCAAAACAATTGCTGTGCAGTGATTTAGCAAGGGAGTGTAAATGTAAATATAGGAAATATGCTACGTTGGTTGCAATAAACTAAATCCTACGTAGTGGACCTTTAATGCTAGTGACCACAAGGTTGTGGGTACAAATGCTAGGACTTCCAGAAAGCCCATGGGCAAAGACTTGGTTTTAATTTTAAGCTTATACCTTCATCATATATGGTCTTGCCTGTAATTTACTTTAAATGAAATGGCCTCGGAATGACCAAATATAAACATGGACATGCTGAACCTGAATATTTGTATGAGGAAATAACTCAGCACCAGTATTAGATCAAAATGTAACATGTATGACATGTTATTTTATACCACAGGGACATGTGATGTGTGCGATTGATGACAGATGGCGCAAACCCTGTGAACATACGATGTCTTTATTAATGATTGATATGATTATTACTCCACGTGATATATTTAACTATTTACAAACATTACGAATTGTCCGAATATGTGGTCAATAACGGGATAGTATTATCAGATCAGTAATATGCATCGCTCAATGTATTTTTTCCCCCCAGGAAATCGATGAGATGCTGGCAGGCTCCTTGAGCCAGGAGGATGAGGAGGCTGTGCTGGCAGAGCTGGAGGCCATCACTCAGGTACGCTTGTCTCTACCAGAGCAGGTGTCTGATTTATTTTAGGCTGATTTTATTTTTCTTCCTTTTTCTGCCGATCTGATTTCTTCTGTTTCAAAGGATGAAGATGTTCACCTTCCTGAAGTGCCCACCGAGCCATTGCCTGCACTGCCCGAGCTAGAGAAGGGTGTGAATCACTTAAAGATCAAATGCAGCATTACGTAAAACTGCCAGCATGTGGCTCCCTTTCTCTCTTTCTAATTTTCTGCTCTTGTTTTGTGTTTAGAGAGAAAAGCAGCTCAAGTCAAACAGGATGGAGAGATTCTGTTGGCATAGTAGCCGACGGTCTTGTGACACGGATTGAGCACGCATTAATCAGTCTCTGATATGAAGAGAATGTAAAAGAGCACACTGCAAACACAATATTCTTTCCTGTCAGCTCTTGCCACGACTTTTCTTAAAGCATTCATTGCATGTACTAGCTTTATTTACTGTAATGAAGGTAAAAATGTCTGATTTGAACAGAAACACTGAGCTGAAACCGATCACCCCATTATCAGTTTGAATTTGCAGCCTCGAAGCATATTTTTACGATTCACATATTGAATTGACTGCCGTAATTATGATGATGGTGAACATTTATGCAACTGTCTCCTTGTGTAGTTGGTATTAGAAGATTAATGAAATAGACTGCCGTTATACAATCTTGAGATTTTTAAAAAGAAAATTTTGAACCATGAAATGAAGGAACTTGCACCGATCTCACACAACATGGGATTTGCAGTGAGTGATCACAGTTCGTTTCCTTTGCGTATGACGTACTGTAAATGACCTTGTAATATGTGAAACTGCCCTTTTTGTGTAAGTAAAATCCATATCAGTATCGATGAAATGTGCTTTCTGTACTCTACCCTGACCTCCAGAGAGACATCAGTCCTTTCCATCAATCCTCAAAAGCTTTGTCTGCATAGCCTATGCCTTTTATGTACAAATAATTTCCTTGCAAAAACATCCATGGCTTTGTGGATACAGTAAGCAAGAACAACTTAATCTCCACCTTCTTACATGATTATTTTTCCACCCACAAGCGGATGTCCTTGACCAGTAAGCTGCTTTAATTAGTACTCTTTGCCCAGACCACTGGAGCCAGGATTCATATCAAATGTTCATATTTGTTGTTAAGATAAGAAACAATAAGCCTGAACTCAGAACACAGTGCGCTGCAGTAACATGAAAAAAGAAAACGTAAGGTTTATTAAACCAGATTTGGGAATGTGAAACAGTATGTCTGCATCAGATGGTACTCTATCATACAGCCGGACAAAAAAAAAACCCTTGGAATCTGTAGGAAGCAAAACAAGTTTATATTGAAATTTCAAGATGTTTAGTGCATAACTTTAATTCTTTGGGGATCCAAAAAATTTGAGAGTGTAGATGAGTTCTTTCAGTTTCCTCACTTCATTGCTACCATAGCAACAACTAGCAGTATTAAATGTGATGGCATTGATGTTACTTTCTTAGCTGCTAATGTGACTCGGGGTGAAATGAAAAGTCCTTGATACTAATGTCTGAGAGGCGCTTAACAAAACAATCAGCCGGTTTTGTTTCTCCGTTGTCGGGCACATCTTAAGAGAAATGCGATAAATCAAATCCAGCAGGGATACATGAAGGCTGATGGATGATGATTAGTGATGGCACCAGCCACTTTAATAGCAACACCCATACCCTTGCAGTTATTCAAGCACTCACAAGCTTGAGTTAATCTTCACATTAAAACAAGATGTCCGGCTGTTTTGAGGCTGATGATATCAGGCTGATTATTTCTGAAAGTGTTGATCAAGGATTTTCATATCAAACCATCTAGTATTAACACCGAATAGCACAAGAACTCTCGTTATAGACAGCTCTGCAGGCAGAAACACCTTGATGAGAGATTTCATGATGAGAGCTGGTTTCAGACTTGAATAGCCAATGTTTACAGCTGTGCAGAGCAGAAAAGCATCTCAGAATGCACAACATGTCAAACCCTGACGCAGATGAGCTAAAACAGGAGATCATCATGTCAGGCTACAGTCTTAAGCTACAATGAGCACAGGTTCATCAATTGAGGACTGAAAAAACATCACCTGGTCTTATTATTCCAATCTTTAATATCAAACAGTAACGCCATTTTCACCGGAATTCACCCGAGCAACTGTTTCTCCTTTCGTCAATATTATTGTGCCACGGTTGCCATGGTTATTGAGCCACTGGAGGCGGGGAACGTGAACAGGTAGCGTAAAGACACGCCTTATGGGCGGAGCTAAACCACGGGGGCGTGTTTTCCAAACAGAGAGAGAGAGTTGTCTGTTTCAATTACCGCAGCACGGTGGGCGCTTCTCAGCTGCAGCTCCTGTAGAGCGACAAAACAGCGAGTTTCTCTAGTCACTACTGAGCTTTATTCTATTTTTTTTTAATTATTATTATTGCGTCTAGGAGGCAAGACACCAAGACGTGTTTCGGATAACCGTTTTGTGTAGAGGAGAGTGTTTATGGTTTGGAGTGAAGATATCACCATGTCTCGTACCGACGAGGTCCACCGCGTTACGGAGAATGTCTACAAGGTAAAGTAGCTCTCGGGCACAGAATGCGGGCTTTATAGGGATGATTGAGGAGCTGTGTTTAACATGATAAAGTGCATGATGGGAGTTTCACTGCGGAATATGTGCTTAAAGCAACAATGTTACTGTAGGGTGTGAAGGGAAGAGGGGAAAAAACTTGTTGGCATGCGTTGGGTTTCATTTTAAAGGAATAAAACAGATTAACCTGCATTTATTTATTTATTTATTTATTTATTTTTTTTGCATAATAAAGAGTTTTATTTATTTAAAATTTTTACCTTCTGAAATCTCTCTCTCTCTCTCTCTCTCTCTCTCTCTCTCTCTCTCCTGGGAAGCTCGGGATTTTTTCATGGCTTCATAGTTGCCCTTCCTTCACAGAAACGACCAGCTGTGTTGCAACAGGTTTTTAAGTCAACTCTGGCCTTAGGCAGTTTCACTCTCCATCTCCACACCCTGTGTCGACCTGCTCCATCGTGTATTCCTACCTACCTACACCACACAAACAAAATCCCCAAACTTGCTCTTTTCCCTGGATTACGCAGCAGTCCTGTGCCTGTTAAATAGGGCACCTGAAGTCCAACACTTCAAATGAGGACAATGGAAGTATTCTGAGAGCTTCAGGCATGTGTCCCGTATCAGGGTGGTGCCTTTTGCATTGGCGTGGATGCAGAACACCACCTCACCATTTCCCCACCGTGTTTACACCAGTCTGTACTGGATTCGAACTGGGTTTTTAGCATTTGCTGTCTGTCTGAGTCACGCCATATCCTTTGATAGAGGAAGGGAGGCTGAGGCGTATAGGACATTTCCATGTAATTCAGCAGGTGCTTTTTTATTTTTATTTTTCTCAGTCAGTCATGGCATTTTCAGTGTACTTCTGTATTATAGTGCTCTTCGAGCGCTAAACTGAATCCGTTCATACCTGTGTCCGTTTCCGGTCTCCTAACGAGACCCGTGAAAGTAGGACAAATTCTCAGGAGGCTGTGACGTGACAAGTTTTCACACAGCACTCATGCTGACAGAATAGGTCTGACAATGTGTCCAGACCTAATTTACCTTGAGCAGAATTATATCCTATCTTTTCTTTCCTTCGTAACCGCCCCGGGAGCCGGCTGAGGCCGGTTCAGGTCCATTACAAACGGAACAGCCGTACGAAAACGGAATGGATCGGGCAAAACGATTTCAAATAGAGCTACTTTGACAAAATGGATTCATTTCACATCGCAGTTTAAGATCTGTAGCCCAGGATGTTTGCAGATTGTTTTTGGAATGTTGATGGCGTCGGAAACGGCAACTTGCCGCAAAGGATTCTGGGAAGGGCCTCTTTAAACGGCTGACTGTACAGAACTCCACCCAGTTCCTTAGCTAGGTCATCTGGCAAGTAAACGCTCCAATGTGCTGCTCTGTTCCATGCTTTGGTAGCCTGAAAGCTGACTGGGCTAAAAAGTCCGAGCAAATGTAATGCCGTAACATATTGGGAGCTAGCCGGCTAATTAGGTGCATTAATACAGATTAAGATCGCATGATCACGTGTAGTTCCTGTCGACGTCTTTATCCATAGTGTGGAAAACAGGACCGTTCTCTGCACCTCACTTTGTTTGGATTGCCTGCGTTGCCCTGTTTCTCATAAACACTCATAAAAATTCTCGTTTGCGGTCAGCCATCCTGTGCCTCATCTGATGTATGTAGTGCAGCAGGATGTGGGATTTGGAAGCTTTCTATAGTTAAGGTTTCAAGCTTTAAACACACGTCGGGGTCCAAAATCCGAGAGCACTAGTGACTAGCACCTCTTTTTTGTTTGTTTGCTTGTTTATATTTGGTTTATACATCCCTTTTTTTGCTTTAATGACTGGAGACCCAGTGGCCTTTTCCCCTGACTTATAAAATACATGTTCTGCTGTGTTGGGCGAATCAGGTTGCAAGGAGTCTTCGAGGAGGGGGAAATGTGAACATTCAGGGAGCTGCTGAATAATCACAGGAAAGTGGTGAATGACGAGCACGGCAGTCTGGCCGCTAAGGTGTGTTCGTGTTTAAACACAGGGTGTGGGTGTGAATCCACCTAAGACTCCGTTATGCACACAAACATACGTGTGTAAACAAGGCACTCCCTACCTGTGGTAACAGCTGCCGGCCTCACTTGTGAAACAATCAGCAGGGTGATAAGAGGTCCTCGTTTCTGACGCTCTGTCTGCTGTCGCAGGATTGCATCCGACGTCACATCCGCCTCAGTAGATAATGCAAGATATGAAGTGGTGGTCAGCCAAGCTCACTGTTCTCCGAGCCTTACTGTCGCTAGTTGTTAAAATGCCCTACGCTTGCGCGGTTTGAATCGAGCAAACTGTGAAACTGGTGAAAGTTCCCCCGTGAAGTGATTAAAAAAGGCCGAGAGAGTACTGGATTTTCATGAAAGGTTTTTAAATTCTTCAGGTTTATTATGTTTGGATGCGCAAATGACCCTCCTTCCCATTTTCTTCCATCATTTCGTGACGTTTTGAAGTTCGGCCCACTGTGTGATCTGTGAGAGCGAGTAAGATAATGAAGACGATCCACATAAACACAAACGCAGAGCTCATGAGCTAACAGAACGAAACTGCTTACCCGGCCGTGCGGTTACAGAGAGGGGTGATGACTTCTCTGGCCTGTCTCACCAATACCCCGGTCTATAAACGTGTTTTTGTGAATGATTTACCCGGAGCAGGGAGGATTGAGAATCGAGCGATTGAGAATGTTAAAAACCTGTAGCGTCCTAGCAGATATCGCAGAAATGCATACAAAACGCCCCAAAAAAAGCCGGGCATAAACGATATGGGATTTATCTTGTAGCGTTTTCATTCCCACATCTTTAACCCAGCCACATATAAAAAAAAAACCTTGTACGCCTCCGTGCTCTTCCAGGCTTTCAGCTGTTTGTGTAGAACGACGTCCGCAGCACCGGCTAGTTCGAGATGTCCGGGAACTCGACGGAATGATAGTTTTCCAACTCGTAGTTAAAATCCTTCTTTGATGACATGTAAGGACTTCTCTCATAGCAACGAGCAACTTTTAAAACGCAAAACTGTGAAAACGGTCTGGTACGGATTCACTAGCTCTGTGCACGGCTGTGGCTAAACCGGTTTGCCCGACCACCACTTTATTCACCGGACGTAAATTGGCAAGCAAAAGTCATGTGACCAAGTACGACCTATTGCAAGGTTGTCCCGAGCTTCACTGCCGACCGCGTTCCAACATGAAGCTGAACACGAACAAGGCGTCCACGGGAGACGTGAGGACCTCCGCAGGCTTGCATTCCCAGGCTGCTTGAGAACAATTCTGACGTATATCTACCTACAGCCATCTGTTCTGGACTAGATGTGTGCTGATGTGTTGTGGGTGGGTTTTTCCTTTTGGGAGGGAATTGCACTATTTGAGCACTGAACATTTTCTTTAAAAAAAATCAGCTGAACATGTGATCATGTCATTGCATCACAAACTATAAGAGCCAATCATAGTCCATATGCAAATTCAGATCTGGTGACGCTGACTCGCCAGGCTGTTCAACAGATTTTTAATCAAATCCGAATTTATCGACGATGGTGTTTTAGCGGAACCATCACATCAAACAAGTGTAAAACAAGTTGGGGGGGAAAAAGCGACTGTGAAGTAGGGCAGTTTCAAGTTCCACCATTATAGCGGTGTCATTTGTGCACCTTGTGACCTGAAGTGTTTCACTGCCTGCGCAGGCTTATTATATGCATCACTGAGAGTCTCATTCTAGACTCATGCTGCATGTTTTGTCATCTCGCGTCTCTCAAATCTCTGGTCACTTGTGGATCCTCCTATCTTTAGCTTGCTGCTGGTTGCCATGGTTTCACCGGTAGTGCTAGTGCCATGTCTGTACAAGTTACCTACAGAACATATACAAAGCCAGCCACGTGACTACAGATCTCTGCAGTGAATCACTGTTCGAGTGACCACGTGAGCCTAAAACATACCAGAGGTGACCTGTACCTTCAGCCCTCCCGTTGCTAGTTACCATGTCGCTTCACTTCTGCTTTACATAACGGTAAACTCTCGCCGCTTCCACTCACTCAAACAGTTGTTCAGACGCACTTTTGCATTCGATCAGCAGCGCCGAACCAAAAGCTTTCCATCCACTCCTTTGCATTATGAGATCACGTGTTGGATGAGACAACTGATATATGGTAAAGCATTAACCTGGACTAGGGTTAACCCTAACCCTAGGCTGCTGATATAATGATCACTAGCAGGGTTTTGTCCAACAAAACACCATTTGTATAACAAAAGAATAAATAACTTGACTTCCTGTTGGCTTTTGGGGGAAAAAAAGAAAACCAAACGTCGTATGCACGTTTATGCTTAAACATGACAGGAAATGTTTTATGTGTATTCATTAGTTTGAACGTATAACGCTAGTCGAGCAGGAATACAAAGTCGTGAAAGTGCAGTACGTGCCAGTGCAGCGCAAAAACCGTTTTATCTCCGTCATTAAAAAGCAACCAGTGACCATACGTTTAAACATTTCATCCAATGGCAGCGACCGACTCCAAAAACATTTTTACGTGCAACAAGCGACCACTAAAGCTCGTAGGTGAAAATTTCTGCCTCCTTGTTGAGGGTGTGAACGTGACGCTTCACCACAGTGTCACGTAAAGTCGCCTCTCCCTGGGACTCCCTTACTCTCTGTCGTCTGTATTGCTATATATAAATATTCCATCGTACTTTTGAGTTCACTTGCATCTCATTAACTTTTAGATGCACGTAATATGGAGTGCGCAGCACATTGCGACCTTTGTCCAGTGGGCCAGCTAATCAATTTATGATCTGTTCACCACTTTCAGTGGAAAACCAGTGCTGGTTACATTGACTTGCTCTTTTCAAATGACTGTGATTCGTCCTACCTTCTGTTATGGATTATTGTATTCTTATTCATGTTTGGGCTGCATTTAAATAATAAAAAAAAAAAAAAAATACCACATGGATTGCATTCAGGAATTCCTTTGATTGGTACGCCTATTGCAGTTTTTTTTTTTTTTTTTTTTTTTAATTCATTCAGTCACTCTCTGTTAAAAGCTCTGTGATAATACTGCACTTGTTACTACTACCAGATGAAGGAGGGGACAAAAAGCACCTCACATCACCAGATCCTGCTATTGGTTGGCAGCCCAGAGGGTACGTAGGCATTGTGAAAGGTGTGTGTGGATAAACACTACCTGGTTGCCGTGCGCTGGGCAGGGTGTGACTTGTTAGGTCCTCGCTCAGTTGGAAAACAACACTTGAGAAAAAATGGGAGTGTCTCCGGCACCTCTCCCAAAGAGGCAACCACGGACAGGTTTGCCTGTTTGGGTATGGAGCTGGTGTGGATCCCAAAGTGGAAAATGCCAGGTGTGGCTCTGCTTTCGCACATACCAAACCTGTGATGAGGTCGGCCTCGATTGCTCAGGCCGCTGTTCCGTTTCAAACTTCTCTCCATAGTACGGTTCCATTTCCGGCGTCTTCGTAATCTGGCCGATATTAGATTTCGCTCGTTCGGAGACCCGTTTTATTAGTTCTCATCACCGCAGGGCGATTTTAAAAAAGACGAGGACCGCGTCGCAGCGTAGATGTGGTGAAATCTGGACAGGTGGTTTCTTAGCAACAACGTGCCATTATGTGTTTCTGTCACTCTCGTGTCATATGAGAGAGCGAGGGAAAAGAGCGAAAGAGAGACGTGGGTGGGAAGAGATGGGCGATGTGGAGGAGGGCTTTTTTCGAAAGGAATTCAGAATAAACAGCGAGTAGTCTGAAAATGCCTTCGAGGCAAAACCATAAACTCTGCTTTGTTTCAAAAGGCTTTTTGGGAGCGAAAGGTCTTTTATGTTCTCTGTAATTACTCGCTCTTGAAGGCATTGACTTACAAGGCATTTACCATCATGCGTCAGCAGGTTTGTTCCAGGTTTACCTTAATGTTCATTTAACTGCTGACTTCTGCCTTCAGCCAGTAAAGGTATAATAGGTAAACTTTAAAAAAAAAAAAAAAATCTGTATTCATTACCAGCTTCCTGATGGTTTGTAGCAGAAGTCTCATGAAGTGGGCTTTATAAGCGGAGGCACCATTTGAATCCATACACCCACATCCTCGTCGAGTCAGGGGGTGGATGGCTCCGAGCCACTGCTGCGTCTTATTGTCAGAGCTCTCTCTCTCTCACAAAAAAAAAAAAAAATTGAAAATGAACCACGACAAGCTTATAAACTAATCTCAAGAAACAACAAGGGCATCAGGCTCGGTGAGGATCGGCTTCACATCACGGCTCCGCACGGTGCTGATGAAAACGACGATCAGGGTTGCTGCGCAAACTCATTTCTGAAGCTCATTGTTTTATCGCGCTTTGTTGCTTTCTCATGCTTTTCCTCTAGCTCGGATTTCATAAACCTTTCCCAAGCGCAATTAGGACGTCAGTTAAGCAAACGTGAACGAATAAGCGATCCAGCACCGGCAGTAGAAAAATTTAATGCGTCACATTCGCTAATCACCAATAACACACTTAGCTAAACTCATTAGTCAGTGACTTAAATAATTCATTAAAGAAGCCAAATATTGTGCTAACATTAAAATCTGACTTTATTTTGCGGTTTGAGTATTTCACTGACATTTCTAATAGGTTTTTTTTCTCTTCAAGCTCGTACCACCGGGTCTGATCTGTAGTTGAGGCGGTGAATGCCAGGACAGAGTGGGATGTCGGCGGTGGCCTTTTGCGAGGAAAAATGAGTGTAGGAGCGAAACGGAGAGAGGGTGAGAGCGCGAGGGTGGGGAGAACGTTTCTCCATCCTTGTGGAAATGGCCTGTAATTGCTACGTGGGGCCGTGGGCCTGTAATTAAGCAGAGAAGAGGAGCTGGAACAGAAGCACAGGCAGCTCTGCACCCAGGCTGCCCACGGCGACCTCTTTTCTCTGCTTTCATTTTTGCAAAATTACATAGAAACATGTTCAGGTTAGCTAAGTGAAAGAAACGTTTTTGTTAGTCTCAGTCACACGACCACCCCAGCCATCAGGAGGAGCCTCAGACATGTGCAAGGGTTGAGCGTCTGTTCTTAGAAGACTTAACACGGCAAGCCGCTTTTTTGTTTCTTAGCTAGGGCTGGGGAATATGACCATATAATATCGACATTGCGATAAATTAGTTCATGAGAAACTTTTTCTGATGTTGTGAGTATAGGGAGATATAATGTCTGGGTGATTAGGATATAATTTATTGTTAGGCCGTAGTGTTTAAGAAATCGTGATGCATGGAAATGTCCTAATATCACGATGAGGTATTTTTGCCATATCACGCACTAGGACTGTTATTTATTTTTTTTATCTTAAAGATTAAATTATTAATGTATCAATCTTTGTTTTTTTTTTTTTTTTTTTTTTTTTTTTTTTTTTTTTTTTTTTTTTTTTTTTTTTTTTTTTTTTTTTTTTTATTTTT
>JAQQZR010000008.1:8957029-8978508 GCA_030068235.1 Notoglanidium macrostoma | reverse complement strand
ACACGTTATTGTCAGTAAACATATAAATGTCTATTTCTCAGAGTTCCTACGTGATGCAGTAAAACCAAAACTATATTCGTGCACACCCAGTAGGTACCCGTCAGCAAAAACGTTTCAGGAAGCAAGAAAAATTGTTGTGCAGCGTTCTCTTCCTGTTGACTATATGCCTCATTATATAAGCATAGCAGTTTAATAACCCACTTGTCCAGCCAATTATCTCTTAACTTGGGTTAATTGAATCTGCTTGCCTTTAAGACTGTAAAAAAAAAATAGTGCAGAGGCCACAGACGAGACAAATATATTAAGCATGTAGCGCTGCATAGAGAAAACAATGTAAGTAAATTATGTGCTATACACCGCTAGTTCCCATAGCAACCGATTTGAGAACAATTATTCAAACATGATGGCAGTGATTTGATTATAGAAATGAAGTACTTGAAAATGAACACTTGTTACTTTATTATTATGATTATTGTTATTATAGGCATTTTTGCATATCTGTATGTGTGTGTGTGTGTGTGTGTGTGTGTGTGTGTGTGCAATACTACCTGAATGTTTGGACACTAAATTGGTAGATCATCCGTTTGATAAAGGTTTGTATTGGGAATGTGTATGTAAGACCCAAGTTAAGCTCAAAAAGTAATAAAAAAAAAAAAAAAAGGTTGGCTTGAGGAGCATGTAGGGCTGATACCCATGTAGAACTCCTTCCTTCATTGGTCGGAGATATGACGACGGAAAAAAGCAAACGAACGTGTAGAAATCGCCAAACTCCCCTGATCACGAAGCACACCGATCTGCACTCAATATATTACTGCGGTGTGTCGTGCTATTATGCAGTGAAGTGTTTGATGGAGTTATTTCATGATGCCTTCCCTTTTAGGGAGTCATTCTTTGCAAGAACGTTGATTGCATTCGTCTGCATCAGCTGTGAACATTTGATTAAATGCAGCTCTTGCTTAAAAGCTGAGGCCACCTTTGTACTTTCCACAAATGGTATTATGCAGATTGTCTGAAGTTGAGGAAAAAGGTGTCCTGGGAAAGAAAGACGTAACCGCAAAAGATAAGACCGTAATCATTAAAAACTTGTCAACCGTTGATATTGCGAAGATGACTGGCAGAGACCGACGTACCATCAAGATGTAGGTGGAAGAATCCGATGCGGTTACGAAAGGGTCCGATAAGGGGAAAAAGAAAGTTGTTGCAGAAAGTGAACTCTTGGAGACGTGAAGCGAGTAGTGATGAAGAATTCTTCAGCCAAAAGCAAATAGATATTTGACAAGGCTGCTGTCAGAAGTGTATCAGGATCAACAATATGTAGGATCCCTTCCAGCTTGGAAAGTGTGTACAGTCAGATATTGAGCCTCCGCTGAAGGCCAACCACAAAGTGAAGACGTTCAAAGAGCCAAGAAATACGTGGAGGTGGACTTCCAAACGCCGGTGTTAACTGATGAGCAACTCTTAATGGACCTGATGGATGGCGCAAAGGTTGGCTGACAAATGATAGACCTCATCCTTTCAGGCTGAAACATCAGCAAGAGGGTGGTGGTGTGATGTTTTGGGCTGGAATAATTGGCAGTGAGCTTGTTGGTCTTTGGCGAGTTCCAGAAAGTGTGAAGCTGATTCCTGGATAGAACTTTTGAAAAACAACTTTGTTTCCTGGTAGAAAAGGAAGCATGACAATCCTCCATCACGTGCTGCCAAGAAGACCGATGGAGTGGCCGGCATCTTCAGATGTTTTAGATCCTATAGTGAAGCTATGGAGCATTTAAGCAGCAAGATTATACATCTGGACGTCAGTTTTCTTCAAAGGATGAACTGAACATCAGCAAGAAGTATTCGTCAGTGAATAAGCTTTTCATGCAGAGGGACTGTTGCATAGAAATTTCAAACCCCTTAACATTTCCAAACAAGCATTGTTACACACACCAGGGTTCAACCACATTCATGAAATTTGTGGTTTTTATTGATATTCCATTGCATAAGATCGCGGCACAATGTTAAGTTGTGTATTTTGTTAAGTCTCTCCATGTATTTCATAACGAGTGACGTTACTTTGATACACATGATGTACGTTATAATTTTCACTCGCATCTACTAATATATTTTTGAGATATTGAATCGTTTGTGTCTTGCATTATAGTGTGACCCATACTGTGGATAATTATAGAAATGAGTAGTTTAAATCATTTTGTGTCACATTCAGCATTTTTTTATTTTTACATTTTTTTCACTTTTTGTTCCTCCGTTCAAATCTCCAGAACACATCGCATTTCAGCAGAGCTTGGCTCCCTTTTTTTTTTTTTTTTTTGGCTCCGTTTGCAACTCGCTGCTCATTTTATGTGCTCGCATCTACAGAGAAATGTCACCCACAGCCCAAAACACAGCGCGTTTTTGGCTCCACCTCTCGGAAATGGTCTCGGCAATGGTTGTTTTGGTCCGCACCCAAGTCAGATTGCTGTGTTCTCACCTGCACAAACGAACAGCACCAGCAAGGAAAACACACCAGGGTTCGATTCAAACAGACTAAACACTGCGTATGAGGGAGAGGCCTTGGGGGTTCCTCTGACGAGAAAGGTTGGGCTATAATAAACATTAGCCAGCCATCTTTCTCTTAATGTTAAGACAAAACAGCTTGTCATGTTTCTGAGAAGCAACATTTCTAAACTCTATGCCTGGAAAACGTTCCCTGTGGGAACAACGTTAAAGGAGCAGCTTTAGGGCTGAGGCTCGTTCCAAATTTGAAATAAACATTCAAAATAACAGCATGATTTCTTTCTTAAAATCTGTTTATTGTTGATCTTAAATTGTGTGCGTCCTCCAGGCAAGTCCCTGTAAATTAGCTGTTACTATAGAAACGCCAACATGTTGGAACAAGTGCATTGATATAAAACCGTGAATTAAATTACAGCCAAAGCTGCTGATAAAGGACTTTAATCAGCACCGTCTGACCAATCAGATTCAAGAATTCCGTAGTATAATTCCAATAAATGTGACCGGCTTAGTGCCCAACCCTGAATACACACTCTGTACGTCTACATTCAGAAGTCTATCCATGACCGAATATAGAGTTTCCCTTCTCTTTTTTTCTTTTTTTCTTTTTTTTTTTTGTTCTACATGCTGTGACTTTTCCCACTTAAAGCACAGCCTCATTAATGCCGCGTCCTCACCTTTAGAAGGCTGAAAATGTGATGAGCGCTGCAGAAGACTCCCTTTTAGAGCGGCAGTCATAGCTGAGAGTGTGCGAGACAGCACATGATGTTCTGTACAATAGAGATCTGTTCTACACCAAGCCTCTGAGTCATACGCAGGTCCAAAAGTACAGATTTCGGATCTCCTAAAAGACTGCTGAGCTTTCCAAACGCGGTGTGTCGAAAGAGTGCTGACGTTCAGATCTAGATCTCTCCAGACCCGAGTGCTGTATTGATTTCACTACGGCTTCGCGCGAAAGCCATGATTAGGTTCGTCTGTTCCGAGATCTCCCGAGCGCCAAGGGTCAGAGGTGCACTGTTTAATGTACGTGTGCATTCAGTTCAAGTCAAGATGTCAGAAATGCCTTCACCGCACCATTTATGACCCAACTATTAGTCACGAAGGCATTCACAATCTGTTCCTAATTAAATACTCAAAGAATCGATCAAGAAGGGATGAGGCGAGCTAAACACACTGGTGTTTCCATGGACACCGATGCTGCTGTGTGGAGTGTTGTGCACGGAGGTCAGGAGGTTACACTGCCGAAGAGCTCTGACTAATAACTGCTTCTGTGGGCAAGAACGCAACAAATCAGAAAGTACAGGCCTGTATCATTTCCCACTCAATTTCACAGTGAAGTCGAGCATCCATTAGCACAATCCCCCCCCCAATCCGCATCTTTTTGAACTGTTGCTCATAGCAGGCATCACAGCATGAGGAAAGTACTATCCGCCCCCTTCTACATACATGACTTTACAGATATCTGTTATCGATGAGGAGAGATTAGAGAGCACCGCTAATTTTGCTCCCTTGGCTCTCGGCCACAGGTAATCGTGAAATCCTCAGCTTTCGAGTTGGTGATCTGCTGACGATAGAGCAAAAGCTTTTCCGTTGCACTCTGGAGCCTGTATGTCGTCTTAATATGTAATGCAGAATAAATTCACGGTTTAAACTGGATATCAGTTGTGGTGGTGTAATAAAATATATATTCATATACATAATTTCAGGACATACAAAACTAATATTGTCATGCTAAATGCACCTGTGGAAATACCATACCAGCTACTTCTGTGTTATTCTACAATATGTTGTTTTGTTTTTTTCTTTCTACACTGGAACTGGTTACTAATAGTCCCCAAACTTACCTCGTGCCTGCACCATTGACCGAGTTTATATTCTTAAAACTAAAAAGATGACCTGTTGAGTGCTGCAAGAATCTAGCTAGTTTTCTGCTACTTTTATTTTATTTATTAGACAGGTAGCATGGTACTCGAGGGTCCTGAACACTGGTTACTGTCTTTGTGAAGTTTCACATGTCCTCCTCTGGGTTACTTCTGGGGTTTCAGGTTTTCTCTCGCGTTCGAAAGACATGCCAGGAGGTAGACTGGCTACTCTAAATTGCCTCTGTGATGGACTAGCGTTACATGTAGAGTGTTCACGCTTCATGCCCACTGTTCAAGGGATATGCTGTAGATCCACTGCAACCTTCACCTGAATGAATGAATGCAAGAATATAACATATAAAGTTTTTGGGACGATTTGTTGTTTGTATATAGAAATGGATTGAATAGATAGAAACGTTTTTAAGCAGGGGCTCTTTCCATCCAGATCGGTTTGATTGTATAAATCAGGGCTTCCCAAACTTTTGGCCAGCTAAATCCCTTCAGCCTAAATCATTTGCCTTAAGTAGGCCTACTTCTTGAGACTTTTAAGTAGGCTATCTGAAACCTTTGTGATAAATGGCAAGGCGTTTCACTTTTCAGCTCGTGAAATACACAGAGATCTTTTGCTATTTGTTATTATTACAGTTGAAACTTGATATCATTTTTCATTTCTTCTGATCTAATCAGCGTTTCGGGATCCCTCGGCTGGGAAACCCTGGTTTAAGTGGATGAGCTTATTTTTTTTTTTTTAATAATTGGCAAATTATTGTATAAAAATGGCATTTCAAATGGCAAAAGTGGTTAAAACGCTCATCTCTAGTATCTCATGCACAAGCTGATACTTTTCATAGTATTATATTTGAGCATTAATATGACCGAACACGTTTTTCGGCTTCTGTAGGAACACGATCATTTGCATCAGATTTTGCTAGTTAAGCCGTAATAATGGCAGTTAATGCAAAGCAATAAGAGTTAATGTATTCCGTCTAACCGCATGCTATTATGCTGTTAATGTGTCCTGCTAATACTTGCTCATCATTTACACTGTGAAAAATGTTTTCTCTAAGCACATACGTGCACTTTTAATTGGAATACCAGTGCACCTACTCATTCATGCAATTTTCCAATCATCCAGCCATGTAGCAGCCACTGCGTTAAATCATGCAGACACGGGTCATTGTGCACGCGTGCGTGCTGAGACGCTTTTCTGCTCAGCGCGGCTGTAAAGGGTTATTTGAGTCGCTGTTATTAGACTTCCTCGTCACTTCAAACCAGCCTGGCCATTCTGCCTTTGACCTCACATATCATTATCAACAATCACTTACGCCCACAGAACTTCCACACACTGGATGGTGTGTGTGTGTGTGTGTGTGTGTGTGTGTGTGTGTGTGTGTGTGTTTTGCACCATTTGGTGTAAATGTGTGAAAATCTCAGGAGATCAGCAGTTTCTGAAATACTTAAACCAGCCCATCTGGCACCAACAACCATGCCTCGAGATCACATTGTTTTTTTTCTTTCTCTATTCTGATGTTTGAAGTGAAAATAAACTGACTAGATTGCTGGTATTAAAGGGCTGCCCTGCATCTGTGTATCTGCACACTCATGCAGCTGGATAATCTACATTCCTGCTCACTGAAGCCTGTCTTTTGATCAAAAGTTTAGATAGAAACAGTGATCTTTGGGAAATGTATTGGATTCTGGCCATCTGGCGAACCTGCCCTCATTGTGGCACTCACAAAGAGATGGGAAGTGTGTGTGTGTGTGTGTGTGTGTGTGTGTGTGTGTGTGTCTATTATACCTTGATGTGATTAAGTCATGGGGCTGAGCAGAAGGCCTGGTGATATACAGTTGCACTACTCTGTGTACCTTCATCCTAATTGCACACAACATGTGCTCTGGGCTCGTTCATGCAGCCGCGCTACATTCAGCGTTGCCAAATCACTCATTAACTGGGGAAAATTGCATCACAGGTGGCCACGGTGGTGTATCACAACTATCTTCCCTCTCTTGATGGGATGTTGAGACAAACTGAGCCAGATGGAGAGAGAAATGGGAACACTCCTGGAGGAAACATTTTAACAGCGTGACCGGGGTGAAATCCTCCCACAAAAATCACCGAGCAAGTTATCTAAAGCATTTTCATCACAAGCTCAATGAATAAGAAATGTTATTTTGGCTATCGATGGGAGCGTGGAAAATTTATAGCGAACGCCCTCCTGTGAAGAAAAGCACATGCACTCTCGAGCCTTTTTTCCTCTTCTGGATCTGTCGCGTGGTAAAGCATTCCCCAGGCCTCGTATTAGAGGCAGATGTAGTGAGCGAGATAAACCTCTGAAAGTGTCCCTCGCGTTCAGGTGCTTCTGGTTATTGCCAACACAAGAAAAAACATTGGGGACATTGCAGCTTCTTTTTGGCTTCCTGTATATACTGTACATCTATCTACATTGATCTCAGTGAAGTTTCTATTATACGGTCTCCACCAGTGACCTTGACAATGAGGCGGTTGTTTATCAAGCTGGTTCTGAATAATGTTTTGCACAAGCCTGCTGGACATTTCTGTAGAAAGATGAATAGTAGCTCAAATCTAGGGTAATGGGTAACTTTAGAATCCTTGACGCCCCAATTGGGGCAAGATTAATAGTACTGCTAAAGAAAATTAACTTGTCATCTTTGGCAGAAAATGGTTTTATAACCTGTGCAAATCTCGATTGGAACGAACGTTAACACGTCAAGCGTTCCACCCCTAAAGCAAAAAGTGAAGCAGCTGTTTGGAAGGGTCGCATAAAAGGAGCGCTTCCTGAGAGCATCTCCAGGCTATGAACTTCACCAAGCTGCAATTGGCTTTGTGTGTCGTGGTCAAACATTTTAATCATGTACACCATCAAAACGTTTGGAGATTACATAGAAAAACCGACTGTGAAACCAGGTGGTGGATGACGGGTTCTTCAGGGCCGTTTGCGGATAGTGGTGCCGGAACTCTTTGACGACTGATGGTGGACAAGGACTTTCTCAAAACCTGCTCGTCTCCATCAGGAAATTTAGGCTTGGCCACATGCAGCAACAACTTCTGCATACATCCCCCGGACCTGCAGTTGGCAGCTTGTGCTGTGGTCAGATGAGGATACAATTAACTCTTTGGCCATGAACACCATCAGCATATTTTGTGAAAAATGGACTGCAGACAAGAACAATCTCCCAAACCCACGTTTAAATGGTGGAGAATCATTGATGCTGTGGGATTATTCTGGCCCAATGGCTCTTGTGAAGTGTCATGAATACTATGTACCAGAATATTTCAGTCCAAATCCTAGTTGCTTCTGCCAGGAGTTAAAGACATGGCCATAGATTGGCCTTTCTAGAAAATTCCACCTAAATCATGCATTCAAATCCATGTAGAATAGGTGGGGCAGGGATTCAAACCCTGAAAGTCTGTGGGCTGAATTGAAGTGCCAAGTCTACATGCACAAATCTAAGACTATGGAGCTCGGTGTTAGGAGTGGACCCGTACAGAAAGGGACTCGGACAATATGACGCTACTTAAGATTCATTCATGTTTGCTATAATATCGTGTTAAACGCTACTATTCCTTATGTTTAAGCTATATGTGTGTTAATTTTTCAAGAAGGGTGTCAATAATTTTGAAGACATCCACGGAAGAAACAAAATCTAGGTCCTGTATGAAAGACCGGAATGACTACCTATTTTATCTTCATGGCGTTCAGGTAACCGAAGCTAATCTTAAGAGGAGTAAGCAGCACTGGGATGAGTAGCGCTCCCAACACAAACGTGACCTGACTGATTTCCAGCCGAATTATAAAATTCAATCGGACCGTGCGTCAGGTGCTCAGATCGGTTTCTAAAAGTTTTAGTACGCGCAGCCACCTGCATGCAGCGAGTTAAATGAGTGCAGCATGCGGACGAACGAGTCTGTCCATCAATTTAAAACAATGACACGTTCTATCTAGGTCATGCCTGAATGAAAGGAATGTACAAAACGCTGTATAGTCACTGCCACATTATGATTAGTGTGAACGTTTAGTGCCGTCAGAGCTCAGAGACATGTCTGTCCGTCTTAGTGATCTGTGATCAGATTTATCGCAGAGCACAATGCTCAATCCATGATCTACTCTAATCTCACTGCAAAGACATTTGGCTTCCTTAGAGCGTTAAAACGTTGTAATTGATCTTTTTTGGTATGAATTCTTCAAGTGATTGCAGTGGCTCATCATCTTAAACATCAGCGTTTGTCCAGGCTATAACTTGAAGTCTTTTTCAAAACGAGGCTAAATATCCTGACGTTCCTTTTTATTAGGAACGCCTGCATATTCATGCACTTATCTAATCAGCCAATCATGTGGCAGGTCAAGAGCTTGAGTAACATCTCTCCCCCCATTCTGATGTGAAGTGAACGTTACCAAAAACTCTTGACCTGTATCTGCATTGACTCAGGATTGAATAACGGCATAAATGAGCAGGTCTGCAGGTGTTCCTATTAAAGTGACCAGTGAGTCATGTTAATATCGCTGATTACAGCTGGTGTTCCTAAACCTGTCCAACAAAGTAAGACCAAACTCATACCTGCACACGTGTTTATTTGTTGAGGGCTTCCTAGGTGTGTACGATATATATATATATATATATATATATATATTCCCCCTGTTCGTGAATTTCTGTTTTCAAATATCACAATAACCAATTAAATTGTCCAGAACTGCTAGCCTGGAAAAAAGACATTAAAACGAGTGTTTCCACCATTTCAGGTGTAAGGAGAGCAGGGGAGGGGGTCACATTATCCGCTGTGCAGTCTGGAACTGTGGCAATTGTGAACACCCGGCTGGACGGTGCGTTTTTAAATGATCCTGCGGTAATGTGTAGTAAACAAACAAACAAACAAAAACAGTGCGCCTCAATATAATTCTTTTACACACCTGCATAGCTGTCATTTTCTCTGTTGGTGCTGATCGTGTTGAGCAGGAGAGCACAGGCCAAAAGCCCCCCAGCGCGTTTAATTGCATTCTAATCATCATCCGCATGAACAGCCTTTGCAAAGTGTTAGATGTTAAATCCATACATGGTTTGTTTTTGTTTTTTATTTATCACGATAACGAACCCGAAACCTTCTCCATACACCTTTTCAGAACGCGAGGGAGCCTGTGCAACTGGAGCGCACGCGAGACGGTGGCACTTCCAGAAGGTGCCGGATAACATTCGAATCCGTATTCGAAAATGGCTGTTCGCTCAGATCTCATTGTATTGCAGAGATTTAGCCTTCTTTCTGGGCGATCACTCGTACTCTGCTGTGAAATCGAGCAGCTCCTACGCGAAACGTGTAAAGGTTGGCAGAGCTAGTTTCCTTTAATTGTGCAGTTTACCTTTTTTTTTTTTTTTTTTTTTAATGTTTCATTTAACAATACCGTAAGATGGCTGGACACACACTGCAACAATAACATTTCTATGTCCTTGTCAATAAAATCTTTTTTTCCTCTAACGGGATATATTTGAACCACATACTGTATTATGTTGAACGTGAGATTCTGTTGCTGCTACGTGTCACTTTGCGTCATTACTGTGGATCATAGGTTGGATTGGGCAGCACACAACAGGGAGAATCCAGAGGAATAATCTGAATAGAGCAGCTGTGGGCCAGTCCGCTTTACAGTGAAAAAGAGGTCCTTGATGTATGAGTTTAGAGCAGTGGTGGAGGCTTATGGTTATTAAAACAGGGGATACACAGCTTTCTATTACGGATTTGTATAAATATCATTCTAATCAAAGACTAACCGTAAACACAGTTTGTCGATTTTACTGTACCAAGACGGCTAAAAAGGTTTTGTTTTTTTTTGTTTTGTTTGCTCCCTGACTTGAATAAAAATTTTGGGTGTTGATCTGCCCTCTTATTGTATATCCCTGTGCATAATAATATGAGCAGTAAATAACTACGAGCATCAAAATTCCTTTCTAAAATCAGATCGTTAGCATTGGCTGCCGTTTTCTGAAGAAGGAAGTGACTGCTCGCAAATAATAGAATGCAAATAATCCAGCCGAACTTTATACTTTGACTAGCAACGATTAAGTTTGAGATGTCGGTCATATTCGTTCCAGTTTTCCCGATTGGCGATGGTTACAAGGTTCCGCCATTTTTAAGAGCTCCACCAGTCATCAGGAGAAGCCGTGTGTCCAGGCGGGACAAACGGAGGACGCTTCTTTCCAATAAATGTTACATTTTCTTTTCCTCTGTGCAAAATGGTTAACAGTGTCTGCCAGGTGTTTGTGTATTCACTGTTTTAATGGGAAGTTAGATATACACACACTGGACAACAGGCTTTTAAAGCACCATTTTGAGCCCTAGCCAGACTCCATTTACTCCCGTGAATCTGGGCGGGGCTCAGAACGACGTGTTCAAAGCCTGTTGTCCAATGAGCACTCCTCGTTCTTCCCATTAAAACAGCGAGTACACGAACCCCTAATAGACACTAATAGATGTATGAGCTTCAGTGGGTATCTGTCCGCTCTGCGAGAGCGGCTTCAGAGGACATTTTCCCACATGCTGCACCGACCAAATAACGCACTATGCAGTGAGATACTTTGATTTGCTCAAATATGAATTGCACCAAGACATTTCATAAACACTTCATGGTTGCAATTTAATAAGATGTTCGGAGAAGCCGAGCTCCCCGTGTACGCTTAAAGCAATGGCAGACGATATAGACTTCTTGTTTCTGGCCATTTCTCAGCCTAATTGTTATTCTGGTGAGCTTTAATATAGCACCTTTTTTGCTTTTTGAACTCTAACACACCTGTTCCAGCTCATCTTTTAATGACTAGGTGTAGTGGAGTGTGTTGGAGCAAGGAAATCACCTACCTGCATGGTACAGGACCGTGGGTGAGCACATGGTGTTCTTTATGTGCTGTGACTTGTTAAAGGAAAAAAAAACAAAAACGTAGCTTGTGTTTTCTACTTTTTGTACGCGTGTGTGTGTGTGTGTGTGTGTGTGTGTGCGCGTGCATCCTCCCTTAATGGTTTTTTCTTGGCTTATTTTTTCATTTTCCTGCCATGTCACTGAAGTAGAAGTGGCGTGTATTGCCCCCCTTAACGCGAGTCAGGAATAACCCAGCTCCGCCGAAGTGCCTGCCGGCCTCGGGTTCCAATTAGCTCCTGCAATTAGCCTGGCAGATGTAGCACAAGAGGACTGGGATGGATGATAAATTTAGCACAACTGACAAAATATGGAGAATAAAACCCTGCACCCACCTCCTCCCCTTAAGCTCGCCTTGAATTCTAGCACATTTGATTCATGAGCTCATGGAATTCATATTACACCTATGTCACATGAAAGTGTTTCTTAGCCACGGAGATGCCAGCAAATGTTCTGGGCAAGATAATGATGCTCTTTGTTAAAGAGCGCGAGTGTGTTTGCACATCTTGTTCAGCAGGGAGTGGAGCACGGCTGCCGTCCCCCTCACTGTTCTAACTGAAGCCCGACGCGTTTGTATGAGCATATAACAGGAGTACTGCCATGGAGTCTGCTGGCTGTTATGTAAACCTCCCACCTTCTCTCTCTCTCTCTCTCTCTCTCTCTCTCTGTCTCTCTCTCTCTGCTTTTTTCTCTTCCTTCTGTAAAGCTTGTTAAAACTGTAGCATTTTGCATGCAGCTTTTTTCAAGAGGAAAGGACCGAGAGAAGAGTATTTACAGCGAACCGGAGAGGGAGAAAAAGACCTTCAAGTCTTCACAGCCCCCTGCAGACATGGAGGGCTCTTTCATCTGGCGGGGAGATTTATTGAAGTGCTACTTATCTCCGTTTTGACTGGCACACACTTTCTTTCTCTTCACCTTCCTGCCTTTTCTGCCTCGCATTCGATATGTAGGCTGAGCTAATGATGAATGTGCCATGACTCGAACAACGTCAACACCTACTGTGCCGCTTTTAAAAAATTAAATGCGGCATGTATTATATTCCCGCAATAATCCTTTCAGCCCATGTCGAAGAAATTCATGTTGAACCTCTTTAGAAAAAACATGACCATCACGTACTTTGCGCTACCTCTCCATGCCTTTTATCCAGTATTCTCGAGACCTGTCATTGGTCTCATTAATATTCGCTCTGAACCTGAACCTGGTGCACCCTGGGATTTCTCCGTTTCTGGATTTTCTCCACCGTTCTAGAGAACTGTCTATCGTTTCATTCGTATTGCTCATTGTGACTTTGGGTGATGGGTTATTTTATATAACACTCCGATTACATCGTGTGCATTTACATACAGCCAAATGGCTTGTGCATAATAATCAAGCAGAGTAAAGTAAACCGGTTTGTGCCAGTCCGAAGGAAATTTCAGTATGATCAAGCGATCCGTATCGGTGTGGAAAAATCATAAATGTGCTTTAACCGTAAACATTGGGCTTCCTTCAGCCAGACTGTGCTAACAAAAGAACAGAAAATGTATCTGTAAAAAAAAAAGGTATTCTTGGACAGTTCTCCCAGGCTGTGCCTCTTAACACTGGTAATGTTTGAAGATGATTAAAGGTGAGATAGCTGGGTTACTGATTGATAATTTACTGCATTCATTTCTGGATTTTCAACAAGAAGAGTGTCCTTGCTACTGAACGTTAGGCAAAAATCAGTAATCCATTTTCCTCTGGTCTTCACAAAGTCTCTTTAATAAAATCGCACTTGGTTAAAGCTTTGCAGTGATGGAAATAATTTATTAACACGAGCAATGAATCATGATTAAATTCAGATCTCATTAAGACGCCGTTTTATTCATTTCACGCTCGCACAACATTTTTCCGGTTTCAGCGAGTCTGTTCGCACTACAGCTTCAGATACCTGTTCTTGGCTGACAAAAGTAGTACCCCGTTGGTACCCCTCTTGCTGTTGTAGCCCTTCCACCTCAAGGTTCGATGTGTTGTGCTTTCTGAGTGCATTTCTTCTGACAGCGGTTGTAAAAAGTGGTTATTTGAGTTACCATCGCCTTCCTATCAGCTCAGACAAGTCTGACCGTTCTCCTCAGACCTTTCTCATCAACAAGGCAATTTTGCTCCAAGTACTGCCTCTAACCAGATGTTTTAGCTTTTACGCATCATTCTGTGCAGACTCTAGAGCCTGTTGTGCACGGACAAACCCAGGAGATCGGTGGTTTCCGAAATCCCCAAGCCAGTCCACCTGGTTCTCATGCGCGGTGTGAACATGAACTGACATTCTTGACTTGTTTCTGCATGATTTAATGCATTGTGCTGCTGCCACATGATTGGGCATGTATACAGGTGTTCTAGCTGACTATTCTTCCTATAACGCCCCTTGTAGCCACTTTAATTTTCCCGTTAGTAGAACTTTACCTTTTCTTGACTTGAAAGGATTCTTGTTATGGTAATGATAATGTGGTAACCGTTAATTCGGAGTCTGCCAAATAAAACTGCATTTAAGCCTGTCCACTACCGGCCTACCACTAGACCGCATCCCGTCCCTCCATCCGTGATCTATACCGTTTATCCGTTAAGGGTCGCAAGGAAGCTGGAGCCAATCCCAGCTGCTTTTGGGTGAGAGGCGGGATGCATCCAGGGCAGGTTGTCAATCTTTCACTGGGCGTGAAAGCATCCCATGGATCAAAAAAAAATAACTCCGTAGTATCTCCTCTGCGCTCAGACAGGATGTCAACATTAAGTGAGTGATGAGTTGGCGTCTGCGCAGAAGGTCATCCAAGGTGAGATGTTTTATCCAGCATCTTTTTTTTTTTTTCCTCTCCATCACTCTTCCGCCCTGTTCATGCACTCGACTCCGTGTGCTGATTTGCTGAGCCATTCCAGGCTTTTTCGTCCCCGTCAGGGCCAGACCCACTTTCCGAGCTGTGCAGAAACTTCAAGGTGACCTCGCTCTCTGGTCCGTTAAGGCAGAGAGGAATGAACCTGCTTTCATACCCACAGAAAGTGTGCTCTACCCCTTCGTCCACAGGCGATGAAATGTTGGAATGTTGTGTGATTACGCCTCGTTTAAGGGAATCTGCATTGTAAAAAATTAAAATAACCTAGCAGCACGGAGTATGCTAGTATCTATAAATACCTGACCTAAATCAGCCAACTCCATTCAGCTCGCATCTATCTTCCGCTCCCCACATCCAATATGGGTTTTGACCTGCTATTTATCAACTCATCGACATGTACTAATGATGCAGCTAGCATGCAGGTTTATAATCTATTTCTGCTCTGTTTTGGCACTCCGCACGCCAGCATTCACAAAATCAACATTGCACAAAATTCTAAGCTAGGAGTCCATATTTCTTTTTTAAGCACTACATTGGAAAGCCATTGGAATCTCTAGGGACCTCGTGACTTGATTTGATTTTAATGCATAGTTTTAAGTCACCCCCCCCGCCTAACAGCTAGCTGCTGTCAAAACATCATCCATCATGAAAAAATAGGTTTACTTCTATCAAGTCTGCCAGCGAATTTCAGTGGAAAAAAGTGTACACACTGTGTGGCCCCTGTTCTACTTTTGGTCTTTTGCGATCTAAATATCCTTGGTGTCACTTGGTGTACAAAGCAGGCTGTGAAATAAATGTCACATGTGGCATACTTGCGAATCTGTCACGTGAAGGATTTCTTACGGACTGTTCATGTACACATCTGGAAAGATTGTGCTGTATTGACCTTTCTGTAAAAGTGACCCCTGTTGATATGTATCCCATTGGAATCGACATGCTGGTATGTGTTTCTGTTTTCTGGTTTTTTCTTTCTTGGTATTTTCTGTGGTCCACGGCTGAAACTAAAGGAAACAAGTTTTTAATAACTCCGAACAATTTTTAAAGTTTTTAAAAGGACGTCCTTGCACGGGTAAAGCCTACGCGCATGTACTGGTCATGTGACCTAGTAATGATCAAGCACAACATGCATGACTACAAGAAGGGCTCGAACAAGGGACCTAAACTGTGGATTTGGGTCTCGAGAGAGGCACAAAGCAGAAATGTTCACCCTTCAGTCGGAAGGTTACTAGTTCAAGTCCCAAGGAAAAAGCCGCCCATCACTAACAGCCCAACAATAGCCAATCGCATGCATTTGTTAGGTCATTTAAGCAGAATAAACTGGGTTGAGCTTCCTCGCCGAATGCATTGCGCTGCCCAGTGAGCAGCAGTTCAGAAAGACGTGGCTCGCTGGCTTCATGTGTCTTAGAGGAAGTATATATTAGCCTTTAGTCTCCCCAGTTGGTTAATGCTGTTTGATGGAGTGGGTGGAAACTGAAAGGTGACCAAATTGGAGATTCTGTTTGTATTCAAATGAAGTGTATCTTGCATGCATAGAATTTTTAATGTCGCATATCCCAAACTCTTAAAGACGTTAGCTGATAAAAAGCACAGCGAGGCACACAGCCGACCATCACCTCACGCAGAGAAGACCAGGACTTGAGCCGTGTCAGGCATGAGTGTGCTTCCATCCATTTGGGTGCTACAGAGAAGGAGTAAAGGAGGTACAGACGAATACCGAGGAATTGATCTAGCTGTTGTGGTAGGTCTGACACAAAGCGTGAGAATGGGAGCATGAGGGAGGAAAAGAGCAGTGTGCTGTACTCTCAGCTCTGGACGTTGGTTAACCCTGTGGCCCTGGCACTGCTGCTGCTCTAATTGGAGAGAGGCGTGAAAGGAAACGGGACAGAGCTGCGAGTGTTATGGCAGGAGCCTGCACAACCGAGCTTCATTTCTACAGTTATGTCACGGGGCAAGTTTATTTTGGTCACTTTTCGAGTGGCACTAGAGACCTTCTTCTTTGAACCTTTTCACCGCGTGAGATCTAGGCACTTCAGCGTGAATGTTAAGTGTATAAGACCTCCATCTTGTGATGTCTCAAACACCTAACTCGGAGCTCAGGAAACCGGATCAAAGTCAGCTGTAGGTTTCTCCGTCTTCCATTCCCACAGCCAGATGCTGGATTCCTCCTTCAGGAACAGACGGACACAAATAGCATGATGCGTATAGCTACAACGCACAGTGGGGTTGAGGTGTAATGGGGAGGAATATGAGCAGATCCTGTTCATTTGAACCTGATGTTTGTGCCCAAATCTCATCCTTTCCTCAGTGGATCAGTTCACCTGGTTAGTTGTAGTTTTCCTACCTAAGAACGGCTGCTGTAATCATAAAGACCATGATGCGTTTACTGAAAATCCTTTTCAGGCTCTTCATCGCTTGGATGATTAATGGGTTTCTTTTTGAGTCTGGTTCCCTTCAAGGCTTCTTCCTCTTGTCTTCTCATGGAGTTTTTTTTTCATTGCCGCTGTCGACTCTGACTTGCTCATTAGGGATCTAAATATAAATCTATATTCGGATTTCTGGGAAGCTGCTTTGTGACTATGTGTATTATTAAAAGCATTTTATTGTATATTTATTTGAATTGAATGGAAAATTCTGATTCTTGTTTTACAGTCTTGTCATGTTTGTATCGTTGGCGCAATTTTTACAAAAATCCGAATTCTTGAATTTGGGAGTCAGTATGTCTGTGTATCTCCAAGGATATGCTGATAAGCCATGAATTTTTCATGTGTGTTAATTCTAGTGCTGCTGTTACCGTTATTGACAAGCAGATCTCTTCTCCCTTTGCTTTCCAGACCATCATGGAGCAGTTCAACCCCTGTTTGCGGAACTTTGTTGCCATGGGGAAGAACTATGAGAAAGCTCTCTCCAGTAAGTACGGCACTATTTTCTTCCATTCTGTCCTCATTTAGCTGCTCCTTCTGGGCAGGCAGCCAGCGCCTCCTGCCTCTCACCTCCTGCTCGCGCCACTTCTTTTAAAGACCATCGTGACAACAACGCCATTCAATTTATCGTCCTGCCACTCGCAACAACCACAATCAGCCTTATCAGCTCCATCCCAGCCATCGGTACCTTCAGCACCACAGAGTCGTTTAGAGAGAGAGACACAAACTAATTCTGTGGAGGCCTTTCAGATTGAAAATGATGCATACTAAATGTTTGAGAGAGTGATATTTAGTCAATGGAAGAGTGGCAACTGAGCCATGCAGATTTTCTTTTTGAGCTTTTTAGATCCAGATAATCAGCCATTGGTCTCTACTTCTCCATTCTCCTAATCTCTGGTATAATGGCAAGCAGCTCTTGGAATACAATACCTTTGGGAATAATGAATTAGACCTGTATTGAAATAGAGCTCTGGTCCTATGAGGTGAATTTAAAAACGGCATTGTCTCCAGGGGGAATAATTTCGTATGCTATTGTGCAAGGTTCTTTGACAGGAGACAATTATGGCAGAGGATTTCAGCGCCGTCTTCGATGACCACCATGTAAGGCTGGGTGTGATGATAAATAATGATCTGAGATCTCATGGATATGGATAAATTTTTTTTTATTTTTTTTATTTTTTTTGTTTTTTTTTATAAATACATTTCATTACAAACTGGATGGAAGAATCTGATAAAGAAAGGCAATTTGATTATTTAAATGTAAATACAATGTAAATATTTTTTTTCTTATGAATAAAAACGATCACTTTTAAAATATTAACAAAATCCCCCTTTTTTATATTTATTTATTTATTATTATTATTATTTATTTTATTTTATTTTTCTTTTTTCCTTTAGACGCATCGATGTTTGAACAGGGTTTTTCCCCCATGCAACACTAGTGTAGTGCCCTGTATTGAGTTCTGCCACAAATTTCGTTTTTGAAACTGGGGCGGTTTGTAAAAGTTCTGAATCATTTCTTGGCCCTTATATTGCAAAGCCATGCTAAACAAGCCGTTGTCCTTAATTATCACCGATTATCATTCTAACATCTCTAAAGCCTGTGAAACTGTAAATCGACTACGCTGCAAATATCATTTCATAACCCGCATTAGTCGACTCTCAGAGGGGACGAAAAAAAATCGAAAGTCTAAGTCCTCTGAGGGAATCGGTAAAGGAAAAGACGTAAGCAACTTCTCTTACTTTCAGGAAGATAGGTAAGGAATAAAACACGACAGACAGGATGTGTTAAGTTGGTAGATGATTTTCCAATAGCACCATGTCCTGAAGTATTCTATTGCTCCGATACTAAAGCGCAATGATTAGGAATTTTTATTTCATTAAAGAACGACGCATCATACTTTTTATTTCGGTATATTTATTGTTCATTTTGGGTTATAATGATTATAAACAGTTGGTCGCTCAACAGCATCTCTTCTCCTCTCTTGAAGTTAATAAGACATAACGGAGTTCAGCTTGAAGACTTTCCCATGGTGGAAAACATACTGACCGTTCCAGTGCTCTGCCACCTGAGACTCCTTCCACATGGAGCATCTCACTATAGAGAAGATCAAATATTAGAATGAGTACATTTAATATTAACATGTGTGTGTGTATATAGATTAGATAATTAGACTTCCTTAGCTGTAAATGGTCACCCCTCACAAGTCTCGCACAGAAAGATAAATCCCTCCAAAGAGCTCTCAGTGGGTTGGTCCATGACGGCGACACTGTGGGACTGAGGAGAAGTGGGTGCTCCATTCCTCGTGGCTTCACTGCTGCACAATTTACTAAATATGACACGCAGCACCAAGATCCTGGAGCACCTACACCAAGATCTAGACTGTTAGCAGAGGCGAGGGAGCTCAAGGTCATATCAGGTTTCCCTTTATGAAGATGGCCCGGCTCATGTACTCAGGTTTCATAAGAGCAATTTAACGTGAACCCTGAGCTTAATGCCTGGCTACTCTGAGGCTGAGGCTAAAGACTGAAAGAGGATTACTCCTGATCTTCTAAGTGTTCAGAGGCGCTGTCAGCTAATCACCACTCAATATGTGCATAGTAGATTCTGGAGCCTGTAGCAGCAGCAGGAGGAGGCGGCGGCCAAGAGGGGCTCCCCTTATGTGTTTGGGAAAGAAATGAGGGGAATTTTGTAGAGAGCTGGTCCTGCTATAGATTATGATTTAATTAGTGCAGAATATGAACATGTGGCTCTCTCCAGCTGCTAGCACTGATTCAGAGAGCGTCTTCCAGAGGAGGACTCGCAGCTATCCGCAGGCACTGGTCCCATCTGTCGAGAAGCGTTTCAGCATAACTCTCTACCAAATGAGTGCTGAACACACACACACACACACACACACACACAGAGTGGCAGAAAGAGCAACGGTGCCTGCCCTACTTTCAATATAGACAGACTCCGCTGACCAATCTGCTCAGCGTCTCACTGTAGTCGTCTAGCCAATGCAGAACCGGAGCACTGCGTCTCATAGCGAATTGCTCCAATGCATGCAAATTGCAGGTATATTGACTTGAAGGTACAGGATGGAGGATGAGGCGCAGAGCTGAGGGGCTTCAGAGGCAGGAAAGGGCTTGGGGTGTGAACGAAGTTGTGTATGGCCGCACACACATCAGTCAGCCATTACGCCTCGGCACAGCACTAGTCACGACCTATTACTCTGTCTTTTTGTCTCTTTTTGTGCACTAATGGTAATGAGCTATTGTTTCTCCTCTCTCAAATTGACACTTTTTGTTAATGAGGCATTGTATGTGTGTATGTGTGTGTGGGTTATGTAATTATGTATGTTTGTGTTTGTGTGTACATTGTGTTTGTGTATGATGTGTTTTGTGTGACTTTGTGTTCCTGTTTGTGGTCTGTGTGCTTTTGTATGTTTGTGTGTGCGAGGTGTTTTGAGGCTGTGTATGTGTGCGTTTACGCATGTTTGTGTATGCTGTGTATGTGCTTCTGTGTATGCTTCTCTGTTTTGTGTGTGTTGGTTTGTCGGGGTCGTGTATAGGTGTGTTTGAGTGCGTGGATTATGAAATGATGTTTGTGTGTTTCTGCTTTTGTGTGATTTGGTGTTTGTTCTTCCGTGTATGCTTTTCTGTTTTGTGTGATTCTTTGTGTTTGTATGGTTTGTGGTCCGTGTTGTCTTTTTGGATGTCTGTGTTTGTATTTTTGTTTGTGTGCATGTTTGTATGACCGTGTGGGGTTGAGTCTGTGTACGCATTCCTGTTTGTGTGTGTGGGTGTGCGAGTGTCAGCTGTGCAGTTGTGAAACGTCTTTCCTTTAAAAGCTTGAGTGCGGAGTCATGTGCTTGTCCTGTGCAGTGCTGAGGCTGAGCAGCAATTCCAGCAGGGTGATGAAGAGCCATAATGTGTTTACATCAGCAGTGCTTTCACACAACCAGCAGGAAGTGGAATAATGAAGTTGTCTATTAGTGTGCATTATTTCTGACCTTGTTATACACCCTGACCATGACTGTGTTTCCTCTCTGCAGCTGTGACGTTCGCAGCCAAGGGCTACTTCGACGCTCTGGTGAGAATGGGCGAGCTGGCCAGCGAGAGCCAGGGATCCAAAGACCTGGGTAAGTCTCTCCGCTTTGTCTTTTTTTTTTTTTCGAGCCATGAGCCTGAAAACGCACAACTAGACGAACCAAAGCACGGCGTGGAACAACTTAGCTGTTTATGCTTGGGCAGAAATGTCAGGTCTGCCGAGGATGAACTTCGCTTTTTGGGAAATGTTTGTGCACGCTGATATTCGTGCGTTCGTCGATGAGGTGGAGGCGACGGGGTTGACGTAAATGGCAGGAAGTCTCCCGATGCTGTGTTGGAAATCAGTCATACATCCATTAGTTTAAAGGGGGAACATAGAGCTTTGAGACTGAAATGTCTTTATTTTGCTTCAGAAGGACTTTTGTTGCGGCTTTGGTTCTGTTTAGCTTGTATGAGTGTGACCTCAGGACTGTTACTCATACCCTGTTTGCTTGTCAGGTGCTCAATGATTATTTAGTATTCACAGCCTGATCCACTCTCCCACTGATTGAACATTTAGAGATTTGAGTGAACCTTCTCATTTCCTGGCTGTCACTGAGTGTGGGTGAGATTGTGATTTGAGAGCTGGGTCTCATCATGGCTTCTTTCCATAAAAGAAAGCCACATCTGCACAATTGGGTCTCAGGAGGGACCTTGTCAGACTGGCAGCCGGTGATTTCAGGTTTAAAATGCCTCTCATGGGGCAATATTCCGACTCTATTCCGGTTTTTCATTTCAACCCTGAAAAGCCAATTAGCACTTGATTTTTCAGTCTCGCTCTCTCGGACTTTTCTTTACCTTTTCCATTTTTGCCCCTTCCACTTGATTCCTTGTGCA
Organism: Notoglanidium macrostoma; assembly: GCA_030068235.1. Lineage (NCBI taxonomy): Eukaryota > Metazoa > Chordata > Actinopteri > Siluriformes > Auchenoglanididae > Notoglanidium > Notoglanidium macrostoma. The sequence continues at coordinate 8,957,071 of JAQQZR010000008.1, read as the reverse complement.
CACAGCTCAGTCTGGACCTCAGTGACCCGTTACAGGTCCGGC
>JAQQZR010000008.1:8934450-8944450 GCA_030068235.1 Notoglanidium macrostoma | reverse complement strand
AAAGACGGAAACAGCGCGTCCTGGCTAATGCATGCTGAGCCAGTTGCGTTTTCCTATTTACTGCCGTCCACGTGACAGCCGGCACATCGGGAATTGAATTTCAGCTTGAACTAAAAATTGCTGGTAGGATTGTGAAAATTAATTTGCAATTCAGAAATCTGTTGCCATTTTACCCGTCATGGATTCCCAGTACCATTTATCAATCAGTTCTGGCCTACATTCAAGTACTTCAAATACTTCTTGCGTGACTCATGGTTTTGTAGATGCTCTTTCACACTTGTTCATCACTGACTGGTGTAAGCAATAAAACATGACTGGGCATGCCGTTAGAGGTGGCGAGTTTCCAACAGCCGAACATCCCAACATGCTTTATTTTCTTTTAACCCTGTAATTTGTCAGCAATTAGAATTATGTACCTGTTTATTAAAGTTCAGCACACTGTACTTTTATATTAGTTTAGAGTTACGTTTAATGTTGTGTAACGTCTGCAAAACAAGTTCGTTCCTGTTATCCCATTATAGCAGCTCTAAACAGTCCCCAAAAGCCTTTTTTTGTTTCTCTCTCTCAGTGCAAGTAAATACAGCTTGTGAGAAACCACAGAACACACCATCTTAAAGACTTTCTCCATGACGCAGAACGTGACGTGATTTACCTCAGACTGCTGTCGCTAATGAAGTCGTCTTTCATTAATATTAAATAAACATCTCCTTACAGAACGCTTAACAAAAAAAATATTTATTAGGCTTAGATTATGTAAAACGTCTCTGTGCAGGTCCCTGTGAATGAGCTGTTACTATAGAAACAATATCTTGTCCGAACTTGTGCATCATTACAGGACTGTGATTCGCCTTGCAAGCCGGCACTACAGGCAGAGCTGCTTTTATAGAAAACTCAGCTCAGGAATTCAACAGTGCAATGATCTCGTTGTATTAAAACGATTTTTTTAGTAGGTTTCCATCCTAAAAACCGTCAGGATCATTAGATACCAAGTAAGAAATTTGTCTCATTCTAGTTGTTTGCTTTTAGTCTTGAAGATGACACTTTCATTAATTCTGTTTTATTTATTCCATGTTCTCATGTTATAAGCAGTTAATATGATTGGCAGTTTGTAAATGTGACCCAGAATACTTTTACTGTGTTTCTTTTTCTTAGACATAAATGCTGTTCAATAGGTAAACTATTGTGTAGCCAGTATAGGATTTCTGACCACATTTCTGGATGGTGTAGCGAATAATTTGATTCAGTGAAACCATTCAAAAAAGGCAACATGAACGAGTAATATCAGCCTGCTATTAGTAACAATTTATTTATGTTTTTTTGCACAACCCATTCGCCCTTGTGTTTTTTGGCCAGCCTGTGTGATTAAGCATCTGTGCTGCAATGCCATTTAAAGAGCTTTTCGTTTATGCAGTCCAGCTTTTAATTTATGGCCACAGATCGTTATTAATACAGCCGAAAACCACATCTGGACGTGTCTTTTCAGCTGCTGTCACTGATGCTCAACCCTATAACCACTAAAGCTTCCCTTCCGTTCAGTTTGAGCTCTGCGCTTGTTAAGACGCCACTCTTTCATGTTTAATAAGTTCCAGAGAATTGCATCAACTCTTGGAGCTCTAATGTTTGCTTCGGTGCTTCATAAATTATTATGGGCTGTATTATTGAGTTGGGAGAACGCAGGAAGAAAGTGAAACGTGGTTCGTGAACGAGGAGCACTGCTGTGCCTGTGGGTCTGCCCTGACTGTATGACAAATGAGCGCTAGCCGCCAATCTCATCTCATTCGCGCAGCTCTCTGGGCGCTTTTGTGGGTTTCACACCAGTGGCCATGGTAACTGCTAGTGAGTTATGAATATGAGCTTTAAAGCTTAGAACGGCATAATTTGAGCATGCCCAGGTGTGCGCTTAGGCGATCATTCATATCTGCGTATAGGAAATCATACCGTTTGCTGCTTTTTTAGATACGAAAGTAACATTTACTCGGAAACTCTAACGGACCCTCTGATTAATCAGCATGGAGAGATTGCCTGAATGCTTGTTCGAGGACATTCACAGCATCTGCAGCTTTTCAGCCTTCTAAAAATCTGCTTTCTAGCATAATGTTTGAAGCATGCCTGAGTCATCCAAAAACTTTGTGTACGCTAAGCTTTTGTGTGTTTTGTCTCCTGAAGGCGGCTCTGAAGAAGTACCAGATGGAGCACAAGAGCAAAGGCGAGAGCCTGGAGAAATGTCAGGCTGAGCTGAAGAAACTGCGTAGGAAGAGCCAGGGCAGCAAGAACCCATCCAAATACAACGACAAGGAGCTGCAGGTGAGACAACCGTTAGCCCCTTCCTCTTCCTGCTCTTCTTTCTCCTCCTCCTTCCCCCACTGTCAGTGACACGGTAACCTCCACCTCCTGACTTGCTACTGTAGGGAGGGTAGGAGAGACGTGAGTCACGGGGAGGGGCATTACGCCTACACCAGGATAAGAGTGCGTTATGCTAGCACAGGAAGGTTTGATAACCATACACTACGATAACCTTGTGTTTATCTTAATCTAACATGAATTTAAGAGTCATGTGCTCGGGAAGGGAGGTCGTGCGGGCGTTACCTCCAGATTATTAACACCCTTGGACAGTTAGTTTTTGGCCAGGTGTTTTTGAGAAGTGTGTTGATTTTGTTATTAATAAGAATGTTTTTTAGGATGTGGATGTTATTGCAAAGGTATGTAGTTTCTCCAGCATTTTTGACCTGCTTTTGTCCCCGCACAAATGCACCCACTCCTTTTAGATGTGCCCATCTTCACCAGAGTTTTCACTCCTGCCGCGTGTTTGCTGTGGTAGCAGAACACAGTTTAATTGCAGTGAGTACAACAGCATAGTGGCAGAGTCCTAAAGGAAATAAATAGGCTCTGACTCTGCTCAGTGTATACAGGTTCCCGAGAGACCTGAGCTCCAGAGAAAGCTTTCACACTTTCCTGGGTGTGAAAACTCTACTCTCTCAACCCCATTACCTAGCTGTAATACAGCACAGCTCTCTAGCCTGTACATGACTCCTGTGTGTTTGAGACAGCGTGTCGGTCTCTGTACTATATCTGTATCTGTATCATCTCTGGCTGTATGGGTTTAGAAGTCCAAATATGTGTATCTCTATTTGGATTTAAACCCAAAGTGGACTGGCATTTAAAAAAAGAACTCTATTGCTGTACTCTCAAATTCCTCAACCTCGGCTACATCACACAAGTTCTTACTTGGCATCGGCTAAACAGGCAGAAGAAAGGACATGGAGTGGGAAAAAAAAGATCTTGCAAAGTTTTTCAATCAGGTAAGTGTACTTCCAGGTCAGTTGCACGAAATGGAAACTTCAACAATTTAGTGCGCACGCACGTGAAAGAGGTTCATAGAATTTTAATATTGGCCTCAAATATAAGGATATTAAAACGGGGCTTGGAAGTAGGCACGGTTTGCACACAAGTGAGAGAAATCTGAAGAGAATACTTGGCGCATTCATCGCAAGTTTGCCGAACTGACCAGGAAGTGCATCGACCTAAATGGGAAAACTTTGAGATCTCGCAGAAGTACAGTTGTTTTTTTTTTTTTTGTATTTGTATTCGCATTTATTTCTAACATGTAGCTGTTCACGCCAGAAATTGTATTTGGTTCCAGATTCTATTCTTATTTTAATCTGTGCTCAACTCTAATGTAGCATTTGTGCACAGACTAAATTGTGTGCTGAAATCTTTCTTACCCCTTGGGGTTAACTATGAGTCGGCTGCGTGCTCGAGCAGGTAACCCGGCTCTGGATTAATCCATTATTCCTGCCTGTTGTTGCTAGGACTTGATAAGTGCTCTCTGGGTGCTGCCAGATACCCTGTGGACAATGTCTCAGCGTAGGCTCCAGCCATACATCAGCCATGATGTGGCTCTGCTCCCAGCTCTCGGCTTGAATCAGTGTCATCAGCACGTTAGGTGTGTGTGTACTCAGACTATCGTCAACTGCTCCTGGACTAGTGGTTTTTTTCTTCTTCTTGGACAAGACTAGCGGGAAACGATCTTTCATTTCATTTAATCCCCCCCCCGGCAACTTTTAATGTAAATGGATTTGCCTGACTGCAGACGGGAGCCGCCTGCGCTTATAATATATCTGCGTTTAAACCCACCTGATCACGCTGTTCTTAAAAGATAGGCAAACAAAGGCACATGCAGCTAGTGCTGGGGAATGGCGGGGGTGTCGAAATAACTGCGTGTTCCAGCATTTTACACACAGCACAGTGCCCACGCTTTCCAAATCGCCGTGTTTAAGTGTACCACATTCCTGAGCCCGTGGTTTTTCCTCTTTCTGCTATTCTGCATTTTTTTTTTCCCCCCTCCATCTCAATGCCGTCTGCTTCCGTCGACGCTGCGCTCCACTCCGCTATACCGCTGTCCTTCCTGCTCCCTGTTTACTTCATCCCCAAGCTCACGATCGCATTATTAAGTAGTCAGGTGTCTAATTAGCTAATTATTTACTACACTAAAGGGAGAAGATGGAGGAGAATGCAGCTTGTGGCAGCTGGCATGTCATACTTAAATAACCATGTGGAGGTGGAGCTGTCATGGCCCATAGTGAGGGACATTTGGTGACTAAGGAGAAGCATATGGGGATTGGTGATCCGCATCTTTTCAGGACTATGTATACACACAGGAGTACAGCCATGCGCACATGTGTGTGTACTCCCAGAAACATGTCTGGGTGCTCACGCATGCATACACACACGTGCAGAATAGTGATGGGCGTTTTTGGAGTCAGCACTAGATATTTGACATGCATGCTTTGTTTGCTTGTGAGACACTGAGTTTGCTCAACCAATCTGAGTAGAAAAAAACGCAGAGATATACCATACCGTAGACTCACAGTTTAACATAAATTATACACCAGCGCAGGTCAATTCTCAAATCCGACGGTCAGACGGTGTTTAAATAACATTTTTAAACTGCAGCACCGACAGTGCTTCTGCCTACTACGCTTCTTCTAGTGTGTTACCGTTTCTATGGTAACAGCTCCTTCACAAGGACTTTGTATGGCTAATGCGCCACATAATCAAAGGCTAATATATTTTTATTTATCAAAGACACATAAGCTTTGTTAAGTTGAATAAGACATTTATTTAACATTCTGTGAACGTCTCCAGTGTGACCACTTTGTAAGGGTCAGTCCGTTTTCCATCATGGGGGAGGGTTCGGGACAGACGACTTTGTACTTTCCAGTTTTTTGGTAACATAAGCGGAGCTTATTTTGTCTTATTAACTTTAAATGATAACCGGAGCTAATTTGTCTTGCTGGTGTTCCACAACATTAAACATGACTGTAAATGTTGTAAAAGCGGCATGTGTAATTCAGTAATAAATAAAAAAAATGTGACTTGATAGATTGCTGTAGTAAAGAGGAATTAGTGTAGTGCTGTTATAGGCTAATAATGCACGTGTGTGTGTGCGCGCCACACTCTCACGCGCGTGCGCGCGCGCTCTCTGTCTCTTTGACACACACAGCTTGCAAAAGATCAGGATTAGGCATTGCATGGCTTTGGACAAAAGAGGCTGAAAGAGTGCTGAAGAGTGCAGGGGAGTAACTGATTGCAGTGTAAGCAGGGATGAATGTCTCTCCCTTGCTGCGTCCTTCACTTACTGTGTCCCATTTGCTATTGCTATATCACAGGCAAGTATTGTAATAAATGTACTCCACTGAGACAGCTCCGCTTATTATTCCATATTATTATCCCTACATATTTAACTGAGCTCTGAGCGGATGGAGCATCAGACGTAGAGGTGATCAGGTCCATTGGGCATATTTAAAGCGCTAAAGTTAATTCGCAATCCTACCTCTCTCTCCGAAAGATCCTGTCATGTGATGAATGTTTCATGAGTCACGAGTTCTCCAGAAGTTGTGCTTAGCCTCAGAGCTTTAGTAGGAGTCTGAGCACGCTGAGAGAAGCATGTGAGTGTGGAGGCTGCAGTACAGCTGAGTTTCCTCCTCTGCATGCTCAACCAGTCACAGCAGCTCAGCCAGTATGTTGGCTGGAGCGTGGCCGACAGCTGTCATATCTCAAAATGAAGGTCCTTTTCCTTCCATCCATCATGCAGTGACGCAACTGGCTGTGCACTCACTCATCAGTCTTGCTTCCTTGACACAAGCTGACCTCTGATAGACTTTACATTACATGTACGGTTGTCCCCCCCCCCCCCCTTTTTTTTTATTCTCCGCTCCATATCCTTGCATTTGTATGACTCATGCTGCATTCTTGCTCTACTGCCTCAGCTTCGTTTTTTTCCCCCCAGTAAACCAAAAGCTGTTCTGCCAAGGGGGTCTGTAGAGGACACGACCCTATGACACTATGCAGTTTAACAGGCTGGTGCTGGTTGTATATCAGTTTACCACAGAAGCCTTCATCCTTTAATCTACTGTCTGCCAGCAAAGCAGTATAAAGTGAGACCTACAACCCACATATACACCGCCTACGTCTGTATACAGCGTGGACTCTTGATGGTAATTTCTGAGCATTTGTTCAGACGTTGGTAAGAAACTAGCACCAGCCAGTGGTGGAATAATGAACTGCACATAAAGTAATGCCATAGTGGTGCTGTTGTTGCTTTCTCTTTAGGACAGTTTGTGCTGTAATAAAGCCCTTTCCATTACTCTAATCTCTATGCCTCCTAAATGCTAAAAGGAAACCCTACCCTACATCAGTTCTTACATACGTGCATACCTTACTATGTGTTAATTTCAACCCGGCACTGCACAAGACACCAGACTGTGCCTTGATTAAACACCATCATGACTGACCAAGGGAGATTGCTTTGCTTTGGTTAGATTGTCAACTTCTTTTCTCTCCCTCCGGCGGAGTCATTAACTTCGTCCTCTGAAGCCGCGTCCGCTATTGATTCCACACCGCACCGACGTATGTGTGTGGAGTTCTTTTCTCATTATGGCAAATCTCCTCCTCCCAGGGTGAACTCAGCGATATGATTGAAACGGATGGTAATGCGGCAAGCCAGCGAGGAGGCCCCTTACCCCTTTGTGGGGAAATTACATTTGAGTGTTGGAACACCTGGATGTGTTCCAGTAATGAGTTCTGTAATGGTGCTGACATTTCCATCAGGTGTAAACTCCTGCTGATAGGAGAGGAGAGTGGGAGGAAAGGGGGAGGGATGGATGAAGTGACAGATGAAATACTCGCATGCTTTTTTAAATGTGGCCAGTGGGTCAGAGGCGTGGACACACGGAATGGCAGGAACACTCAGGTTTCATGGGGGGGGGGGAGGGTTTTTACTACTTTACATTGCATGTATGACAACACCATTATGATGTTTTTATAATATCTCGGTACTAAATATAACTCGCCCCAGGGATAGCTGGTATAAATGGGCTACCGGGGCTTGACCATGTATTCTTAGGGACATGATGTGCAATATGAGGACGCATCGATGGCTGAAAGAAATGAATCTGTACAGACTGTACATGTATGATGCTCATGCACAGAAGAATGACAAGTTAAAGGAAAGACTCAGGATAGAAATGTTCTATCGTAGGGTAAAGGTGATCAGTCGGAATGACTTTGTAATGATTTACAGTCTCCCTTCCCTCTAAGGGGGCAAGTGGAACCAAAACATGCAGCAAAATACCTCCCACAGTACGTCAGTGCCAGCGCATCCCCGCACTGTGCAGGGTCAAGCATTCAGGGTTGGACCATTTGTCTTGCCACCCACTTGTCGGAAACATGGTGAAGGATGACTCTTCTGTCCATAATACTTTTTTTTACACATCTGTGTAGATGCGTTTTTGCACGGATACTTTTCAGTAGATGCAAATGCAGATGTTTGTCACTGTTTCTATTGAAACACAACCAGATGAGTAGTCGTTATGACTGAAAGAGGGTTCATTATACGAGTCTGAGCTCAACATTATCATGCCACTTAGCATTATAGGATGTTAATTTCTGAACCCTGCTTACTTATTAATTTAATTTGTCACCTGTCTATTTGATACGTTTCCTGTTTCATAGATTAACCAATACAACAGCAAGCAGTTGTTTCCTGCGGGTAGTTCAATTGGTCACGCAACGACTCTCCGCTTTCTACTGTATGGAATCCATACTGACTGCTGGACTTTTTCTTTCTTTATCAGTATGCAGATGCCATCAACACCAAGCAGAACGAGCTGGATACCTTCATCGCAGAGGGCTACAAAACGGCTCTGTCAGAGGAGCGCAGGAGATACTGCTTCCTGGTGGACCGCCAGTGTGCCGTGGCCAAGAACAGCAGTGCCTACCACGGAAAGGTGAGAGAGATGGAGCGTTTTCATCTGACGGTCTGTTGAAATCTGCTAACAAACTGTCCAACGCAATGCGAAGGCCATTCGGCAGAATCTTAGCAGTTGCCATGGCAATTCCCTGAGCTCACTCCTGCAGTATTCTGCTCTTAGCTGCATTATGTTTGTTGCAATTACCAAAGCAGAGGAGCTCATGTTATTGAGTTTGTACATGAAATAAGAACTACAAACCTTAAAGAGAGAACGGATGGTCCTATTACATGTATACAGCATTTCCGTGTGAGATATACACACACACACACACACACATGCACATGGGGAGGGGTGGTCTGTGTTTGTGTTTGTGTTGTCTGTATGCACGGTTTAAGCCCTGATTAATGGGATTATGCATGTCGTAGAAAAAGAAATGCCCAGACAGCAAGTCCAGTCGCAGTACAGGGGCATGTGTGGGAAGAGTTTAGAAAGGGTGCACTTGCTCTGTGTGTGCTTGTATGTGTATGTGTGCCCCCAATGTATGAGTGAGTGAGTCATTGGGTGAGGAGTGGGCGGATGGGTACAGAGGCAGGCTCCTCACCCACGCTGCAGTGTGTTGGAATAGAGGGCGAAGAGGTGAAGAGAAAGAGAGACAGTGATTACCAGCAGATTCTGAAAGACCAGCTTTTGCATGACCTAATTTTTAGATTACATAATTCAAATTGCATTCTGAATAGATGAGTAATGAAAAAAGTTTAAATGGTGGCTGATTAAAAATGTTTTTATTTGATTTTTTATGTTCGTGTCTAGGGCAAGGATCTGCTCACCCAGAAGATTCCAGTGTGGCAGCAATCCTGCTCCGATCCAAACAAGCTCCCGGAGAGGGCCATGTTGCTGGTGCAGCAGATGGTATCCGGTTCCAACCCCCTTCTCTCCAGCCCGCTGCATTCCTCTAAGAGCAACCTGGTCATCTCGGACCCGATTCCCGGTGCTCAGCCCCTGCCTGTGCCCCCTGAACTGGCGGCTCTCATGGGCCACCCAGGGGTGAGTGGCACCTACCCACCTATTACCCAGCTACAGCTCATTATTACAGATGGTTTCATCATTCCAAGTGACAGGATTATTCTACGTATACATATTACATAAGTAATCATCACAGATATTCCCAGCGGCCATTCTTTATCATCTTCATCTGCTTTCTGCGTGGTAGGAAGACGTAAATTAGCCTTTTAAGATGCTGATGTTATCGTGTGGTTAGATAGATGGTTGGTGCAGGGAGCGAAGGGAATGCTTGTGCACATTTCCATAGTGCAGTGCAAGCGATGAATCAAGGTTTCAGAAAATCATTTCTGCAGACAGCGCACCTCGCTCTCAGCAAATTTTAATATCCAAGCTGGATCTAGTTACATTGGCTCTTACTTGTCTGTTATTAATGCCGGAGTAATAATTCTGAAGTCTCATGTGTAGCATTAAACCCAATCCTTACTGTCAGGTTCCTTTTTCAAAACAATTTCAAATGTACTGAATGTGTACTGTGTGGCTTTAGCTTGTGACTCACTGCGTCACTCACTGCTCCACTCGCTCGCTCACTGCGTCACTCACTGCTCCACTCGCTCGTTCACTGCGTCACTCACTGCTCCACTCGCTCGCTCACTGCGTCACTCGCTGCTTCACTCGCTCGCTCACTGCGTCACTCACTGCTCCACTCGCTCGTTCACTGCGTCACTCACTGCTCCACTCGCTCGCTC
>JAQQZR010000008.1:8897495-8934350 GCA_030068235.1 Notoglanidium macrostoma | reverse complement strand
CGCTCACTGCGTCACTCACTGCTCCACTCGCTCGCTCACTGCGTCACTCGCTGCTCCACTCGCTCGCTCACTGCGTCACTCGCTGCTCCACTCGCTCGCTCACTGCGTCACTCGCTCGCTCACTGCGTCACTCACTGCTCCACTCGCTCGCTCACTGCGTCACTCGCTGCTCCACTCGCTCGCTCACTGCGTCGTTCACTACTTCACGCACCCACTCACTGCTTCACCCGCTCACTGCTTCACCCGCTCGCTCATTGCTTCGCCCGCTCACTGCTTCACCCGCTCGCTCACTGCATTTCTCACTCGCTCATTGCCTCACCGTGTCTCCTTTACCCATTTCCTAACTCACTTCATGCCTTCACTCACCTACTCACTGCTCATTCACTCATTCCCTTCCCCCCTCCCTTCCTCCAAGAGTTCATTCCCTCCTTACTTACTCGCCCAATCACTTAGAAACTTTTCACTCAATCCTCAATTCAAAACTCACTCATTTACACTTTTTTTTTAATCCTGAAAAGGAGAAAACTGTTGTTGCTTTTCATCTGTCTCACTGGCCCTTATTCATCCAAGTTGCATAGAAAGGAGATCAGATTTTAATGCACAAAATGGAATATGAACAGATCTGTGTCTGATTTATGAAACCGAAGAACCAGGCAGAAGAGGAGAAACTTTTTTTTGTTGGTTTTTTTCCCCCCACACTTTAAAGTGACTTTTGCCCAAATCTTCATTTTATACCTCTTTATTTGCAGAGGCTGATGGGACCTGATGGCATGTCTCTGGTCAATGGTACAACAGGAATGCAAGGGGAGGAGTACTGGGCTGAAGGGGGTGTGTCTCAGGGAAGACCCGCCTCCCCACAGCCTCCATCCCAGTCTCAACCGCAGAGACAGGTCAGCGAGGTTTATTCCAACACTCTGCCTGTCCGCAGACCCCAGCCCGCCAAGAGCAAGGCCACTGTGGGTACGAGACCAAGCCACCTACAAAATAGCACTAAACTAGAATGTTTTTTAAATGACCAGTCCAGGTACTTCAGCACCCACGTGTTCAGATCAATGAAGCAACACAGTTCTGGCAGCATTTGTTGCTGAATTGAGTTCTACTTGCTATGAGATCAAGATTGTCGATAGTGTTTGTCCGTCTTCCCTTCAGGAGAGACACGGACTCTACCCAGGTCCAGCTCCATGGCGGCAGGATTGGAGAAGAACGGGCGTTCACGTGTGCAGGCCATCTTTTCACATGCTGCTGGTGACAACAGCACACTGCTCAGTTTTACCGAGGGTGACCTTATTACACTGCTGGTGCCTGAGGCTCGGGATGGTTGGCATTATGGAGAAAACGAGAAGAACAAGATGTAAGTGCTTGTGCTGCAGGAATAGAAAAAAAACAACTTGTTTTTACCAACAGTTGGGACATGACTGAACAAAACTCTCGCTCTGGTGGTTTTGTTCTTAGCATTACTGCCTTCATGGGGTTACGTGTTATTGGTTTACTTTTAAAAGCACCAAGTACGAGCTTGCTTTTTTCCATTTCAGGAGAGGCTGGTTCCCCTTTTCCTACACGCGAGTGTTACCTGAAAGTGAGGGTGACAAGCTACGAGTTAAGTAAGTACCCTGTTGCTTCCTTGCGCTTAAAAAAAGCTCCTTTTTTTGGAAATACACAAACCTGACATAGTGCGTATCTTTTATAGCAGCAACATTCCGAAGGTTGATTAAGTTTGTTTAGGCTTTTCTCTGGCTTTATAGTTTATTAGAGGTTTGACACAGACCAAGTGCACTTATCTGTTCTAGTTGTTGCTTCTCATGTGGATTGGGGAATTTCTTGCTTGGGTGCTCTGGGGCAAAAAAAAAAAAAAAAAAAAAAAAGCGCTGGGTTTTAGGTGACACAGCTTTCGCATTCAAATAAGTCCACCGCAAAATCAACTGTTTTGATAAAAGCTACAGCGAACCCCAGCGGTGCATGTATGGGCTTGAGTAGTATGGGCTGATTGTGCGCTCTCCTTCAGTCTGCATCACGGGAAGAGCAGCAGCACGGGGAACCTGCTGGAGAGAGACGACACGTCTCTGCCCATGCCTGACTACGGTCTGACCGCCCGTCTGTTGGCTCAGAGCCTCACACAGAATCGCCCGCGTCCCTACAGCATGGCTGGCTTCACACAGGTACACACAAGAACACGCACATACACACAGGAACACACACAAGCATGCTCGCTATCTATTAACCCTGTAGATTTCATCTAAATTATCCTTTGCATGATTATAGACTGCTTAATGGGGACAGATGTATTCCTCTGAGCTCAGAAGCTTACTGACTCCACCTGCTGGCACAGAACATGCTTGATTGAGCAATGCATGACTTTATTGTTTTTTACTCAAACTAATTACACTTTCTTCACCGGCTCTGCTTCAGTGCACTCCGGGGTAGCATTGAAATGTTCTTTTTACAAATTCGCAGCCAGCGATTGAGGATTATGACAGTCGTTTTGCCACAAGGTAAGATTTAATGTGGAGTAACTGATGTGTTATATGTAAGAAATGTACTGTAAGGCGTCAAATGAACTGGATACCAGGGAGATCCTTCTGATAGTGAGCAGGAATTAAAGGAATACTCCAGTACTTTTTGGCCTAATCACTATTCACCACATCTGAAGTGTATGTGTGATTACCATAAACAAGAATTTGGTTGTGTCCCTGTACTAAAGGAAAAGAAAACACAAAGGCTGCTTATAATGAAAGGATAAGTGCAGTCACTGAATGCACAGGGTCTTATTAGTGTGAGACGGACATGAGAGAATGTCTTGCTGAATATATCCTCAATGGGGTTTAACCACATTTTGAGCTTAATGCACAAATGTTTGCTTGAGGAATTCAAAAAAAACTTTTTTTTCAGATTTATTGACTTCCTTTATTGTCGATTGCAACACACTACTGCTTCATTTTAGTCACGATAATGTCCATATGTGCAACAGTAAATAAAACATGGGGATAGAGAAAACGTTATGTCACCACGGTTCAATACAAATTTTGCGAGACAATGGTAAAGAAAATAAACCGCATCTCTATTTGAGTTTTTCCTGGTTTGTTTTTTTGTTTAGTAATTTTTTGTTTTTGGTTTTACTTTGTTTTTTGGTGATCCATGAATATCATTTACAAAACCTTTGCTATGCAACTCATTGCTACTCATTTCTTAGTGTTGGGAAAGGAGCTGCAATTCTTGTCCATGGTACACAATACAGAGATTTGGAGTATTAGGAGTATTCTTTTAATACCCGTCTTTATCAGTAGTTACCTTTCCTTAGCTCATTGTGGCATCTGTCAGCTCAGATAAGTAGCAGATGTGAAAAAGTTTGTTTCTAAATACCCCCCACCCCCTCTGAAGGAACACAACAATAATATGCCCTATGTGTTTGACTGGAGAAGGCTGAGTGTTTGTCTTTGTGTTGTGTACGTGTTTGAGCGAGTTGGTGGGTTTGAGGGCTGAGAGAAGCATCATCAACATGTGCAATGCATCATTTCTGACCTCATTGTCCGTATCCTGTGTGCCCTGAGCTCCTGTCTCTAGGTCTGTACATCAAAACTGAAACCCATCTAGCCATACAGTTAAGTTAAACTGAAGAAGATGACTTTGATAGCCATACCACCTCAAATCTGGCCCCTAGGTTTCTTTTCTTTTCTTTTCTTTCCAGCCTAGCGCATGAGATAACCCAATCTTGTCATCTAGCACATTTGTGGAGCTCCTGTTTTATAAAACAGTGCTCCTCTCCTCCCTACCCCTCAAAGTCACTTCCATCCCTTCCTTTCTTCACTTCTTTTGGCTGTCTTGTCTTTTCTCCATTTCTTTCTAAGTGTGTCCGACCTGGCAAGCTTCCTTCTCTCTTTGTTCCACAGTTCCGATGGCAAATTGATTTCGACAGTGTGAACACAGACAGGCTATCAGACACAGACACAACTCCGGATAGCACAGGGGTTGCGCCCCTTCCTTCCCAGTTTCCCCTCTAGCCTTCCCTACCCCCCTCAAAACAATCCTAACACGTGCCTCCACGCACCCCTCCTTCAGTGGAAGAAGGCCGCTCTCATCCCTCCTTTCTGTCCTCTCTTCCTCCCCTGCGTGTTGTCGCCGGGGGGCCATAGTGCCGGTGGCGTGTGGTGGGTCGGGGGGGACTCTGACAGAGAGAGCCAGAGGGCGCTCCATCTGCTCGCCTCGCACCTTTACAGACACTGAGCTGCTCTTCGCCTTGCCCGCTGCCGCCGTGGACTTCTCCAAATGGACTCCTCTCCCATGCATGTGCACAAGTTCTGCAACTGTTGTGTTTTTATGATGATGATTATTTTTTTTAAAGGACATCATCATGTAAAAGTGCCAAAAGCTATGTCGATATTTTCAAGCAGCTCTCCTTCCATAAAAGACGCGTGCCGTTTGTCCTTTTCTTTACGCTGTGGACTGGCACTATTGAAGCTCTCGCTCGCCGCAGAGCCTTGTATTCTCTTTATGGTTCAATTGTGCGGCGTGTTTTTTTTCTCTGTGTTTTGTAGAGCGTTGTGTGCTTCCACCGTGTCTTTAAGCAGCGCGACGTTCAGCCCAGAGGGTGTGTCACTTTTAACATTGTGGGATCGATTTACATTACTGTCCACACGTCTCCTTTGTTATCGCTGAAAGAACACAAATAATTGAATAAGGTATACAGGCCAAGAAAGCCCAAACAGGTAGGCCAATATGGTAGCAGTGTAAAATATCAAAATTTAGATCAGCATGAGTAATATTACCATTACCAATATTACCATGCTATAAGGAAGCGAAATATATATTTAAAAAAAAAATCACTGTAATTGCATTTACACCTGGTTGTTGTATCAAAGTCTTGTATCAGGTTTGTATCCTGTTCAACTTTAGATGCCAAATCCATCTCGGGTTATCCAGTTTGAAATGAAATTGCTGTAGAGTAAAGGATCGCAGCACTGCTCATGGAGTACTCCCTGTCCTGTACATTTTAGGGTTTTCCCTGCTCTGACGCATCTGATTCAACTTATCAACTCATTAACAGGCCTTTCTGAGTTTAAGTAGGTGTGATAGAGCAGGGAAAACATTAACATGTGTAGGACAGGGGATACTCCAGGACCGGGGATGGGGACTGGTGCTGTGCAGCAGGTATTATTCAATTCAATATTCATTACCTCATTTTACTTGACCACCAGCTTCCTATGTTGTTTTTCTTAAAAGATGTTCTCTTAAAGACACCAACTTTGGTAGTAATTAACCATGGGCATTTACATAATGTGTTATGATTGATTTTGGCCAGAGTAATATAAGTAAATATACATCACTGCCACATTGAAATTGTTTTCTTAATTGTGCAATTAGAGCCATAAATCTGTAGCTGTAACTGCAGTCTCCACATTTGGAAGAACAATCCTTATATTATAACTATGAATCCTAATTCTTTATAATTGCTCATACTACGATTCACAACTTGCACATTTACAGTGTTTATACCATGTTTACAAATCACTGGTTACAATGCAGGGGGTCTGAACGGCACAATATTGCATCTTCTAGGGTAGGGCCAAACGGATGGTTCCAGAAGGCTAAAACTAAAACAGACTTTAACGTAGTAAGCACGCGAAGTGTGAAATGAATAATGGTTTGCAAACATCACATAAGAAGTGGATGGAAAAAATAGCATTTATAAACTTGTAAGTATTATAACAAAATATGAATTTAATGTTGAAATCACATGATTACTACAATACTTAAGAGAGATGGATGCATTTGCTCTTGTGTAACGTTAGATCCAAATGTGTCTCAGATTTAAATCTGTTGAAAACCTCTCCTGTGTGATTGTTTCTGGATATAATCCTGAGACTCAAGATGCACGAAACAACCAGGTGTAAATGGCGTCGGTCTCTTCTTCCCTGCCAACCCTGCTTTCTTTTCATCTCTGAGACCCGAAGCTCCTGTAATCTCTATTAAAAAAGGCTGTAATATGTTCTTACTTCTAATCTGTCGTGTTCCAAAATGGTCAGCTGACAGATCCTCTGGAGCCGTGGTGTACTTTCCTGCTGTGCTTTTGTACCTTTGTCTCTTTTAAAATGCTTTTCTTTTTCTTGTAAATCAAATTACAATGCACAGAATTCAGTATACAGAAGACATTCCATCACAAAATGCATGCTATGGAGGAACTTCAGCAACATGTTGACCTTGAATGTATTGTGAATTTTTACAAAAAAAGTATATATAATATATAAATATATCTATATATTAATAAAACAATTGTTCAAATTATATTTGATTGTTAGCTTGAATCCATGCTGTTGAATCCATGGTGCGTGTTTCTGCATTTCTGCACTACATTATATTTCTCATCTAATGCCCACTCACCAACTTTAGTAACAAATTCCTTTTGCAATACATATAGAATGGTGTGTGAGAGAGAGAGAGAGAGAGAGAGAGAGAGAGAGAGAGAGCGAGAGAGAGAGAGCGCTTAGGTTTGTGTCTTTGTGGTCATTTTTTTTATTTTATTTTATTTTTTTGCTCACAGTGGGGTATGCTGTCTGTCTGCTGTCTGAGATGTGTGTATTAAGGTTAGCGGTGGTGAATTTAATATAGGGGTCCGACAACACCTGGTAGTTGAATATATTTGGTAGTTGAATATATTTTGCTGTGTGAGAGTGACTTAGAACTGAGATTTTGTTCGCAAAATTGGTCTCACCAAAGACAAGTCGGATGACTGCTATGGGCAGACTCTTCATTTTACACTATATTTTGAACCCGTCATCATTATGAAGATGTTTTATTCACTCATGTAAGAGCATAGGGTTGGAATGTCCTTCATCCATCTGAGCCAGTGCAAAACTCAGACACCATGCCACAAAATGAGTAACCTCCCACCATCCTACACAAAACTAACAGTCGGATATGTAGCCATGCATAATCCTAGTCTGAGCTGAGCTCCGGTACAAACCCATGGACTCTCTTTACCTTCCAGTTTGGGTCCTGAATTGTCCCGGTTCTGAGTGTACAGGACCTCCGTAAGTCACCTGCCTCCATTGCTGCTCAGCCAAACAATCATGTCCTCCCTCTCGCTCATTTTTCCTCTGCTCTCATTGGTTGTCTGGCGTATAATTGGGGAGTGGGGCTTCTTGTTATTTCTTTTTTTTTTTTTTTTCCTTCATTCTGTCACCGGCCTCTCTGGTTGGTTCTCTTTCCTTGTGGTGTAATTTGTACCAGCCAATCAGACAGGTCATTGGTTGCCAGAAGGTGGTGTTTTCATGGAGGCAAAATGTTGGCACTGGAGGTAACTCGAAAATCTAACTCTAATGCATGCCTATAAATGCCTAACAAATGTACACACTAGCAATTAGTCAACAACATCTTGTTTCATTTGCATGCTTGCTCAAAACACCCTCCATAGAAAAAGTACTTTTGTTCATAAGTATATGTCAAATGAATCACTGTATGCCTTTCAGCAGTACTCTTTATCTTGACCAAATTCACTTATACTTTATAGGTTGTAGTGCATAGATTCAAAATTTGCCTGCTAAAGTGAATGGCATGCCCATGTTCACCGGTTCACACACTGACGATATTTGTTGACCCCCTCTTCTTCCAGTGACCGCTCCCTGGAGGTCTACCTCAGATCAACCTTGATGGACGGCCACGCAGCTCCACTCTTCTACTAATGTGGCCTGTTCACAGGCCTGCTCTCTACCACCTGAAATAATACACGGAGCCACATGTTTAAGACTCTATAGGGCAACTGGCTATAAAGCCCTGGATCCATAACTCGGGGTTCTAGGAATTAAACAAGTGTTCCGTGTAACTTCCTAAACATTGCTGTATAGTTCTGCCGAAATGTCAACTTCACTCCGAGCTGCTCGGAAGAGAAATTAGCTGTGTCTTTGGGAAAGGTTTATAATAGATCAGTGCTCTTACTGATTCACTCCCATTATTGTGATATACAGTCATATGTGTTGGTTAAGGGTTTTGATGCAAAATAAAGAAATAATAATAATATTAAAAACAGCTAGTTACATCAACAGGCAAATGGCTTACCCTTGTGAAAATGTAATGATTCAGTATAGATTGTTTTAATTCTTTCTTTCTTAACTCCATTATTTCTGTTGCAGTATTCCTTGGCCTCTTTTTTTTTTTTTTTTAATCTGTAGTTGAAGTAAGATTAGCGCTTCAGTTTATATTAGATGTTGAATAAAAGGTGACCTTATTTACACTCTGTAATTAAGGCTCCTCTCTGCCACTGCTATAGCTGCTTGTAAGTTGAGGCTTTATTTTGGGACACTGGTGGCTCAGTGGTAAGTACTCTGGGCTGCCCATCACTTCACGTCCCAGCATTACCAAAAACCACTGTTTGGCCCTTGAATACGTCTACTGCTCAACTGAGTTGCAAGTCGCTGTGAATTAAAGCATTCACCAAATGAATAAATGTAAATGTACTGTGGCAAATATCTCCATCTGGCGCCGCTATACTGTGGACACTTCAGTAAAGAAAGTGTCACTGCACTCGTCTCGATTGCTTGGATATAAAGCTCTAGCAGTTTCTCTGTATGATTCTTGACAGGGAAGCTTGTACAATGCATTTTCCACCAGGGGTTTGTGCCTTCTACTGCTTTAGGTGTTCTAGCTTTGGGGGGGAAAAAAGTCCAGATGTTCTTAGGCAATCAGGGGAAATATAAAGATTTTTGTATTGATGTTTGCTTTTTTCTTTTCATTTTTAATTTTACTATAGACGCCACAAAATGATGACATTTCTGTGTTGTTGATTACTTAGAAAAAAAAAAAGTTGTTTGTTACTGCTGCTTGAAAATTCAGACTTAGATGTGTGGGCTTACGAGCACATTCACAATTGCTTAAAATGTACAATTAGTGTAAATAGAGCTTTTTTTTCTCAACTTGCTTGACAAGTACATCTTCAGTAAGTGCTTCATCCTGGTCAGGGTCATGGCAGGATCTGAAGCCAATCCTGGGGACAGTAGGTTTGAGGCGGAACGCCAGTTCATCACTGGGAACCATGCCCGCACATATTCAAACACTCATTCGCACCCTCATTCTTACTTATGGGCAATTTAGAGTCTCCAGTCACCTGCCACTTTGCTTTTTGGGATGAGGGAAGCTGGAGAAGGGAAGGGAAAGGAACCTCACACAAACACTGGGAGAACATGCACAGACACTGTTATGCACGGGCAGTAACCCAA
The DNA here is from genome assembly GCA_030068235.1 of Notoglanidium macrostoma. Classification (NCBI taxonomy): domain Eukaryota; kingdom Metazoa; phylum Chordata; class Actinopteri; order Siluriformes; family Auchenoglanididae; genus Notoglanidium; species Notoglanidium macrostoma. Next base: position 8,925,147 of record JAQQZR010000008.1, on the reverse strand, counting down.
GCTCTGTATCTACCCGGGGTCACCCACATTTTTCTATCTTAATAAAAAAAAAAAACAAAAAAAAAAAACCACTTATCAGCAGGTCTTGTGCTTATTTCAAAAATATTCACTCTACTAGAGGTCAGAACTCCAGCAGAAATGAACTTTTAAGATTTAAATGTTATATGTTTTGTGTTTTTCTCTAATGCACAGGGGATTGCTTGTTCTGTGCTGAAATAAAATTCAATCATCATATAGAAAAATAATGCAGTTGACGCTATGAATGGTGAGATACAGCTTAAATTTCTCATTATGCTTTGGAAATGTTTTGGTTTCGTGGTTCCTTTTTTCTCATTTTTTTTCTTAACCCCTTGATATTGTTTAGATAATAGGTGTCATTTTGAAAACTTGCAACTTCTAGTACTGAATTGTATGTGTACTTGCGGTAGTGTGTCCTGGTATTAATTCAGTGTACTGCTAAGACAGGAAACATCTCTGGTTGTCTGATAGGAATTGCACAGCACTGGGAGAATGCATGTGTGTGTGGAAAAACCTGTTTTTATTACATTGCAAATCCATTTTGGCTTTGTCTTTGTTCTGTTCATTCATATTTATGTTGATGCATATTACTAATCCATATTTCTGTTCTTTGTGAAATAAAATGGATGAAAGCAAGCGTACATTGATTACTTGATGAACACACCAGTACCCAATTTGACAAGAATCAAAACGGGCCACATAAAGACATTGGGTGGATTACCGAGTAGCTCAGCATTAAGCATTGACCCTAGTTCACAAGCTTCAGTGTTGTGAGCCAATGGAAACAAAGTGGGTGGGGCTGTGGGCTTTTTGGTCAGTAAAAAAATGGATGATCTGCTAATTATTAAGTAGTGGTCACACTGGACATTTTCTTTGCTGTTTTTCTACTGTTGCTCTGTTGGTACACAGAAAAAACAGCCATTGACATGCACTAGGGATTTTCTTGTTAGCAATGTGGTAACTTTCATGTAGTAGACTGGATCATCACAAACCAAACTGGGAGGAGCAACAGAGTACCTTTACTTCATATTTGGCAATACTGTCACATGACATGCACACCTCAATCAGTTCTTATGAAGTTCTCCGCCTCAATATGTGACTCATAGCTATTGCTTATTTGGCATATATAAGCAAGACCACACTGGCTAAGTCTAGACGATGTTGAGGAAACATCAAAACTTGTTAGCCTTCTGCAAAAAAGCTACATTACAATTCAACACCTGACATGTACAGACAAACTATAGGTTTTTATTTATATATTTATTGGATTACTACAGTCAGCATGGAGTGGCCTGAAATGAAACAGCCATGGTGCTACTACAAGTGCAGGAACAAACACCAAACACCATACTGTAACAGGATGATTCACTGAGCTCCTGATGATCAGGTATCACTTTGGCAACTCGAAACAGTCATCTATCTGTATTCTATAAAGTACTGATATGTGTTCCAAAAATAGTACAGTGCTGCAGGATTGTACCGATTACAAAACACCTGTGAAAGAGGACAAGTGTATACTGATGCCTGTTTGAGAATATTGGCACAGTAATAAACTATGGGTGTGGCCCAGTGGTGCCGGGTTGAGCATGAATGTGCAGCTGTAGTAAGACCAAGTAACATATACCGTTACAGCATTTTAAGTGAAAAATGTTACTGAGAACATCAAAGAACTTCGTGTGTGAGCACTAGCACGGACATATAACCGAAGATGAACAATGTATGAGAGAGACAGGAAATCCACAGGCATTTATTTGACAGGCATTTTGTTTTACACTTCTGTTTAAAAGAAGTCATTATACTGATATGCTCTGCTAAGTTTTCTCTAAGAATACATATCCAGCATCTTTCAGCATTGAGGTACCTTTTATAGGAGCTGATCAGAGAGCTGCCAGTGGCTGTAATGAGCCTCTTTATTTTAAAGGACTTTTTTTTTTTTTTTTGGCAAATAACTTACAGGTAGTAAGCAACTTATGTTACCCTAAGCCATGTTGACACTTGAAGCTGTATTTAAAAAAATGCTGTCCTGGGGCATGTTAGGTATGGAGTATTAATTTCCCAGTAATCACAATCTTCACCATTTAACCTACACTCTTAGAAAGAAGGTTCCATCTTGTACCATCTTTCTACAAGGTCCAGGTGGAACCTATTTAGAAAGCTATAACCCACGCTGTTGGTTTTTTCCTAAGATTGTATGAAAAGACGAAAAACCGATCTCCGAGAACTCGCATAAAAGCAATCCTAAACGACATTCTAGCTAGTAATTCAAAATTTCAGTCTGCAGGTCATCCAACTGAAATTTGAGGTTATTTGTCAAATCTCTGGAGTTGTCCTTTAAAATTTCCTTTAAAATATTCAGTAAAGGAACCTGATCTGATCTGTTTTCTCTCTCTAATTAAGGCTATTATATAGTCATATTACTGGCAAATACTGGAGTCTTTTGTTATGACAAAGATGCCTTCACTGTGTAGGTATAGCTCACTGATACTACAGACTATTGTGACAAACCCAACATATGTAAACTGATGTCATGAAACGTTAAATCCCTACTTCAAGAGACATGGAGACGAAAGTTCACTTGCATATAAAGGTGAACATCAGTGACAGGAATAAGACTGGGATACATTTTAACTGTATCTCTATAAATAGACAAGACAAGCATTGTAGGTGGAAACAAATTTGCACATAACCTCTAGGCTTCAACAAAGAAAGTGCATTTATGTAATATTTTCCATATCCTCAGGGTTGTGTAGCAGCACAGAGGGGGAAAATGAGGAAAAGTGAGGAAGCATATTATATTAAACACAATTATCTTCATAATGTGGTTTGTAGTTTGATGCCGTACCAATTTTCACATCCCTCAATACAGTTTACCTGAGCCATAATACTTTAGCCTAAAGTGGTCAAAAGTGGTTGCCTCCATGGAAAATGCTCTACATTCTCCAAAACTGGTACACAATTCCAGACCCTTTGTAGTTGACGAAAATTGAATGTTATTTGATTTGGGTTGTCTTATCAAGACTTTAGCTTTTTTCACTTACTTTGGAGTTAAAACCAACATCTGGAAGATCTGACCAATGCGTGATGAGTGCATGGTAAGTACGCCAGTGAGGAATACAGCAATGTAACAAATACCCTTATGGTTGCTACAGTTTATAATAAAGTGATTTGTTGCAATATGAGTGTTGATACTGAATGTTTCAAATAATCTTATCTTAAATATGCATACATAAAATTTTCCTTAGAGATTTTTCAGAAGTTTTAAATGCTGTCCTTAACAGACAATGTCACTGCCAACCTCTGGCTCAAGACACAAAGAAAGGGTTGGCTAATATAATTAAATTACAGCATGAGGCACTGTCTTCCGGATTCAGGGAACCCTCGTCCAGAACATTAAATAAACACCAAAGAGGATCTATAGCCGGATCAGGCCAAAAGGAAATCTGGATGTGTTCTCACGCCTGGTCTCCATCTGAGCAGCTACCTGTGAGGGGATGACAATAATACAGAGCATAATGTGCAGCACAGAACAAGGACCGTTTTGTATGAGGATTGTGTAGCAGACATGTACACCACATATAGTACAATGGCTTTATTTTGCATAACTCGCATTACTGGAGGTTACTGAGTGGTACTGACCTCCCATGGTCTCGACGTCTGAGTCAGACACATGTGTAATAGAGAAGCGGGAAACACTGAAGCGGGAACACTGGGGTGCTGGCTTCTCCTCGGGAAGTTTGACAGGAGAGTTTGGGGGGGTGCAGATTCTGTCAGAGCCAGGTTCTAATGTTGATGCATTGGGCTTCAACCGAAAGTCATTCTCCCACTCTAAGGTCCCACCTGTTTAGTAAGAGGGTCTATTATTTTTATAGCAATAGTAGTGTTTTATTTTATACCACATAGCTACAATGTATATGCTGTATATGAAATATGTACATTTGGTTTAGGTGCATAACACTTACTATCTTTTAAGACATTCCCATTTGAGGAATTATCAGAGTCACTGACTTCCTTCTGTGATGGATGGTCCTTACACTCTGTTGCCTGGCCATTTGGTTCCATCCCAGGAGGAAAGGTGTATTCTGCCAGTTCACCTGTAGGGCTGTCCTAGAACACAAATATACTATTTCTCAGGTTTAAAAAGTCACTATTAGTAACCAGTTCAGCTACATTTCTTTGATAAAATAAGAAAATTTCCGTTATTTACTACATTACAAATTCCACAACAGCCATGAGATACAATGCAACTGACCTGGTCAAAAAGGAACACGGTGACATCATCAAAAAATGAGACAGCTTTCTTCTTGTGTTCTAGCTCATCGCAGATGGACTGTGTCAGCAGGGATGGCATTTTGAGGAGGCTACGCAGGTGTCTGGTGCTACTTCGCTCACTCACCACCACCATCGGAACAGTGGTGAACTCCTCCTCACTCTCCTCACTCTGATCTTGGACGTTGTAGCTACGCAACTCTTCATCTGACTCATCACTGTCATCAGAGTCTTCCTCTTCCTCACAATTTCCCAGGGGTGCTTTTATGTCCAGGTTCTCTGGCAAGGCAGGGAGAATGTTGTCCAGAGAACTATCTCTCTTAACATTCATAAGTGCTTCTTCGACCACCTCTGCTTTTTCCTCAACTCCTTTATTCTCCTCATTTTTCCCATCCATCTGACAATCTGGATTGTCTTCCCCATTCTCACAATTCCTGACTTCCAATATAGTGGAGGCTGAACCTAGGGAGTCTGCAGATGAGAAGCCCATGCTAGTACTGTTAACATGGTCCTCCATGGTTGTGGCTTCCTGTGATGAGGATGAGCTCTCAGAAGTTGTGCTGGAGAAGCATTCAGAGGCTGGCTCTTCTCCAGAGTGCTCAGATTCCACTCCAAGGCCATCATCTGGTGCAGATTCTTTGGTCAAACATCCCCCCATCTCTGGAGGAAATGGGGCCAACACTGTAATCACTGGACCTGATGCAGGAGATGAACTTTGATCAAACTCCATGTTTCTCCTCTCAAGACACAACTGCTTGACACTCAGCAAAGCAATATCTACATTTTCTGTCATGCTTGGAAAATTATACTGATCTTCATTCTGACTCACTAGGCAACCCCCCTCTCCTCCAGTCTTCTTAAGAGCACTGTCTTTTACAGGTTCTTTTCCAAATAAATCCTCCAGTTTGTTGTCAAAGAAGATGCTGCCTCCTTCACAGGGACTTTTTTCATTTTCTGCATCGTAGTCTGAAAAATAAGCCGAGTCTCTGCATTGATTTCCATTGCCCAGGCTTGTCAGCTTAAGAGTACTATTGCTAGCTGGGGTCAAATCATTTTCTTCAAGGTCCATCTGAAGGACCATTTCATATTCTGACTCCACACTTGTACTGAGAACTGGTTTTCCCTCCAGGTCTTTCATGACAAACTCAGGAGACTCATTGTTCTCTGTATCATAGCCACTATCTAGTGATTTGGGCTGAATGGATGTGTGGTAAGCATCTGGACTGAAGGCTTCACACGGGCTGCTACTTGAGGCAAAATCTATAAATTCCTGAGGGTCTTGGTTTTGAACATCTCTATGCAAGGGTATGTGTGCTAGGTTAATGTCTCCAACTTTTGCAAAATCAATAGGAGATTCTGCAAACACCTCAGAGGTAATTTCAGTAACATCACCATCACTGCAGTCATCAATGTTTACCAGGCTGATGCTGTCCCCTGAGAGACACTCAGAGACACACTCGGACAAAGCTGCAGGCACGATTGCAGGACCAGCTGACTGCACGTTTATGTCTTGTGCAGGAATTGTGCTTCTGTCCGTAGTTACTGATTTCTCAGCTAATAGAGAAAGAGGATTGCTACTTGTATAATTCCTTACAGGGATGTGTTTCATATTCTCTCTGATATGCAGATGAGGAGTGGTGTTCTGGGCTGGGTGTATAATTTGGTGTTTTTCTGGGTCTGATATCTCTACCATCTTCTGATCCTCAGAGCACAGTTGTATATATGACACACACTCTGTGTATGAATCTGTGTATGAAAATGAAATGGAGTTGCTGCCATTGGCCTCCATGTGTGAATGCTGTTTAAATATATTTGAGGGAATACTTGGGGGATTTTGCCTGCTTGTTATTGTCTCTGGCTGTAAGCTCTGGGCACTGGAGGAAGGTGTAGTGTGGTGTACATCAAGGTAGGTGTCAAGAAACCCCCTTGTTTGTCGGTCATCAAAGTTTAAAGTGTTGTTATTGGTGGAGTGGTTTGAGGTCCAGTTAATTGTTTCACTCTCAGTAAAATTATTGATGTCATCCTCTGGATCAGTAGCACCCATAAGAAGACAATCGGCAGCTTCAACGTCAACAGTTATATTGTGTGGCCTGGGAATATTCTTCGGTAGGCTACACATCATATCATAATAGGCCTCATTGGCCATATTTTTTTCAGCAGTCCTCTGATTGGCTTCAAGGTAGGGGTCACATTGTCCTAGACTGGGGCTGCTCAGTGAAACTGATATGCCACATGGAGTTTCTTGTACACTTGTATTGTGCAAGCTCCCAGACTTAAGACAAGACTCAGATGGTTGGCCTCTTTTCAAAAGAACTTCCTGTTCTCCCGAGGGTGGCAGTTCACAGTGCAATCTGTCTCGGTCACTGGGGGAAAAGTATTGACTTAATTGTTCTGCAGAATCCATATGGTTCAGATCTTGTCTCTGAGGTGGCTCCACACTGAGGGCAGTAGATGGACTAGCATCTGAATCATTAATAGCGCTATTAGAGTCTTCTGCTTCTGGCCAGTATGTATTTGTATGAGTCTCAGTAGGACTTTTCATGTTAGCCATAGAGAAGGTACATTTACTGGCCCCGTGTTCTGGACTGTAGTCAAGAGTGGCCTCCTCCACACTGATATTGCACTCTACGGGTTCCTCAATGCGAATATAGTACTCACTGCTAACAGACGGACTGTGTGCACTCAACACTGGGACCACACCTGGGTAATCTGACTTGTACTGGGATGGAGAAACACCCAAAGTGAGACTCTCCCCATTGCAACTTCCTGCAGTACTGCTGAGGGGATAGTATATGTCCTGGTAATGTGGATTGCTACTTCCTAGAGGCCCACTTGTAGATGAGGAGCAGTAGGGCTGTTCAGCTCTGGCTTGTTCCCACTTGTACTCAAAGTTGAGCCCATCACTGGTCTCAGTGACTGTTAGTATTTCATCACCATTCTCAGACTGGAAACTGTCAACCATGGAGAAGTGCTCTAGCAGAGGGAATGAGGAGTTGGATGAGGGTACCTCTAGGGCTGGGGTTCTCTGGGAACTGCCTGTGTCTAGACTTGGTCTGAGTGAGTTCCAGCGTTTCTCAAAGTCCTCTTCTGCCTCACTGGTACCTTTAGCACATAGATAGTTCAACAGCAAGTAGACCTCCTCGACAACAGGCCGCTGCTCTGGTTGCAGCCAACAGAACTGCATCACTTCATACCTGCTTGCACACACAGGAAAATGCGCAATTCTTAGAATTAGAAAACTGAAATACATTAAATTAATGCTTGGACAATTGTACAGACGGATGCTGTGTTTATTTTGGTTACGGTTCAAACGGTAAGCCAGCACCACAGCTATTTAGAGAGCATGTAAAGACCAAACACTCATATTGTGGAGAACTGATAGAGAAAGCAGGCTTTCATTCATACAGAAGGTAAATACTTGCAACTTCAGTATCTTGACTACATTTATAATGAATTGTATTGTATAGGACCAGAATTAATGGTCACAAACTTCTAGGAAATTCTAAATGTATGATTGATTTGACTGTGAAAGAGGAAAATGAATGACTAACCACACTGGACCTGAGCAGTATTGATTTGTTGGCTTTGCACGGGAGAAATGGAATGAGCACTCAGGAAGCCTCTGATAGAAAAAACATTTACTGTGCTGATAGTATTTGTTTTAGGGATAATTGATGACTCCTCGGCTTGCCTGTGGTATGTTTTGTATGTGGTGATGGGAGAGTAATGTTTGTCCAGTACATGGAGAATAGAAGATCTTTAGCCAATGGTGGTGATTATGACTCGGGTCCTGAAATGACTCACCAGCGTTCAGACAGGGGGACTTTCAGCAAAGGCTTTGGCAGCTTCAGCTGCTGCTCTTTCACTGTATACGTCAACACCTGCCTGTCTGTGTAGTGTCTGTATGGCTGGCTCCCCAGCTCAAACAGCTCCCAGATTGTCACACCCAGTGACCTAAGTCAGAAAAAAAACATCTATATTCTGGTGTTATGAAAGATTAATCCTTATATTCAGTGGTTTCCTTGTAAAGCACCTCTCACCAGACATTGCTGGCCTTTGTCTGGTCCACTACTAACAAGTTGCCATGAACCTCATCAATGAGCTCTGGGGCAATCCAACGCAGTGGCACCCAAATCTGATCTGCTGTCACAAAGTAGTCATCCTAAAAGAGACAGAGGCAACAATTGTGGACTGAAGGAATAGACTTGAATAGAGGCTGGTGTAGTTGTGTCATCACCACAGCATTAGTACTGCAACTCAGCAATCCCTGTTCATGCATTCCTGACTCACCTTGTACCTGCTGTGAGAGAGGCCGTAGTCTCCGATCTTCACAGACATCTCTGAAGTAAGGAGACAGTTCCTGAGAGCCAGGTCACTAAGGACATGCAAAGATTTATAGTCAGCAAATGAAGTGAAAAGTGTTGTATACAATAAAGTGTCTGATCATTGTACATCATTCTTTTGAATGGTTTACATGCCATTCAGGGCTTCCGATGAAAAACAGGTTCACCTCCAGCAACAAAATCACTGATGCTGGAGTCTGTAAGAGGCACTCAGGCAGCATCAGGATATTGTTACAAGAAGAGACCAAAGACTGGGGCTGAAATCCATATTCTGGACTGGGACAAAATGGACCAGAGAATCAGCTAACAAGGTGGGCATGTTTCTCCTCACCTGTGAATATAATTATGTTTGTGGAGGTACTGAAGCCCAGAGGCAATTTCACACGCCATTTGTTGCAGGATGAAAGGGTCCGGGGTGGCTGAACCGGCTGCCCTGCTGCTACGGAGGTATCCTTTAACATCACCCTGAAACCAACCGAGAACTACTCATCCACAAAGTTGTGATCTGCAGTAATATACCACATGTCAGGTGGTGCAAAATAAATATATTTCAAAGTGCATTTAATTTCACTTCTACTAGAGATGTGATTAGCCACTTGAACAAACTAACCTTACTAACTAAACTAATACTGACCAGCAGAGGGAGCCTCAGTCCCTCAAAAATACACACATATGTGAGGTAAGGAATGCAGAACAACTAGATGTGTGGGTATTTATACCAACGAACTTGCATACACCAGCCGAACAACGTATGTGCTGTATGAAAATGTGTGTGAGAGAGATAGAGTGAAAGACAATTACCAGGGGGCAGTATTCCATAATCAGTAAATAGGGTGTGACATCTGTGCACTGGGCCAGGCACTGCAGGAGGGCAGGATGCTGCAGAGTACTATATCATTTATACATACAAACATCAATGTAAGTCCTATTATTAAACAGTAGAATTATATGTTTGAAATTTTGATGAACTATATGGTGATCAAATTAGGATATGAGAAAGAAAGAACATATTGGGAGCAGAAAAAAAGAGGACAGAGATAGAATAATGTCAAATGGGCTTAGACCGGTAAGGTAGTGCTTCTTCCAGGAACTGTGTCTGCTCCTGTATGCTGGCACTAGCTTTCAGCTCCTTCACCACCACCTGTGTGGTACTCAGTCCAGCATTCACCTCCCCCAGAAAAACCTGAAAACCAAATATCCACAAACTCATCAGAGATACAGGAGACTTTCTTGAACCATCCTGGGACCAAGCAGCAGAGATTTATAAAGTGTCTAGATTATGTGGAATTCCCCATACCCAAGTAATTCCAATGTTTAAGACTTCGAAGCTGCCTTCCACAGCACAGTAGCTTTAAATGATATTGTATATAATTACACACACATTCCACATTCACATCAGCCTTAGACTATTTGCCAAGCCTACATTACAAGAACTAGAATCTTGCATTGTAAGTCCTTCATTGTAAAATGTTTGTTTTATAAAGCTCACCTTGCCAAACCAATCATGGCCAATCTCCTTTAGGTAAAGCAAGCTGTGGCGTCCAAGATCCGCTGACTTCAGCAGCTGAACTAAAATAGGGAGAAAGGAAGAGAGATCATAAATTGAAGGCATGCAGCCACAGGAAATAGAGGTTATGTGACTTGTTTAACAATGAACAATGCATCATGGTGAAAGAGCCTTAACGCCAAGGCAATCCTACAAATCTTTGCTAGCCGTCAGCCAACCAGGAAGACAGTTTACAAGAAAAGTAACATTTAACTTTATTCTTTTGCTTAGAAAATGCTTACTTAAGAAAGCTAGAAATTAAACTTCAAGCAGGTTTTTTTTTCTGAAATGGCGCACCAGGAAAGCAACACAATTACAGTCAGGGGATGATGGTGATGATAGTGCAGATGGTGAAGATGATGCAAAAAGCAGCTATCATTGCAAAGCAGAAATCCATGGCTGGGTCTTCAGGGAACAAATTGAACAGCAGTGCTGGCCCAGTTCAAGCCAGCATGACTCCAAAGAACACTCAGAGCTCTCATCCAGCTAGGAATGCAGTCCTTTCTTGTTTTCTTCCCAGTGGCCATGCGCATCCTGCCGCTCCAAAACACACTGACCCTCAACATTCCCATATGTCTTGTGGATGCAAACTGTGGCCTAGATCCTGGCTTGTACCTCAGTGCGATGTTCTTGTAATGAATGCCCAGAGCTAAGAAGTTAGAGTTAAGAGCTCAGTCATCCTTTGGTCTCTGCTGGGCGTCTCTCTCTGCTCTACGCATGTCAGAATGTGTCTGACGTCCCAAACCCTCTAGCAGTGACACAAGAAGCGTATAATAGCCCTGTCTTCACTATGCTGTCTCTGTCCATGTCCCTGTCTACCAATGGGGCTGTGGGGGCCGAGATAAACAAACAGAGTTCTGTAAGCACCAGAAAGATCTCTGTCAAACACACGACCCCCCCCCCCCCACACACACACACACTGACAGTCTATGTGTGCACTATTCCCTTATTCCCTCCTACAGTTCCCTCCCTGTATTATTTCTAGTGATGTAGCCCATCCTCCTCCTCCTCAGTGTTCTAGAGGTCACTCATTCCAGTCACTCACAGCCGCTCACGCTCTTCTCTATGGCAAAATCGCTGCCTTTGTGCAGGACGTGATGCCGCTTGGTACCCCGGTACCAGGCAGGACACAAGGCCCATTCTCTACTCCTCAGAGCCTGGATTGTCACAGTGATAACAGCCTGCCCCCCTCCCCAGTCCGAATCAGACACACAACTATCTCTCTTTTCTTTCCTACTATGGTCATCAACTGGCCCTTTTATATTATTTGAGTGGAATTTGGGAGCTGTGCATTCCTACCCCACAACTGGCATTCCCACTGCAGGCCAGACTTAGCCTCGGGACATCTTCAAAAATGCATTAGAGTTGGAGCAATATGGTGTTCGCTTGCATGTGAACATTGTGATGATTACACATTTTTGTTGCACATCTACAACATGTATAAATACATTACATCCATTTATGGCTACACTCATGTGCCTGATGTCCACAGAGGAGAAAACATTGGAGATTTCTGCTTATTGTCACAAGCCTTTAATGTATTGGGAAGAAGACCTGCTTTTTTAGTGGAAAACAAATCAAACCTTGTTCCCAATAATGTCTTGGGTGGTCTAACAAATATTTGTGCACTTGTGCTACAAGTCAGCCAATTTAGGCATTAGAACACAATTTTTTGCTCACTCTGTACACACCTTGCTCAATCCAGAAAAAGTAAACCAATTAGGCTTTCTGGATAAACACCTTGAGTAGTGTAAGTTTAGCTTCTTGCCCAATTTCATTACCACAATTTTTGTCCAGCTTCTTGGTCAAGTTTTTGTTTATTTTCATTATATATTTATATGCCACTCATCTGTAACTGTATACCTCTCGTCTGTCATGTATGGTCCTAATGCTTCTACCATTGTTTGTTTCTGTTTTTGATGGACATGCGCTTGCATGAGAAAGTCTTAAGAAATTCATTCATTCATCTCCAGTAACTGCTTTATCCTGGTCAGGGTCACAGTGGATCAGGAGCATATCCAAGGAGCCCTGGGTGCAAGGCAGAAATATACCCCAGATGAGACAGCAATCAGTTGCAGGCTACAATGCACATACATATTCACACATAGGGACAATTTACTGTAAAAAGTCCACCTACTAGCATGTTTTTTGGCAATGGGCAATTAAGAACTCATAAGAAAGCTACATGGAAAGAAGAACATACAAAATTTCAGACAGAAACCCATACAGTAACCTGAGCTCAGGGATGCTGGAGCTGTGAGGCAGCATTGCTACACACCACCATGCTGTCCCTTTTAGAAATGAGTTAGATATTCTTGCATTCCAAATGAATAATAGTCTCGTGGCCCACATTTACCACTATTTCTGGCACATTCCATAATAATTAATTTATTAAAAATGTCTTTGTTGTTTTTGTGTTAGACTGTAATCATTACACTTACTACTTCCAATCAAGTTTAATTATTATTTTTTTCATTATGTTTGGAGGCATGTGGAATGTGGAACATTGTGACAAGTTTTTTCTAATATTATTAAATTAAACATTTAAAGAATTGATTTTCTGATAGTGGTTAGTATACGGACTAGGACAAATAGGAATGTCTTTTTTTGAAGGTGTGTTTTTATACATTATTATATTATACTATACGATCACGGTCCATGTAATTATTTGGAACACATGTACGTTCATGCAGTTTATCTAATCGGCCAATCATGTGGCAGCAGCACAATGCAAATACAGTTGAAGATTAGAAACAATATCACTAGATCGTTTCCTAGTCTTCAACAGATCAGTTTCGAGTCTGTGCTCATGATAGCCTCAGATTCTTGTTCTTGGCTTAAAGGAGTGGAACCTGATGTGGTCCTCTGCTGTAGTAGCCCATCCACCTCAAGATTTGATGTGTTGTGTCTTCTGAGATGCTTTTCTGCTCACCACAGATGGAAAGAGTGCTTATTTGAGTTACTATTGACATCCTTAATAGCTCAGACTAGTCTGAAATTAACAGGAACCTAGCAGTTTAAGAAATACTCAAAGGAGCCCTTCTGGTACCAACCACACTTTTTCTTCATTCTGATGTTTGATTTGAACATTAACCTAAACTCTTGATCTGTATCTGCATGCCTTTGTGTGCTGCTGCCTCATGACTGCCTGATTAGATAACTGCAATAATGTGCAGGTCTACAGGTAATCCTAATAGAGTGGATGATAAGTGTGTGTATATATAAGTTGACTGAATGTATTAAGAGGTTCATATTCCTTTGACAGAATTTAGCACTATATATGTGTGTGTGTGTGTGTGTGTGTGTGGGGGGGGGGGGGGGGGAATATTTGGCTTTCAAGGAATTCTTTAAACTGTTCTTTTTCTGTGCCAGAATGATTGTGAATCATACATCTTTGATAGAAAAAAAACAAGAATTTGGTGTTCAAATTTTAATTTATTTTGGGTTTTCTGAAATCAACACAGGAACAAAAATATACATACACCCAGATAGATTATTAATTCAGTGGTGGTGAAAGTAGCAAAATGTCTTTTAACTTGTTAAGGCCTCTTAACTTCCTGTTAGTGATCATGATTGACTATAGCTGGTACCTTTTCTGTTCCAACTTAAAAAGGGTTGTTTGACTGCATTCACTGGGTTGACCAACACACAGTACAATGAGAGTTCTGTGCAGATGTGAGAAAGAGGATCATAGATTTACACAACTCAGGAATGTCTCTTGGAGTCATTTATAAAGAACTGCATATTCCAAAACCTCAGTTCAAACAACTGTAGATACACTATATGGACAAAAGTTTGCGGACACCTGACCATGACACCAACATGTCTTTCTTCCCTGATCTATTTCCATGAAGGTGGAAGCACACAATTTTTTAGGATGTCTTTGCCTGTTGTAGCATTACAATTTCCCTTCACTGGGACCAAGAGACCCAACATATTCCAGCATGACAGTGCCCCTGTGCACAAAGTAAGCTGAGGAAGAACTCAAGTCATCTGCACAGAGCCCTGACCTCAACTCCACTGAAAACCATTGTTATAAACTGGTATGCCGACTGCACCCCAGGACTCCTCACCTGACATTAGTGTCCAACCTCACTAATACTCATGTGGCTGAATGGACACAAATCCCCACACTTTTTATATTAAAGATGTATGCTGTACAATAATACTCCCCAAGAAAAAGAACAGTTCATAAGAATCATTGAAGGCCCAATATTGCCATTACATTCATATCCATGATGACTCTATATATACATACAAATTTATTTGCTAGATCCTATCAAAGGAATATGAAGCTCCTAATACATGCAATCAACATTGTTTCTGTTGGAATATACACCTCAACCGCCCCTCCATGATAGCCCAGTTATTACTTTTTACAAGGAGAAAGTTTGAGAGAATGGATCTCACAAAAACATTTACACATCCCCATGTATAGACACAGCAATTATACCTAGCTATAGAGATATGTAGATTTTACTTTATCTAGAAGCAAAGAATTTGGAATTGGGTACATGTGTCAGTAGTAACTCATATGGGAGATGTGCTGAGATTTGTGATTCTGCACAAAAGTGACAGTGTATCTGGTATAAGAGTAATAATCCTGTTTAGTGCTTAGTAAGCAGTGAAAAATGACAGCAAATATCACACATTTCATTTTTCTTAGTGGAGGTTCAGAAAAGGTGGCACACTGCAGGACATGTGCCTGATATTTTCACTGAATTAATACAATGTGTCGTCTTATCACATTAAGGTGAAGATCAATTTTCTGCAGATGTCCTATTGCACATTTGCCCCATCTGTTCTGTGGAGTAAGAGCTTCACTCAACCTGCCATATCCCTGAGAATATCACTGGAAGGAAAAGAGAAATAAACTTGTGGAGAGTGTTTGTATTTCTCTTAAGCATTAATCTTCTGTTCTTTTATTTTATTTTAAATTAACACAATGTAGGTAGAAGTTAGAAGACACACAAACAGGATCTGGCCTCAATATAACCAAGCACTACTTACACTACAGTCTAACGGGGAACCCAGACCCATATCTCCTCCTCCCTGCAACACCTGAACCAATCACATGGCCATAACTACTTATAACTGGGGTAAAGACCTGATTGATTGTCCTGCTAAAGGATCTTGCTTCAATCCAAGGTTCCTCCTTCTACCCCTTCCTTACAGTCCATGCAAAGAGAGCATGTGAGTCATAAAGCGGGCATCTGACATACTGCACCACACAAACACACACACAAACACATTCACACTCAAACACAGTCTGCTTTACAATCTGTTGTTCATCATTTAATGAAGATCCCAAAACATTTTCATTTTTATAAGGTAAAATTTAGGGCGCACATAGTCAATCTACAGCCCAGCAGAAGTCATGTCAAAGGAAATATTTTCTAATCCTATTGGATGGTGAAATAATTGTATCTATTCTAGTTCTCTACAAATGATGACAGTATAGAAACAGTGAGCAACCAAGCTTATATATTTTTTTCTCTTTGCTTTCTAGTTCTGCTTTTCAGATGGCTTCCTCAAGCCACGCCGCAGTCCTCTGGGCCAGTCTTGCTGCATGTTATGCAACACCCAGATGTGCATCCAGTTCTCCGAGGAAGCCATCTCTCTGCTCCAGTGTGAGAATGCAAACAACCAGACTCTTTTTTTTTTTCCATATAGAGATCCAGTTCTTTAAAGGCCAATTAAAACATGCAGATATTATACCAACTGGTAGCTACATAATACCAGTTCTGTGTGTCCCTGCTTCACTCAGACGCACTACTGTTCCCAGATAGATTAGAGATTATTGAAACATGCAATAGCACAATGGCTGTTACATTCCAATGAGTTATACATTCCACACACACACATAAGCACACATAAAACTCTTTTATACATGCAGTTTAAGTAGCCACGAGAATGAGCTTAAATGGGAACGCAAACCAGAGTACAATTTCTAATAAAACTCAAAAGAGTTGCCCTGTGAACACAATCTGATAACCAGAAATAATAACTAAGTATTTAGTCTTGGATGTGGCATTTATAAATGAAGCAGTCTCTGAAAACGGAATGGAATGGGAATTTAATACAAAATGTGAATGTGTGCATTCCAGTGCAAAGCCCAAAATAACATCCCAGGTTTTAACTGTGAAAACACTAATACACTGTACTATAATGCCAATGTGTATATATGCATACAGTGTATATATAAAATTCCACACACCCCTGTTAAAATGGCAGGTTGTTGTGAAGTACAACAATTAAACTAAGATAAATCATGTCAGACCTTTTCCCACCTTTCATGTCAAATTGCAAAGAATACCAATAAAGTTAAAAACCATCAGAAACTTTATTAGGGAAAAAAAAAAAAAAAAGCTGTATAAGTGTGCAGACACCTAAACCTTTATATAAAGTGGAGAATTTGTATAAAACACCTTTTTGAAAATGGAGTAATTGTTTTATATGATATTGTATATTAATTTTAACCTAAATTACTCACTACAACCCAAATCCAAACAGCTGCTTTGCATCCCAATATCCCATTGTTAATTATTTTCCTCTAACTACCTATTACAAAGCATGTTATATTAATCTGCAAGATATTCTTACTTGATCTACATGGTTGTTTAGCCACAGGCAGTGAAACCTCAGTGAGGGGCAGGACATAGACTTCTGGGCCATCTTGAGAGCCAGAGGAGGCAAGCGTGGACAGATCCGCCTGGTACTCTTCACCAGTGTTTTCAAACTCCTGCACAAGACAAATACACAGACTCGCATACATACATCAGGTTCATTTATATACATATACAATAGTTTGTAGACACTTGACCATAAAACACATATGTGCTTGTTGATTATCCCATTCTAAACCTAAAACGGATCTTTACATGTGTTAAACAGTCTAGAACATGGCACCTTTGATGGCAGACCACTCAATCTTGAGTAAAAGTATTGGAACAGTTAGTCTTGAAGTTAAAAAGAAAACACTTAATATTTGGTTGAATATCCTTGCTATCAACAACTGCATCAAGCCACCAACCCACTGACATTAACAAACTGTTACATTCTTCTTTTGTGATGCCTTTCAGTTGTTTTTTGTTTTGGGGGTTTCTCCCTTTAGTCTCCTCTTCAAGAGGCAAAATGCATGCTCAAATAGGACTGGACTTGGCCAGTCTAAAACTTTCCACTTTTCCCCTCTTATGAAGTTCTTTGTGGTGCTGGCAGTGTGTTATGGGTCACCATCTTGCTGTATGATGCAGTTCCTCCCAATTAGATTATATTTCTCTGTAAACTGTTAGACAGAATGTTTCTGTAGACTTCTGAATTCACTCTGCTGCTACCATCATGAGTTACATCATTAGTAAAGATTAGCAAACCCGTTCCAGAAGTAGCCTTGCAAGCCCAAGCCATGACATTACCTCCTCCGTGCTTGACCGATGAGCTTGTTTGTTTTGGATCATGAGCAGATCCTTTCTTTCACCACACTTTGGCCTTTCAATCACTTTGGAAGAGGTTCTCTGCATTTCTCTGTGAATTCCAATATGGCCTTCTGACTCTTACTGCTGATGAGTGGGTTGCATCTTGTGGTATGGCCTCTATATGTTTGCTCTCAAAGTCATCTTTGCCCTGTGGAGTTTGTTGGTGATGTCACTGACTTCTGGTTTTGTGTTTTTCTTCACAGCTCTAACAATGTTTCTTTCATTCATAGGTGAAACCCAAATGTCTTCAGTGTAAAGAAAAAACAGACTGTATATGGGTGAGAAGATTAGGTGTGCACATACTTTTGGCCATATAGTGTATAAGTCTTCACTGTCTTCACTTCACAAGTCTTTCAGACCTGTCTAAAATCCATTGTTGTTTTATCCTTGTTTTAATCAGCAGGTAGCAGCTACTCATCCATGTTGGAATGCCATTTCTTTTAAACTTTACTTTTCCAGTATGTGATTCATTCTCAGATCATATTACTTAGAAATCCAAAATAAAGAATTTGCTAGTTTCCGAAAAATATTGCTCAGACTTTGAGTCTTGAGAATATTTGTCAGTCTTCTATAAACAAAGAACCATTTGTTACAAGCACACAAAGGAGAACTAATTTAAAATAAATAAATAAATAAACTTTACTCATACTGTACGTCTTGCTGTACCGACGCATTGTACTAAGCCCTCTCTGACAGGGTTTTAGCATGAAAGGATTCTTAGATCCTGAACTAAATGCACTAGCATGAGGATGGTTTTGATGGAGACTACAAAGCACTTCAGGAAGTAGCCCTGGATAAGGGAATCTGCAAAATTCTGTCAATCTGTTTTCCTATCTGTTTACATGGTATTGTGAAAAACTTGTACTCCATCACTCTATTGATTTTTCATGTTCTCTATTAAAGTTATGATATTAAAAATCTAAAGTTTTGGCACGGAAGAGGTACGGCTGTTTAAAGTGGCCACCTGACAAAACAGTGGTCGCAAAATGTATCTCACTGATTAGACACAGAATAAACAGAGAATAAATAGTATCATATCTGTGTTTAATGCCATTCAAACAGAATATAAACATATTTTCTGACTATCTAAAAATTCTGACAGATTTTTCACGTCTTGATTTGATTAATTTATGAGTGTTACATTATTTGTCTGTGGTAAATTTAAGAGAGGACTTACAGCCAATACTGTCATTATTATTAATGAGACCATTAATTTTGCATTAGTCAATTTTGCTACTGAAATTGATTAAAGTAATTAATGCAGTTCTCTGCCTTGTATAGAATCTTACTGAACCATTTAATGACTTTCTGGTGTTTGGAGGTTTGTGCAACAGACAGGCTTCTATTTGCTGGGGAACAGATGGAGTAGGAGGCTGGGCTGGAAAACTCTGACCTACTGGACTCTCTCTCTCTCTCTCTCTCTCTCTCTCTCGCTCTCCCTCGCCTCCCTATGCTGATGAAAAATAGATAAAGCTTCTATTTAACTGATTCTCCACATGCTCCCATTGATCCCAAAACAGGCAGGCATTCATGGATGTACATTCACATCCTTGCATAGACACCACTTCATGCATAGTCAACATGTATATCACCTACGCAACAGTGCAGTAACTACCTCTATTCGTGAACTCACATCCATACAGAACAGTGGAGCCCTCTGCTGCACCAAAACAAAGTAAGTCCTGACCACAGAAACCACCCAACACCCACATGTTAATCTACAGTAACTGGCACATAATAAGGCTTTATAAACCCAAACCAACCTCAAGAATGAAAACTAAAGCTGTATCAATACTCACATTTGTTCATCTCTCCCTATGGAATATTATAAGGAGCAGGAAATGTTTTTTATGTTGCAGGTCAAGAAATTAATTTGGTTTCTTTCATCATTCTTCCAACAGTCCTGGTTACATGCTCCATAATTGTGCTAACATCATTATCTCTTGGGTCCTGGCATACACAAGCCCAAAACATGTTATTTGTAGGTTATGCCAGCTGGGTGGTCCACTGTACTGCTAAAATATTTTCATGAATTGTGTGTGAAATATCTAATCGTATGTACTTACAAAGACTTTACTGCGCTACGCCATTGCTGAACTGACATCACCTAATCTTGATAATGTTTTCATTCTAACTCCGCCCCTTTATACAATTACACATGTCTTCTCAAGGTTATGAAAAAGAGAAGAACATGTTATTTGATCTGATGCCTTATTTTTCATGAAAATAAGAATCATTATCTGTTTGGCCTTTTGGCATCTTACATTCATAACCCTTCCATGCGCCTTGGATTACCACATCTCAACAGTGTACAGTATTGAGAAACCTTCTCCATGCAACTCTCTTTTGGCACACATGCTTTATGCTTTAGTGATCAGTGAAGAAGGGACGAGGAAGCTAACAGTCCCTAGAGCAGCCAGCTGCAGACAGCCTCAGAGCAGAGGAAGAGGGGGCGGAAAATACTACTGCAGAGAGACTCAGTTTTTACATTCCGTTCCCTTCCCCCTTGCGTCCTGTCCCTTTCCCTCTCTCTTTATCCTTTTCTCTTTTTCTGTCCATTTCTGATCACTGTCCAACCAACCAACCGACCAACCACACTACAACCACCATTCTCTAATAATAAACTACATACACAAAGTTCTTCTTTCGACAGGGTGGCATTTCGGTAGTGTCCACATCATACCAAACACCGTCTTAATTACCAGTGACAGGGTGACATCTCTGACTCAGCCATCTTCACAGACCATCACAAACCACCCAGCGTGGGTGAGCCAGAGATAACCCGACCACCTACACACAAACCATTCACTTACAACTATAAAGAACACATGTACAATCCCATTCAGCCTCAGTGTGAGGAGCCCAGAGGTCCAGACTAATAAAACCTTGATATATTAATTGCCTGGTATCAGAGTTGTTAGTGGGGAAACATGCTGTGATGAATCATGCTTCATGCACTCTAAACAGGGCCAATGTGGCCAGGAAGCTAATAAGAATTACTGCTTGTCTTTCCCTCATACACCGATTCACACCTGCATCCTAGTACTAGTACATGACAAAGCTGCCTACTTACCCACATCCTCCTGATTATAACCTCTGATTTAGAAAAGTCCACAAACTGCTAAGCATGGTTTGGTACAGTGATCTAAAAGGCTGTTTCTAATCATCTCTTGTTTTTAATCATTTGTCTTCTACTCATCTCCTGGAAAAGACACACTTCCTATTTTACTAGTTTCAGTCCACACCAAATCCACCAACTCATGGCTGTCATAAGGTGACCTCATCCATCCTGCTGTGTTTGTCTGAGCTCTGCTTTTTTCCACTTGCACATGTGGGAGAAGTGAAAACCTCTTAGAGAACTGAGAATTTCCACACCAACTCAGATCGTCAACCTCAAGATGACTGGTGTGGCTTTCTCTTAGACAGACAGCCTTAATGCTTGCATTCATTCCAGCAAGATCCTAAAGTCATTCCTCTACAGACAATATGTAGGGTAACACTATGATATTGTTTGTTTCACTTGTTTTTATTGTCTTTTTCTAAACCTGTCTGTATTATAGTTTGTGCACTTCGGTTTGAAATTGAACATTATTGTTACTGCCTGGACCATTCCAACATTTCTACAAACCAACACTTGTCTATCAGATTAGGAATCCTTGCACAATTCTCTACATGCTTTGTACTGATGCATTTTCAACTGTGTGCAAGTTGTGTATGGTGCTCTAATTGACTAAGTGTACAGTAAAAATATAAATAAAATGTATATATATTGTATCTACTGCATATACAACAACTGTGCTTATTTAAAAGTGTTGTTACAGTAATGACACTCATTACACCAATGTGTTGGACCAGAATAAACACAGATGCTGTTTATTCGCCGTCTCACTATCTCATGCCAAGTGTGTTGTAACTACAGCTGGCCCGACTTTGTCCCAACAGCTCATGTTCTATAGGTTGTTATATGTACAGGCAGGTAATTATTTTTCAATGTTGACTACTTTCTTAATTCTTGTAAGAACCTTTAGAATTTAGTTAAACAATTTCAAAGAATAGGAGTATAATTTTTTTAGTGACTATTACAGCAAAATATTTTAAACCTTATATCCGAGTCTTCCATGTATACTTGATTTGCAGATAATAAAATAGCAAGTGTGCATTATGTTGGTTAGTTAGCACTAGTCTGTAGCAATAAAGAGAAAACCAGCCAGGTTTTAAACATGAATTTGTCCAAGAGATTTGGCTACAACAACCTTCTACTCAACTTGCATATCAACATGCAAACTATTGTATGCTAACTATTGAGTATTCTGTAATTAAATGTGTATCAAGTCTGTTACAGAGCTGCCAAACCTGAAGAGGAATAATGAGTGGGTGGAGCTTTGAGGTTCAATACAGAACATTTTCAATATATGACTGATTTATCTCTGAAACCAAGACCAAATCATGTTCTCATGAGCAGATAAGTACAATATTGTAACTGCTGAACCACTTTATTTTCTACACTTCTTCTTCTGCAGTTTTTGAGATATTGAGCCTAAACCAACATCATCTTGTCCAATAGCGTGCTTGTATACAGCTTTTGCAAAGACACACTCGTCCTCTTGTTTTCCTTTCATTTTTCCTCATTGAAATGAATGCAGTTTCAGAGTCAAAGTCTTCCTGCTTCATCTGAAAGCTTCCAAAATTAATATTTCACCTCAAGACAAATTACCCAACACATATATGAAATCAGCTTTGGCTTTCTTTTCACCCATCCATTTTTCTCCCATTGGCAACAATGCATTTTTTGGCTCCATAGAAATACTTGAAGTTTTTGCATCAAAATCTTACTGCTCAGTCTCGCTTCATCAAAGATCACCAAGCTTCATTTCGTACCTCAGACCAACTTACCCCCACCCATCCATCCATTGTGAACTGCACTCATCTTTTTATGCACTGCAGAGCAATCACACTCACGTTCTCTTACGTAAATGCATCTCTAAGTTATTAAAATTATTTGTAAATTTGCTAGATTTGACACTAAATTATAGGTTTATTCAATCTTTTTTGTTGTTTCTTTTTTGCTAAATATTTTCATGCCTTTTCTCTTTTGGCCAAACACTGAAAGTGCTGTTTTGGTTACAATTTTGGGTGGTCAAAATTTCAGAGCATCCCTAATAAATATAGTTAACTGATGTTAACTATATACTTGTGTAATGTAATCTAAGTCAAACATACAAGATAGATTTTATTTCACAGTAAAAACTTCACCATTACCTTTTACAGAAAGCAATAAAATAAAAAATGTGTTAAGGTTGGAAGGCTTGCTCTTAAGTGCTGGCTGTGGATTGTTGTCAAGGCCTTTGAAAACTTATGTTGTACTGTAGTTTGGTGTTATATTGGTTTTACATAATAATAATTTATGTTGATTTAGCTGCCTGTAAAAATTACATTCATCTATAGAATCTAAAGTGTTTCGTTGATGTTTAAAAATGGTTGGGAATGAGAATAAGCATGAGTAATATTGTCATGAGATGTCATAACTGATGTCCAACCCGACCACACCTTGAGTTTGGGAAATTTACACTGATTAGATGGAAAGGCGTTCACACTATGGGCACGTCACTCCTGGTGTGAATTCTAGGTCACTTTCCGGTTTTGTCTCTCATATCTTCATGTCTTTCTTGTTTCTTTGTTTCACTTCCTCCATCTGTGCTAATAAATCAAGCAGGGTCTTCATCTCTTGTGAAAACTCTGATACTGCTCATTTCACTGAGTAATGGCTGTATAAATAAATCCTGCTGAAGCCAAGAGCTCAAGATTTAATTTCTTATCTACTTCTAATTTTTCCAACCGGTTTGATGGATGAAGCAAGTCAACATGGGGGGGCACACTCACCTTGAAGCTGATGTCCCCTTTCTTACAGCACAAGCAGGCCAGCATGAGGAAGATGAACGTGAAGAGGCCAGAGAAGGAGACGGCCACCACAGCCAGAGACGATGGCCATGACAGCTCACTCAGAGGTGCGCCACCTACAGGACCCAAGCAGAGGTGCAACCGTTATAATGGAGATATAATCTTGCTAGCTTGCAGTTTAATGAAGGAAACTTAAAGGATTTTTTTTTTATTTTTTTTATCACACTAAGGACAAATAATGCATGGAAACAATGACTGACTTAAAAGCAGCGCAACGTCAGCAATGCAGCATGAAAAGAAGCTTTGTGTCTTCCTCTAGTACAAGGAATAGAGACACTTTTGTGGCCCATTTAAAGTCTATTCATTTCCAAAGTCAATTTATCTGGATGTTTCATAACACTCTAAAACAGTATGTGCCTCCTGGTGGTTGATTTCATTTTGTGGCCGCTATGTGTGAGCGCTAGATCACATTGCCTTCTGTGAAAAACCATGATGAAAATGGTTTTAATGGAGTGTAAATTGTCTTTCATTGTTGCTGCTACACTATGAAACACAATCTGGGAGGGAAAAAAACACAAGCAAATCTCAGCAGTGAGATGAAAAGGTTCTCGTCAGTTATATCACTCATTCCTAAAGTATTCACAGACTGAAAATGTGCTTTTTAAATGATTTTTATCTTTCTGCTCAGCCAGTAAGTTCCACAGCTTTGGAAATGTCCAGATGTCCGATATGAGACCAGAGCTAAGCTTGTATGCTAAGCAGCTAACTTAGCTGGTATTATTGATCCACAAAATAGTTGATTGATCCACAGAACAGTAGATGATCTTTACAGATGCAGCTACTGTTAGATAAATTGCTGAGAATAGAAAATAAAATCAATACTCAGTTACTAATGTGCCAAAAATCCCAAAAGTTAGTTCATTAGGGGTTAGCTAAGCTCCTAGTGATCGAGATCGCCACCTAGTTAGATACCTATGGTGTCCTATCTGTATCACGTTGATTGGTTCAGACCCTAATCTGTTTTTGTTTTTGAGACATCTAATCTCTGGCCGTTTACATAGTAACATGTGGACGTGAAAAAAATCTTTAAAATCTTAAAGTCCTTTCATTGTCTGTTATAGACACCTAAAATTCAATCAAATGTATAATCTGAACGTCTAGAGCAGAAATCAAAATCCTGTTCTCTGGTTGGTTCATTGTAACTGGCATCGGGTTCAACTTTTTTTTGTAATGAATTATTTACAATTTATTTGTAAATAAATTGCATGACAGGGCGGCACGGTGGTGTACTGGTTAGCACTGTTGCCTCACAGGATCACCCAGGGTGCCTTTCTGTGTGGAATTTGCATGTTCTTCCTGTGCATGCATAGGTTTCCTGTGGGGACTCTGGTTTCCTCCCATGGTCCAAAACCACATGACTTAGGTTAATTGGCTACTCTAAATTCCCCATACAATTGTGAGTGTGAATGGTCCCACACAGTTAGTGTTTCGTGGTGCCAGTCCCAAGCCTGGGTGAATTGGGAGGGTTGCGTAAGGTAAGGCATCTGGTGGAAAACCTCAGTCAAATCGATGTGCGGACGACAGAGGATCCGCTGTGGCGACCACGAACAGGGAATAAGCCGATAGAAGATGAGGAAATTGTATGACATTTACTGATGGCTTTATATTTTGTAATACTTCACTTTTGCTCCTTCAGATGAAACCATTCTATAACAGATAGTTTCACCAAATTGACCAACAAAAATACTCACACAAAAAACTGCATGTTATAAGATGTATGCTATAGCCTGATCCAACAACATAGGCTAACTAGCTCAGCTAGTTGCTTACCTAGCTAAATTAACTCTTCAGTAACGACAAGTTTAAAGTCATGACTAGGCTCATTTTAAAAGATCGCCGGTGTGACAAGCTTGAGCTAGTTTTCTAGCAGCTAGCTGGTTAATACTTTGGGTAAAGGGCAGAATGCGAGGGTGTTTCCAAATTGTATATTCATATACAAATGTATATTTATGGATCTTTGTATTGTTATTGAGCATAAAGATATCGTGAAGGGGTCATCAACTAGCATACAGAGTGAAGTAAGTAAGTATTAATCCAGACCTTTGGAATTTCTTGGAACTGGACCTTCACTAATTGGAGAATGCCCCTGGTACAGAAATGACTATATTTACTACATTTTGTTAAACATTAGAAATATTAAACAATTATTCTTCATACATTACTTAATAGTTATATTACATGTTCTGTTGTACTGAAGTAAGTATTAAATATATGTATGTTTCACACATACAGAGCATTAGTGGTAGCGTTTGATTGGCTATGTGCTGATAGATGATGACAGAGGAGCTCCGGCCAAAATCACACTAGCCTTTTCTCAGGCTGTCCGGGGGGTCGAGATAAAAGCTGCAGGGCCAGATATCACAGTTTGGAGCATTCAGATTTAATCTGGTTTTCAATTTAAGCCTCCAGCTGGCAAGTGAGGGAGGGTAATATGACAGTAAAGTCTCACATGCTCAGACAAATGAATATACACATACAGCCAAATGGTGCACAATCTTGCTTGGTTCTGTTACACTGGCAAATGTGCAAGTGCCTCAAAAACATACCACACACTCACAAATTCCAAGAGTAACTATGTGTCAGGAAGGTTTTCTTTTGCTTGCTTTTCACTTTAGTAAGCATGTAACTGATCACATAGCACTTAGGAAGAAACAGTAAGCACAGCATGACACACACACGCTTGTAAATAGCAGTATCAGAAACATGGCCAGTGATCTGCAGTCTATCCGAATACACACCCTCACCTCACTCCCACGACTCCATGGTAACAGCCTGGTCAGCTGACTCTGTCATTTTTGATGGGCGCTCACAGCATTCTAAATCTCTTTCTCCCTGCCTAACTCCCCATTTTTATCGTGCTCTGCCACATTTCTGCTGATGCATGAACAGCTGAGCCTTCAACGGCTTCTCACACACCTTCTTTTGCTCCTTCCATCTCATTTACGTTCTCACTCATCATCTTTGTTGCACACCCTCTCTAACATACACACAGGCATAGACACACACAATATGGGTGTCTGTACAGACCTAAGCAATACTGTGATGACTGATGTGATACATAATGGTGGTTGACAGGTCAGGAGTCAGAGCCGTCTAAGGAGACACAGATTGCAAAACGTGTAGGACTGGGTGAGTAAAAGTATGACTGAGATTGTGAGGATGCATAGTTAGACTAGTAGTCCCAATATGCATGTAAGTAATAGTTTATGGAATTGGGACCATCTGTGCCCAGTAGTGTAGGTGTGTGTGCGTGTGTTCATGCGTGACGTGATGGCATCAGGTCACAGCTGAACACAGCTTAAATGTCAGCCTGTTGCTTTTTCAAAGCAACCACATCCATTGTAACTAACATTATCGATGTAGCATATGCAAAATTTACTTATGAATAAATTATTTGTGTGTGCGCTTGTTTTATGTATTAGTGATATACAGATATTTCAGTTTGTGTAGTCATGTCAGTTTCGGAGGCAACATTTGACAAGGAATGCTATTCTACACTATAGCATTGTGACTCAGAGCTCTCTTTCACAGACAAGGAGCTGGTGTTTGACCAGAGCCAGCACTTGCTCAAGGAACCACACAACATTTTTAAGACTTGACTAACCTTTCCAAAAGATTTACGTGCTGGTCAATTATGTATTCAGATGTGAGAATTTAATCATACACCGTAACCGTCTAGGATTTACCTCTGGATAGGAGAACATTCTCCTGCTCACTTCTCGCTTGTGTGTGTGTGTTCACTGGTTAAATGCAGAGAAAGAAATTCCCCTCGGGGATTAATACAGTATCCAAAATCCATAAAATCCAAAACATTTACTTTGAGCACATTTACTTCAGCATCTATACATAGCTCAACTTTATCAATGCAAACAACAATTACTATACAGTGGGGCAAAAAAGTATTTAGTCAGCCGCCAATTGTGCAAGTTCTCCCACTTAAAAAGATGAGAGAGGCCTGTAATTTTCATCAATGGTATACCTCAACTATGAGAGACAAAATGAGAAAAGAAAATCCAGAAAATCACATTGTCTGATTTTTAAAGAATTTA
>JAQQZR010000008.1:8884522-8897395 GCA_030068235.1 Notoglanidium macrostoma | reverse complement strand
AATTACAGGCCTCTCTCATCTTTTTAAGTGGGAGAACTTGCACAACTGGTGGCTGACTAAATACTTTTTTGCCCCACCATATGTGTAACATGTGAGATACGTTTGATTGGTTGTGGCAGTACTATTGCTAATGCTATTGTTTGTGCTAAATAAATAAAAAAATATTTATCTTTGGTAATATTCTAGCTCATTTCACAAGTAAATAAATAAAAGCATTTTTGTTCATTTGTGACATAATAATGAAATATGGTATGATATGGCATAGTAGAATCGTGTACATTTTGAAATGAATGTAGATATTTATGCAGGTTGACAGTGTACCAGTGAAATAGACTTTGTGTGTGTGAAGCACTATGCATGGCCAGTGGCCATATCCCTCAGAACCAACCATTTTGCACTACATGAAGATCTCAGAAATTGGTCTTAAGCCAATTTGCAATATAGCTCCTTGTAATCCTAGTAATGTATTACTGTGAGGCCAGCTGTGCCATTAGACAGTGGGTGATCACACAGTGTCACAGTAGAATATAAGAATGAGAATGTTCCTTCAGCTGTCCACAGCACTCATATTAAAGACAACTTCTAAAAGCACATGATAACACAGGGCAACTCACGTTTTCTGGAATCTCTCCAGGAAAGAGCATAACAAGGGCAACTGGATAAGATGTGTTCACTGCATGACTACAGATCACAGAGGAAGGGCAAACAGAGCCACAGTTCACACAGCAGTTCCTAAAATCCAGGTGCAGAGAAGATTAGCCAAGCTTAGCCAATTTAGTCCTAGATAGGCTCAATAAGGCCTAGTAACACAATAATCACATAAATGGCAGATGGATCAGCAAAATGTTAGGTGGTAGAACACTGTGGTCTACAGGTTGCTCATGCATTTTGGCTTGTGCTCTCCTTATATGAAATGATTCCAGCAAAACCCCACAGCACTGTCAATAACAAAGTCCAACATAGATGTAAAAGCTATTTTAACAAATTACACAGTAAAATGGAGTAATAAAAAAAACTGAAGTTTCTAAAAAAAAAAAGACCTGACCTGAAACTCTACCTCCCTCTTCTGTTCCTCATGGCAGTTTATCCACACCCAGCACCTCCCTGTCTCCTTCTTGTTATTCAACAACTCCTAACCAAGATTCATTTTTAGGAGACCTGGATGTCTAGAGCAAAGCCAAAGCCTCCCACAACTCCAGCTATAAGTCATATTCCATACCCAATACAGGACCATAATCACTCTCCGTACCTCAGCAGAAAGTGACAGCCATGCATATTTAATCTCGATCAGATATGAAGGTCCATGGTGGAATCACCCAGAAGATGGATAGGTTCTGCTTTGATTGGCTCCTCTCAAGGTTTCTTCCTCATGTCATCTCTGGGAAAGTTTCTTGCATTATAGCTTCTTGCATATTAGGGATCGAAATATAAATCTACATCTGGATTTCTATGAAGCTGCATTGAGACAATGTCAGTTGTTAATGAATTCATTACATGGAATTGATTTGAATCCCAACTAAAAAAGCTAGCAAGGTTAGAGGGATGCTGAAAGTCAGTTCTTTTCCTTATATCGTAATGTGCTAATGATCAGCAAGTGCAATTTAAAAAAATAAATACAATGGACTCACTGATAATATTATTAATGGACAGATAAGGAGTTATTCGGATCATGAGTGAGCTGGCTTCTTCTCCTTCTAAACCTTAAGAAACATGTCACTGTTTCTATCACAATTGCTGCTGCACCATGGACATCTCAGCAGACTGCATCTGCATCACTACAATAGATTTAGATGCCACAAACCCTACCCATAAAACCCTAGATGCCCAGTCTATTTAAGGCTATATTTGAAGAAGCATTCTATTCAGGAACTTTGGCAGCATGGGGTCTCTCTAGGGCTCAGGGAAGAGAAATGAGTTGTCGTGGCAACGGTGAGCAGCAGACCATTGCCTCATCCCCTGCTGGAGGTAAGCACACAGTCCATGACAGAAGCAGTCCTTATACACTACTGAAGTAAGGAGGGTTTGACACAGTTGCATAGGGAGCAGCATGAGGGATTGACTGGCTGCTTTTTTTAGCCCCCCCTCGTCTCTCGGTTTGTGCCTATTTTTTTCTCTCGCTCTGTAGTCTCAGCATGTCGCAGAATGTAGCTGAGCTTTACCTGCCTCTTCTGTTTGCACTCATAAACAATTATACAAGTGTTGCCCTGCAGTGTTAGAGTACAAAATGGAGTGTGCTAAGCCAAACACCACCATGTTAAATCCTTGTGAGGAAAATATAAAGCGACAGAGTGTGATAAGATATCAAGGTTGTTGCTAATGGAAGTCAAGGGATTGGCACTTTCTAAGCATTAATAATTTGAAAATGTCACCCACAATTCTTTTGGTCTACAGCGCTCCATGTTTTTCTTTTTCTCTCTTTTTTTTTTTTACACATGCCTAGCAACCTCTTGCTCCATTCTCCCTATTTTCTCCCTATATTCGTTTACGGCTTTGACGGTAGACCTCATTCAGCGCCATAGCAAAGCTGACCTTTCTGGACTTACGTAGGGTAGAAGGCATTGGTCTCTGGTTTGGCAGTGGCCTTGGAGATAGCATTTAAAGAGAAGCACTAAACTAATGCTCCAACATTTGTGAATCATTGTGTGCATCTGGGCCTCTGAAGGATTCATTCCACACATGGGACGTGGTATAAATTTGTATTATAATAATGCAGGACACTAGATCCACAGATGATCTATGTTCAGAAACCAGGATATTAAGGATGCACAAACATACTCTTCATTAAAAAGCCAGAGAGAAAGAAACAATTCCTCAGTAGGAAAACATTTCATTTTTCTCTCACCAAGGGCTCGTAAGAAAAGAGAAAGGCTAAAGGAGGAAGAGCACCATATCCTGCAAAAGGAAATATGAGAAGCACTGATAGAAAAAAGCAAGGTTGATACGCTGCCTAAATTCACAATCCCACGAATTGTTGGTAAAAAAAAAAAGGGGATGAACTATTGCCAATTTCCCTTATGGATAATGTGGAAAGAATAGTAAAATAATAGTGATGTGGCACTTTCTTCTTTCCTGCATGTTTAGCACAGATGGCAACTCAACAGGTTGTCTGGTCCACTGGGAAGACCAGTCATTACCCTGACTCCAGAGCATGATTTCTCCAGAGCCATCACTTTCCCACACTGTTAAAATGAACTTGTCTCCAATACCATACAACTGAAACCAAGAAAATGTTTTAAATGTAAACAGTTGGATTTCATGGCCTGTGTGGCTGCAGATGGCTCAGCAGTTCTGGAGTTAATGCTGACAGACTGTTCACAGCTTGTGCTGTCTTAGTTGGATCTTAAAAGGAAGTATTTTTACCAGTGTGTTTGTGGTCACAGTGCAGCTTCTATATAACTAGCAGCAATATGAGTTTTTCCACCCTGTTTGTGGTTGTGTAAAAGTCACACTCAGGAAGGAGGAAGCCTGAAGTATTTACGCAACTGTTCCTTCCCCAGGAACAACATGTGTGTCACAGATAACCAGCAATGGCAAAGACATACATATGCACCATAGTTACACAATGCCTGTTTGGTTCTATGTAGAATTTTTGTTAGGTATTTATATTCAGGTGTGCCTTGAGAATATTACCATAAAAGCATGATTCAACTTCCATATTCAGAGCAAACAAAAAAGGTCCATGGAAAGTAAGCCTGACCTGCAATTCTGGGTTCACTGACCCTAAACCCCTTTTCATACAGGATGTCATAAATTCTCTTTCAGCACTTTCATGTACTTTTATTTCAAGTTCATTCTATGTGCTTTTGCTATGACGTGTTTTTTGTTTTGGATTTGGTCCTGTCTAAGCCCCCACCATGACATTAGCCTAATGTGTTCACCTGTTCTGTGTCTTACATTGACTGGTATGCTTATTTCTGCCCTGTTGTTCTGATTAAATGTCTCATTATGTTTCAAGGTCTGTGTTTACTGGTTCTAGCCCCCCTTGACATTCATATGTTGCCTATGCATTATCCTGTGTTAAGCCTGTCTGCCTGTGTTTTGACCAGTGCTATGTACACTGGCTACCTCTTTCTGCATCGCCTACCATAAAACATATTATGTTTAGACATGTCCTGCTTCCCACTTCTGCATGTTACATAGAATTAATTTAACCTGGGTGTAGGGCTGAGAAAAAGCTATACTGAAATGTTATTTTTTGTTTATAAATAAAGGAAAGCCAACTATCACTGCATCAATGAACAAGTTGTGTTCAGATGGGAAATTAAGGCAGCAATTAGGCAACATACTGTTTAACCTGATATAATTGTTTTACCTTAATACGTTCCTACTCATCCAATGCATTAATAACACACTTTGATTAAACAATATAGTCAATGTTTGTTCTTTTTATTAGACTGAAAATAAACAAATCTGGGGCAAATTACCTTCTGGTAATATTTGGCCAGACCATGCCAAGCAGTCTTGGCAGTTATGTAATAACTAAAGATATTAGTTTCATAGATATGGCCGTATTCTGGGTTGACCAACTATATACAGGGATGTGCTGATCCATAACTTCAGACTGGCTGAAATGCAGGCTTAGTATTGAATTTGATTTATTCTTCTGATTTAATCCACTGACATATTTAATGCCGACTCAGTTACTATAGGTCACCAGTACTGAATCGGTATCACATAATAGCCAATACTGTCTGATATAAGAGTTGAACTGTTATACCCCTAATCAAATCCCTTACAAAAATCACAGTTATTGAACCTTCTCTTATAAATTTTACATATCACCAACAATGCTTAATATACATGGCTGGTTTCAGAAATGCTTGTGTATTATATGATAAATCCATCTAGATCGTATATCTGCAAATTCATATGAGATGTTGATGAAGTTTGAGATTAGTGACGGAGTGGGGTATCTTTAATAAGAAGTGTAAACTGTACACTTAACAAGAAATTAGCAAAATAATGCCAGCATGCTTGAATGTAACCAAATATGAATACATTTTTCAGAATGAACAGATATTGTGTTCTAAACATATACAAATACAGAACAAACATTTCAGAATGGTTCACATGGCACTGGGTTGAGATGCAACAAACAGTAAAGCGAGCAGGAGGTTTTAACTTAATTGTGGGCAATTGGCCAGATATGAAGCTTGAATAACAAAGAAAGCCCATGTTCATTAACAGTAATGTGAAGAATGCATTTGCGGCATTTACAAGCATGTATTTACAGTTTTCATTCATAAAATTGTTATTTCTGTTTTGGGGAAAAAGAACCAACTGAATTTGTCAGAAAATGTCACAGGCTGATGCAAAAAAAGCTGCATAAGCAATATTTACAGAACTTAACAGATACTGACAGAGATAACAGATAGTGGCATTGCATTGCAACCCTACAATATGCATGCTTTCAGTGATGCACGGTACTTTTTTTTGAGATGGTGATCTTCATTTTTAAATCCATCTACACACTTTACTCTCTTTTGTGCATTAGCTATATGATGGCCTGTAAATGTCCATCGAATACAATTGTCCAAAGAATCTGTAAACTTCGTCTTTTCTCATCTCCTCTCCCAAATGTAGAGTTATTGCACACAAGAGATGTTTGCTAAAAGCCTTTCTCTCCTAGCCAGACTACATTAGCATAGATGTGTTATAGTTGAAGTGCTCCTGTCTTCCACTCTGAATTAGTCTTTATTACCTTAGGGAAAAATATACACAATACAAGACATGGGTCAATTAATGAGAGTATAAAGACATTCTAAAATGAAATTATGGAATTAAATATGGCAGTCGGAGACCGGTTTATGATTTTGACTGCTGTTGACGCCAAGTCAGACAGTACTCCAGATGTAAAGGAATGGCAGCAGGGAGTGCCTGAGGGATGGCTAAAGCAAGAGCACTACTACCAATCCTCTCCCATGATATAGCACCTAAATTTACAAGTTGCTGGGTTGTCAAACCTTATGAGGAAAGCTTTTGTCTATTTAACTTTCTGATTCACAATATAATTAGATTCTGATCCAAAACCTTATTATAAAATGAAGAAGGCAAAGAAATTTAATTCATAGACATTTGAATGCCATATAATTCTGAGCCATAGCAGATTCTATGAAAACGTTTAAGCTTTTTTTTTATTTTTACTAAAAACATAAAGTCCCCTCCATTTGCATTTATCAAAAGATGAATATGAGACCAAATACCAAGATTTACACTTAATTTTCCTGATATTTACATCTACAGGTGTTAACAACTTAAAACATGGCACCATTGGTAGCAGACCACCTGATGTTTAGGTGAGCAAATGTATAGGAACAGATCAATTAAATTAAAAAAATTTGGTTGCATGTCCCCTTGCTTCCAATAATTGTGATCCTTTTCCAGGCTTGTACTGAAGCTTCTTTCAGTTTGTTCTGAGGGTTTCCCCTTTCCGTCTCCTCTTCAGGAGGTGGAATGCATGCTCAGTTGGGTTAAGTTCAGGTGATTGATTTGACCAGTCTAAAACCTTTCACTTTTTCTCCTGATGAAGTCCTTTGTTGTATTGGCAGTATGTTTTGGGCCATTGCTGCATGGTGAAATTTCTCCCAATTAGATTGGATGCATTTGTAAATTTCTGTGGACTTCATTTCTGTAGAATTAATTCTGCTGCTACCGTCATGAGTTACATCATCAATAAAGATTAGTGAGCCTGTTCCAGAAGCAGCTATGCAAGCCTCATCCATGCTTGACTGATAAGCTCATGTTTTGGATCATGAGCAGATCCTTTTTCATGGTTCATCTTGGTTCCAGAACTTTTGTGGCTCATTTCCGTATTTCTTTGTGAATTTCAATCTGGCCTTCCAATTCTTACTGCTGATGTGTGGATTGCTGATCTCTATATTTCTGCTTTAGAAATATTCGAAAAGTGGATTGTGAAACCTTCACCCCTGCCCTGTGGAGGTTGTTGTTGAAGTCACTGACTTTTGTTTTTGGAGTTTTCTTTTCACAGCTCTGACCATTCAACTTCTACTGTTTTCCTGGACAAACCTATTCAATTCCAGTACACCAGTGTTTTTTCTTTTTCAGGACACATCAAATTGTTGTATTGACTATGCCCAATGCTTGTATGATGCTTGTATGATGCTCAATGCTCTGAATGATTTCCCCTTTTTCATCCATCCATCCATTATCTATACCGCTTTATTCATCTGGGTCACGGGGGGAAGCTGGAGCCAATCCCAGCATCTTCAGGTGAGAGGTCACCAGTCCACCACCAACACAGACAAACAGCCACACACGCATTCACACCTATGGGCAATCTAAAGTAGCCTAATCTGCATGTCTTTGGACTGTGGGAGGAAACCGGAGCACCCGGAGGAAACCCACGCATGCACGGGGAGAATACGCAAACTCCGCACAGAAAGGCACCCTGGGTGACCCGGGGATCGAACCCAGGACCTTCTTGCTGTGAGACGACAGTGCTAACCGCCGCACCACCATGCCGCCTGATTTCCCCTTTTTCTCAGCTTCAAAGTGGCTTGCTTTTCTCATTATTAAGTCTTAGGATTGTTTTTTTTTAATTATTTAAAAAAGGATTAGGGGATCATTGCTTTTTAGGACTTCTTGTAAAATTTGTCCCAATAAACCATAAAAAACAGAGATCTTTTAATTCAAAAACTATTGTGGCTGCTAATGTGTTTTATGTCCATTATGTCTGCCAGCACAGGTACAGAATGAACAAACCCACTCTCCATGGTGCTGAAATTCTGCACAGGTAATTCTGAAGCTCAGTAGGTAGGCATGTACCAATTATCAACTATACAATATAACATGACTTTACTGTTACAGTGGACACTTCAAAATACAATCACTATGGCAGTTCATTTGGAAGGCAGTTGCTGAGGTAAAATTTATGGACAGCAATTGCATGCTCCATAAATCTGGCCCATTCTGTGACAGCATTTTATTTTGTGGGTGGACTGGGGGGTATTCCATCAAAGAGAAAACTGGGTGTCAGACTTCACTGCAACTAAAGAATGCATTTACAAATGCAAGTTAACTGGGTGTATTCCTGCGATAAAACATTACAAGAATATTGTGATAAGAAAATTTAAAATGTACACAAGAATCCATAATCTGGGAGCAGACAACTGCTCAGGGGCATCGACCATTAAAGACTGATGAGAATCACATGTGACTACAATTAAGAGGTCAGTCAGCTGAGCAGCCAATTGGTACAACAATTAGTATTGATCCATTCTACTTTATGGAATGTTGGTAACACAGAAAAATCCCATCTAAATGTCTTACTGTGGCACATGGGAGAAAAATAGCCCTGATTTGTATCAGGTCAGTATCATGTGAATGACATCCTATTATATATGATAACAGGTATCATTATACAGTTTGACTATTAAAGACAGCCGTTCACAGCTTTGACAAGAAATAGGACTTCTCAGCATTCAACTTATTCCAGAGAAAAGTAAAAAAAAAAAAAAAGAAAAAAGAAAGCAACAAAGAAAAACTGACAGTGATGTGCACTGCTGATTTAGGAAACTATTGTTGCACAGGTCATTTAATGTCCACCAATAAATGTTTAAAGCTCTGCTGTAAGAATCATGTGATTCATCAATAAGCCTTTGTTCATCAGTAAAAGAAAAAAAAAATAGTATCCTATAAAGTCAGCATGAGTTCAGGAAATGCAGACATGCAACTGCAATAAACAGGCAGGTCTCTTTAATGACCTCATTTCTAAAATGGATAAGGATACGGTTCGAGAATCTATGGCACATTTACACAGCCACAAGTGCTCGACCTCAAGAAGGCACAGCTAAAGATGAACAACACAGACCTTACAGCAGCTGTCCAAAGACATTGCATTACATAAACTGAATTTTACTCTCAGTCAGTAAAGTTTATTGGTTTTATTAAACACATTATCAAAATCATCAGCTCGTCACTTTATAGGCTGAATTTGACATGTTAAGCCCCATTTGTACAGTATTACTGGGGTAATTCCATCTTTTATAGGCACCAATCTGTGATTTTATTTCCATCCAGATCTGCAATGCTAGCGTTTTTTTTTTCTTTCCTTAGGAAAATTCCAACCTGAATTACTTAATGTTCTTTAACAAAGTCAACTCTGCTCTGATAATACCCAGCAGTAATCAATGTGATTTTTGCTGGCAGATATCATGTTTTTGGTTTAAACACTATTTAGTAATTTTGCCCACAGATTAAGAGATAATATTTCTGGCATTCACAAAATGATGAATGTTCCGCAAAAGTCCTAAAAATGTCATTTCCTTATCTCATTGTCTATGTATTTTCTTCAGTGGGAGGAAAATTCATTTTATCTAAGGAAAGCATGTGATTCCATAGGCAGACTTGCCATTATTGCTTATGTCATACTTTGTGAACAATCTTAAGCATATGAAATTATACAAATAAGCAAAGGTTTCAGCTGCAGTCGGTATAAAGCCTGTGTTTTATATTAGCATATGCCACAACATCACTGCCTTACACATACAGGGCTCATAGGGACCAGCCACAAGGTCAAAACTGTTAGAGATTATTTTCCTTGTAGAGATGACCAGTCCCCAACAAGATATTAATGCTGAAGTACAAAACATTAAGGATGTGTGTAACCTGCACAAAAAAATGACTGGTCCCTTGATTCACACCCACATAAACAACATACCATATATTGCCATGGTAACATCAATTCTCAATTCCATTACTTGGCCAGTCATAGTAACAGATTGCCACTGACTCAGGCCCGTTATGAAACATATATCACAGCAGCCGAGGAGGCAGCCTACAGCAATTCAGCATAAAGAGAGAAACAGAGAGAAAGAGAGAGAGAGTGTGTGAGAGAAAGAGAGAGAGTGGGGGGGGGGAGCTTCAGACCAATTTCATCAATTCCAATTCTTCACAATTGAATGAGCTCTCCAACTGTTGTAGCAAGCCACGAATACAGAAACATATATATATAGTATGCCTGACCTTCTGAACTGTACCGTATCGCATTAACAGCTTTCATGAGGATAAGGGAAGCTGTGCAGTGGGCTTTACAACTCCCTTCGGTGGGCAAGAGAGAGACTGTGCAGATTAATCAGGTGGACTGCAGAGCCATTCTGTCTGCAGTACCGAGGAAGAGTTTACATAATAGAGCCTTACTGAAAAGCCAAATTCACTACTAATTAAGCACTCAACCAGCTCAGGGTGTACGCAGGACGGACCAGATTATCTCAGACACAGAATGAACGAGGGGCAGAAGAAAGAAAGGTTGGTGATCCTTAATATCAATGAAGAATAAATCTAAGCATGGTTCAGATCACAAGTATAGTCCTATGGGTTCATTTTAATAAATTGCTTACTTGTGGCAAAAACTGCATTGTATCACAAAACCTGGTAGTCTGGACTGAGATCAATTTGGACCAGGATACTGCATGTGGCTTGACACGTCTGAGCCGAAGAAATAGTTTTTCCGTTATCTGTATGCTCAGCACACAGCCCGTCCAAGGCGCTCCCTCACATGTGTGTTGAGCATTCAGAGTGACACTGATCCCTCATGCAGGTCCTGCAGGACCCACCTAGGTCCCAGCTCCACCTCAGCCACACATTTATACATACAGGATACTGAATCTAGCCAGGCAGTTCGCCCTGGACTACAGCTTCAATGCAGGGTAACACAAATTAAAGCACATCCATGAAATGAAATCAACGGGGTGGCCTTTGTGTCAAGGTTGTTCTCATCGTCTCCTACAGCTCTGCCTGCTGTTCAGTGCGTCCTGAAGACCTTTCGCAGGCCAATAACCTCTCCATGGAGTAAACAACAATGCTATGTGGCAAGCATGCAGCCATGTTATGTAACAGGGCCACTGTGGGAACACACACTCACACACACACACACACACACACACACACACTCAACCACAGACAGGAATGCAAAGGCAGGATCTGGATGACTGGTGCAGTCTTGGAAATGTCTCAGTGTTAATAAGGGTTTAAAGATATTTCACTTGGAATGTTGTGGAGCAGCAACGCGCGCGCACGCACACACACATATATATCCAAACAAATACACATCACATCAAAGATTAAACAGCAACCCATCATGTATAGAATGCTATAATAAAGTGGATCAGTAGCTCTAACGGTTTCACTTGCTTCGTGCTTTGACACTCACCTGTATCATAATGTGAGCTGAAGGCAAAACTGGGGTTGAGAAAAACCGAGGACATGATGACCACGATGAAAAGCGACGATGGCATCCTCCTTGGAAGGCTTGCTGGAGCTGTACTGCGGTATTTTACTACTATTAACTCTTGAACACCGTCGTACTTAAAGAAATTACAGCCGGCAGTGAAGGTGAACTGAAATGCAGCATTGTACTCGACACGGTGTCACACTCAGACTCGCGCGCTGGGAACCTTTCCTCTGGTCTCTCTGTCCTCTGCCTTAATAAGCGCAGTCACAGGTTTGATTGACAGGCCGCTTGTCGCGCGCATTTCCCCGTGGTTTCTCGGTTTATTGCGTGAGATGATGTCCCAGTGTTTTCGACGTGTGTCTCTTCAACGACACGCTGTTCCTCTGCGTCCCTCTTCGTCCCTGCACCAGTGCTTTGGCCGTGGTCCAGCCCCGGTGCTGCTAACATCAGAGCTTCCTGTACGACATGTTCATTTGTGCCCAGCGCTGGAATGCAGCATCAGGGCGATTAACACACACTCTATCTGCTGCTCGCATCAGTCAATTAATAACGCCGCTTTATGATGCCTCTCTTAATAGACTGAATGCGGAGCAAAATGTGGTCGAGTTGAGAAGCGCGCCATCTGCTGGCTGAACCATGAACAGCACTGTGTGTTACGCCAAGGTCAGGAAAATGTGATTCAAGGATTGTGATCGAGCAGTAGGTGCGAGACTACAGGTAACAACAACTATCAGTGGTTAGTACTGTAGCCAACTAGGGCCTTTCTGTGTGGAGTGTGCATGTTCTCCCTGTGTGTGCGTGGGTTTCCTCCAGGTGCTCCGGTTTCCTTCAACAGCCCAAAGACATGCAGATTAGATCAACTGGCTACTCTAAATTGCCCTTAGATGTGAATATGAGTGGGAATTTTTGTTCATCTCTGTGTTAGATTGGCCTGCGATAGACTGGCGACCTGCCCAGCCCAGCGTGTACCCCGCCTCCCACCCAAAGTCAGCTGGGATTGGCTCCAGCTTCCCTGTGGTCCTGAAAGATATGCAGTATAGATAATGAAAGGATGGATGATACCCCAGTTAACAATTTTTGGATCCCTGAAATTTCTAGAAATTTTGCGTTTCTAGAAAATATTTATTTGTGCATTATATTTCAGAGAATGATCCCTTAACATTCCCTTAACATTTAAATAATCTGAATCTTGCAACCAGCCGGAATGGTTCAGAGGATGCTAACCTAATGTTAGGAGAACATTCGCTTAAAAATATTCTTATACAAACATGTTAATATACTGACACTAACATGTTACCCCTTGCATTTCTAAAGCCAGACACATTTGCTTTCCAATATAACAAAATACATTAATACATTCTGTATACTTTATAGAATGTATAGATTATATACAGTATATAGCCTACACAGTGGGTAACACTGTTACCTCCACGGTCCCTGGTTTAATCCTGAGCTTGGGATACTGGTTGTGTAGAGCTTCGCATATTCTCCCCATCTCCACAGGGGTATCTCTGTGTTGTTGTTGTTTTTTCGGTTTCCTCCCACCTCCCAAAACATGCTAGGTGGGTTGGCTATGGTAAATTTCTGACTTGCATCCAGTATTCCTGGTATAGACTCATGACCCACCCCAGCCCTGACCAGGATAAAGCAGTTACTGAAGAATGAATGAAAGAATGAATCAT
>JAQQZR010000008.1:8822662-8861497 GCA_030068235.1 Notoglanidium macrostoma | reverse complement strand
TGAGGGATTTGCTCCTGTGCATATATTAACTTTAAAGCAGTTAATAATACACTGCTTATAGGTGTGAAAAACATGGTTTTAGAGTGGGTCAATGCCTCTGTGTCGAGTTACTCTGAATTTTTTCAATTTCCCAATTAATTTTGGTCTCAGACATGCATTGCATTTTAAGTGGAAAATTTGCAGAAATAAATCATATTATTGTGTACCAGCTCTATAATGGAAACCGCGCATTACAGGTGCAACTTTCTTTTCTCTGTCGAATACTTGGTATGTTGCTGCTCTGGTTTGCCAGAGCTTTGGGCCAGTGGTGAGAAACGCATGGGCTTATTTCTTTCTTTGGATTAGGCTAATGCATGGCCTGGTTTCAATTGTGGAATGCTGAGCTGCTGGAGCTGATTGGATGTGGTGGAGTTGTAGGAGGACTGGTGCCAGAAGGCTCCGTTTCATCTGCTTTAAAAGGATCAGTCCTTTCCAATCACTATGGCTGGGTTATTAAGGTGATGTGAGGTGATAACAAGAGTTTGACCAACATGTTATGGTCCTGTTCTTGTTGTTATGGAAAATGAAATTTAGCTGAAAACATTTTATTAGTATTTCTTTATTTCGGTGATTTCATGGGCATACTCAACAGAAACATGATGATTCCATAAACATGTTGTGTTGTGAATGGAGACCATTAATTTGAAAGCAAATAAATCAATAAATACAGCATCATATAAAAAAGCATCTAGTTACAAACGCAGACATTTAATGTAACTTTTTGTTTTTAAATACACAGAATGCACAATGTTGATGTGTATACAAGTTATGCCACATGTAACTCGGAAATGGACAGTGCTAGACATGCAAAACTGCATAAAGGTAAACCAGCTACACCCAGTGTTAAGCAAGAGAGAAATGGTAGTTAGTAGAAAATTAACTTAGCTTAAAAAAAAGCTTCTGTGTACTACCTGAAATGTCTGAGCATGTGCCCTATTTGATTCATTTAAATAACCAACACCCAACACTGTTCAAACCCATAGTACTTTTGTTCCTTTCATGAGTTGATTTCAGATATTCATCAACCCTATACAATCTCATTCTGCTCAGAGTCCCTGCATGGATTAATATCTACACATACACTTACAGTAAGACATTAGCACAGAACAACGATGAATGTAGTAAACACATGCAGCTGATTTCCTGTTGACTGCTTTATAGATTTATTCCACTATTTTTCACAATTTCCAACATATTTCTCGATTTGTCCGTCATTTAACAAATTATTCTTAAATGGCTCTCCTTCTATGTAGACAGACCTGACACATGCTTAATAAAAAGATAACCATGAATTTAGAAATATCAGAAATGTTTTTAAATGGCTCTTCTGTACCTTAACTTCCTATTGTGGAATTTTCATTGGGCCTCATTTTTCAATCTTTCAGTAAAGTTGTGTGCATACGTTTTCGTAAAATTCCCACCAGATTTATTTGGTAATGCAAATTTTCTCTGTTCTATAAGTGTAAGGCAATCAGCCATAAATTATCAAGCATGTTCATGTGACATAGCTGTTTTACAGAAACACAAACTCACATAAAAGCTCACAGAGCTGAAAACGACAACGTTATGACTACACAAAGAGCACCTTCTAAGTGTGGTGTGCACAAGATTTTCCAGTAATGTAGCTTAACCATTGCAGTTCGCTACCACAGACTTACACTAACTCGTCCTCGTTTTATAGGCCGCTATTACATGTATCTTATATTGAACGACTGGTCTTGTTCATCTTAATTTTTTGGATTTATTTTGGATTGCATTCTTTCAAGTAACTCCTTAATTATACAATTTGAAACCAATTACTTGAGGTTTACATT
Organism: Notoglanidium macrostoma; assembly: GCA_030068235.1. Classification (NCBI taxonomy): domain Eukaryota; kingdom Metazoa; phylum Chordata; class Actinopteri; order Siluriformes; family Auchenoglanididae; genus Notoglanidium; species Notoglanidium macrostoma. Next base: position 8,859,644 of record JAQQZR010000008.1, on the reverse strand, counting down.
AGGGAGTCTCCTTATTCATCAATTTATACAAACTCAAAAGCTCTTGTCGGATATAAATGTTTTTATTTCCCTCAAACTAACTCGATTTTCATTTCTTATGTAAATTGCACCTGTGAAAAATTTACAAATGAGTAAGTCCGTATCCAGCTTGAGAAACGAGGCCTGCTGTGTGAAACTAGCAAGAAACGTAATAGTCAATATATTTTGCTAATGTAATATAAATTGTTTCAAGCCTACAGTGTTCAGCTGCCTGCCACAAAGTCTTGATGTAAAAACGTTTAACCGAGGTCTGAATATGTGAACAATCCCACGCAAACTCACCATTACACAAAAATTTGCTTATGACATTTGCAGACACCAAAAAAGAACACGACACACATATTTACACCTATGTACAGACAGAAAACATCGCATGAACATTCCAAGACATAACTTTAGGCACTAAAAGGTGTATATTATACACTCTTCAGATGATTCAGAAACCTTAAGGGCTTTTTTGCTGTCCTTCTGGGGGACTCCTTAAAGGTTTTGTGTAGAACTATACAACAGAGTGGCTCCTTATCAGAAAGAGTAGTAGTAGAGAACCCTTAATTATACAATAAAGCTTTAAAGAACCCTTTATTTTAAGAGATCTTAATGTGATCATGTCACATATATTGTATGTTACAGTACATATACATGTAGTATAATATATATGTGACAAATAAAGGCTTCTTTTTCTTCATTAATTAAATTAAAGCAGTTTCTACACTCAACTCTAAAGTTTATCCTTAATCCCAGCTCTTCTCCAATTGAACTTGAAATGAAAACAGAATGAGATTATGATGTTGCACGGAGCTGGTTATGTTCTGCATAAAGAGGTTTCTTGGCTTCGCTTGAGGAAAAATTTCATGATTGGGCTTACGAATGCAGTATTTTGCGAACACATACTCAATGAACACAGTCAATGGGCAGAAATTTTTGTCTTACACAAATATTCTGTAGATGAACTACTCATCCCCGCATTTTTTTGAGAACTACATGCTTCTTTGCAAAACAAGTCTGCGAAAATATTTTTTAAAAATATCCATACCCAGATAATGCATTTCGTTCAGCCTTTTTTTTTGTTGTTGTTGTTGTTTTTTTCAGGAAGAGTTCATGTTGTGGATTTAGGTTGGATATGAATGTAATAAAAATTCTGTTGTATTTCTCATTGCAGTAAATTCTGTTTTTTTTTTTTTTGCTTTTACTACATTACAGATTTAACAACATAACTATACAATGACACTATAATAGAATATTATTCTTCACAAATTCTACAAATGGGATCATGCTGGTTACTTAGATTCACACTGCTGCCTTTTAAACTGCAAACTGCAGCTGGTTTTTCCTGTAGAACGCATTTTTGAACACTATGATAAATGACTGGTTTCCTTTTGAAATCATTATTTTACAGACATAATGGTCAGTTTTATGCATGCTGCCATAATGTCATCATATTTAGGCATGTATAAGTGCTTCTACAGTATTAGCAACATGAATGTTGGCTGAATGTAGTTAACTGTAACATTTATTTTTCAAAGATTTCACTGCTTGCATTGTTTGTATGCATATGTACCTTGATCAATATTTTGATTCAGTAAAATAATGAGATCTGTGTGTATTGAAGATCAATAAGGCTGGTGGATTTTTATTCATGCAAAACAAAGTGCAAAGTAGATTAATGCACTCTGCCTGTAAACTGTTTGATATAAATGAGATCACCACTCTTTGTAACTTTGTAATTTGTATGTCCATGGAAAGACATTGAAGAATACAAATGCTGGCTTGAGTGGAACAATGCTGTATGGCTTTGGCCGAGATCTTGAAGTTTGTACAGACCGACAGGCAGATTTGAATAGTTTGGGTGAAACTGTGTGTGTGTGTATGTGTGTGTGTGTGTGTGTGTGTGTGTGTGTGTCTTCTATTATAAGGTTAGTGTCCTCTAAATGTCCATGTCCACAGGTCTCAGATCTCCTGTCTTGTGCTCCCGCACCCACAGCTCTCTGTCTTTGGCAGGATCCACACTCTGAAGGAGCTTGTCCACTGGCTCCAGAGTCTAAAACACACAAGTCAGACATTACAGTGAAACACTCCTTTCAAAATGATGCTGGGATCTTGCGTAATGCTACAAAAAAGTCATGTGAATGGGACGTTTTACTCCTAATATGAAAGCTTGTGGTTCAAACAAAGACCACGTCACATGATGGATTTACAGAGTTTAGTATTTATGACATTCTGACAGTACTGGTAATTCTTGCCAGTATTCTACAGTGTTTCTAGAGGCAAGTGGCTCATATTTAATAAAAATAAAATGCAATAAAATAAAATAGAAAAAATCTTCTGGTATAAGGCTAATTTAGGTTTAAATCTGAATACAGATACGTATATTTAGAGCACTAATGTATACAGACACATACACAGATAAGGGTATTGTGTTACACCCAAATCTACAGACTTGCATACAATTGAAATAATGTTTCTTCACTCTCACTCGTATTCATTCAGGAGAGTGTCACAGTGCTTAAGTGTGGTGGTACAATGCAGAGATCTCTCTATTTATTATTGTGTCTAACATTGATACTTGGCGGCCAGCCATCATTAAATCTGCAGCTTTCACTGGTGCATGGCCACAACGTTTGTTTACTCAGCCCTGGCTTGGACACCCTGGTGACCGAAGCGCTAAGTGACAGGATTTGCTAAAGCATTTAGCCCTGGGTGAAAGATGTGGAGCATGCACTTTTAGTAACAGGATCAGTAACTGGATCATTTCTAATCCTTTAGCTGACTAGTGAGCTGTGCATAAGAAATGTGTGCAAAGACTAAGAAGTGCTGCATCTGACTGGAGTCTGAGTCTGTAAGATGAAATTATATTGAGAATATTTGCATGGTGGTCTGGGAAATTTTTTCACATAGTGAAATTTTCTCCTATACAGGTTTTCCTGAACTGAAATGTATTTATTTTCTGCATGTATCTCACTCAAGTGAAGTGTTTACAGTCTGGTTTCCCCAAAGTGAGAAAGGATAAAATTGCAAATTTATTTCTGATTAAACTGAATGACACCACCATACTGGCTCTTTTATCTAACACGACCTTTTCAGAAAACCTGAAAAAGAAGCTTCATTTTGTGGAAATATGTTGTAGTTTTTGGCTGTTTATCAGAATTCAGCCACAGTGACATCTGATTTCCCCAGACCACCATACATTTATATTTGTCACAATTTGTACACACAGACTATTCGGTGGTTATATTAATTCATGGTGATTACAGTAGCCATGTTCATGAAGTAAACACCGAACAAATATGAGCTGTGTGCTATGACTACCAAGCTGTAAGGACTAGCTTATAAGTGTAGAAGGATGGTTTTCACGGCACTGGCGCCGTCGCGGCATGGTCAAAACACAAGCGCAGGGTCGAGAGACAGAGATAAGAGCAGTACTGTGTTTATTAACACAACGGGCAAAGGTACATAAACGGCAGGCAGTAAGAGTAATCCAATACACAGAAATGAGTCGTGCAATCGGCAAACAGAGTATAACAGGTAATCCAATATCGGTAGTCAAACACAGAAGGAAAGTCCTAAACACGTGTATGAAAAAGCTCGGCAGACAACACGGTGGCTAGTCTAATGCTTCGCAAATTGGAAGCACAAAAGGTAGTCCTTTTAACACATGGCTAATCAGTTCATGAATGATAGACAGCTGCCTCCCTCTGATTGGCCTATTGGCTGGGAGCAGGTGCTCATGGGAGCTGTAGTCTGTGTGACCTCCGTCAGCTCGCGGAAGTGCACGTTTCCGCAACGGAGATAAAGAGCATGCCGCGTGTGTGGCTGAGATTTCACGGTGCGCAGTGTGTATGGTGGGGAGCAGGTCATGACAGAACAAAGGCGCTACTCCCAGAGCGCCCAACAACATCGCTTCTCAGAGGTCCTGGACCTGTAGGGGCAAGCGTATCACTGGGTGCTACCACGCCGAAATTACGCCATGGTGAGGGCGTGGGGAGTAACTCAGCCAAGAACTTGGGCAAAGAAGCTGGTTCTGTGAACGCGGCAGGAACAGGAGCAGGCTCGGAGAGTTGCACTGAGACTTGAGCAGGCTCGGAGAGTTGCACTGAGACTTGAGCAGGCTCGGAGAGTTGCGCGGGACCAGGAGCAAGCTTGATGAGTTGCACTGTGGCTGGAGCAGGCTCGGAGATTTGCACTGAGACTTGAGCAGCGACAGGAACTTGCACTGAGACTTGAGCTGCGACAGGAACTTGCGCTGTGACTTGAGCTGCGACAGGAACTTACACTGGCTCTGTGAGCGCGGGATCAGGTGCTGAGATTTGTGTGGGAACAGGCGCTGTGACCTTAGGTGCAGTTTCTGTGACCTCGGCAGGAACGGTCTCTGTGACCTCGGCAGGAACGTTCTCTGTGACCTCGGCGGGAATGGTCTTGTAGGGAAACAGGTTCTGAGATGTGTACGGGAACAAACTCTGAGATGGGCGCTTGAACAGGCGTTGATACTTGTACTGAAATGGGCGCTGAGACTTGTACGTGAACAAACTGAGACAGGCACTGGAACAGGCGTTGAGACGTGTATGTGAACAGGCTCCTTGACCTTGACATGAGCAGTCTCATTGACCATGATGTGAGCAGTCTCTATGGCCCTGAAGTGAACAGTCTTTGTGGCCCTGAAGTGAACAGTCTCTGTGGCCATGAAAGAAGAGTGCTCTGGCTCTGGCCCGGTGACTTGGATGGGAATAAGCTCCAAGTAAGCGACTGTGGCTTGAAGTGGAGCAGGACTAAGAACCAACTCCTCGTGAGCGACTTCGGCTGAAACAGGAGCGGAACAAGAAACGGGAACAAACTCCATGTGAACGACCTTGGATGTAACTGGAGCGGTACAAGAAACAGGAACAAACTCCATGTAATCAACCTCGGCTGAGACAGGAGCAGTACGAGGAACTGAAACAGACTCCATGAGAGTGACTTTGGCTGAGATGGGAGCAAGCTCTGGGAGAGAGACTGTAACTTTAGTTGCTTCTGACGCTTGTGGCGAACCGTACTTGGGTTCAGGCATAGTCTTGGTCACATATTCTGGTGAAGAGAAAACAGGAACAGGAGCGGGCTCCGTGAGAGCAACCTTAGCTGAGACGGGAGCGAGCTCGGAGTGAGAGGTCTGTGACTTGAGTCGCTTCTGACCCTTGTGGCGATTCATGCTTGGGTTCAGACGTAGTATTTGTCACAAACTCTGGCGAGGAGAGAACAGGAACAGGAGTGGGCTCTGTGAGAGCAACATGGGCTGAGACGGGCGCGAGCTCGGAGAGAGAGACTGTGACTTCAGTCGCTTCTGACCCTTGTGGCGATCCATACTTGGGTTCAGACGTGGTATCTGTCACAGGTTCTGGCGAAGGTGTTGCCCTGTACAGCTTTGGACTTAGGTGTGGACTTGGACTCTGACGTAGACTTGGATCTGGGCTTTGGCGTAGACTTGGACTTTGGCATGATAACCTCCATTTTGGACATTTGAGAGGGCTTCGGAGCGAAAGCCTCTTTTTCAGCCTTTTGAGGGAGCTCGGGAGCAGTTGCCTCATCCTTAGCCTGCGGAGGGGACTCTGGAGCAGTTGCCTCTTCTTTGGCCATTAGAGGGAACTTAGGAGCAGTAGTCTCTTTTTTGGCTCTTAGAGGGAGCTCGAGAGCAATTGCCTTAATCCTTGCTTCTGGAGGGGACTCTAGAGCAGTTGCCTCCTTTTTGGCCTCTGGAGGGGGCTCTGGAGCGGTTGCCTCCCTTTTGCAGGGATCATAAAACATGCCCAGCGCTTCTCCAAAGTCTTTGGGATTTTGCACAAACGGATGCTGCATTGTGATAAGTTCTTCCGCAAACATTCGTGCAGGTCCCATGAACCATTGTATCATACACTTAACCCAGATGGGGTCTGAGGGCCTAGGCGCCATCGAGCTCTCCCGAAAGAGACGGTAGTGGAGCAGGAAGATGGCAGGAGTTTAGCTCACTCCATCGTACGGCTCTGGTGGTTCCATCTCCCACAGCTGTAGAAATAGCGATGGCATGGTGGTCATGCAGCTGTCCTGGATCCACGGTGACCCTGCTCCGTTTAGGCGAAGCTCTGTCACAGCACTGGCGCCGTCGCGGCATGGTCAAAACACAAGCGCAGGGTCGAGAGACAGAGATAAGAGCAGTACTGTGTTTATTAACACAACAGGCAAAGGTACATAAACGGTAGGCAGTAAGAGTAATCCAATACACAGAAATGGGTCGTGCGATTGGCAAACAGAGCATAACAGGTAATAAAATATCGTTAGTCAAACACAGAAGGAAAGTCCAAAACACGGGTATGAAAAAGCTCGGCAGACAACATGGCGGCCAATGTAATGCGTCGCAAATTGGAAGCACAAAAGGTAGTTCTTTTAACACACGGCTAATCAGTCCATGAATGAGACACCTGCCTCCCTCTGATTGGCCTATTGGTGGGAGCAGGTGCTCATGGGAGCTGTAGTCCGTGTGATCTCCGTCAACTCGCGGAAGTGCGTGTTTCAGCGACGGAGATAAAGAGCACGATGCGCGTGTGGCCGAGATTTCATGGCGCGCAGTGCATATGGTGGGGAGCAGGTCATGACAATGGTGTTAAAACAATATGTGCATCTTTCTACTACTTACGCTTTGGTTGAACATGTCTGTCTCACGGCGTAGAGTTGTGTACTGGAGCAGGTGCTGTTGTATCATCTCCACCCTCTCCACCTCAAGCCTTTCCAACTCCTGCAGAAAATCACACATGAAACAATCGGAATGTCCTAAAATATTATCTACCATTATGTTATAGATTATCTACCGTATGGTTATAAGATGTTCAGATGATACAGATTACAGAATCAGCAACAATTCTGTACAGTGGAAATAAGCTATGAAATTACAGAAAATGGATGTTGTAGTTCCAGGTAGACAGTATAGACTGCAGTCCAAATAAGTTGTTTAAATGTAAAAGTTTAATTACCAAACTTGTAGTGACCATCTCTTCAAACCACTTAGACTGGGCTTGATTGTAAAGATCCACACAGCGCATCAGGTCGTCACCTATTGCCAGCAAAACAGACATTCCTTTAGTACTGTAATCATGCTTACAGAGCCACAGACTCTGAGCTCTTTACACCAGCAGGGGGCAGGCACAGTTCATACTTAAATATATTTTCTATACAGAGTCAGCCAAAAAAAAAGTATACACACTTCAGGAACACTTCTACACATAAATGACTGGAAAATAATGGCTGCCACTTTGAACACCTCTTGTAATTGTAAAGGCCAACTTGTATTAATCTAAAAAAAATTTGATTAATAAATATAATAAAAATAAATTTAGTATTAAAATATTTATATAAATGTTTCTTTTCCTGAAGTGTGTATACATCATTTGGCTGACTCTGTATATACAGTCTATACTGTATATTCACTGCAAAATACCAAAGAAAAAATATTTCCTCAAAGGAAATATGATGGTATGGCTAAGACAGACAAGAAACCTAGTATATAAATGAAGTGGCATATCCATGTATGCAAGATTTTAATGATGTTTTCCTAAATACTTGGGAGAAATATGATAATTGACAGCAGGTAGGCAGCATCTAACCATGAATGATGCCTCCTATTTACAGTGTGAATTGGGCGTAGGTGTGTGTCAGTAGCGCTACACCCCTGAGCTCATCAGCAAAAAAAAAAAGGAAAAGGCAGGTGAAATGTTGGCACTGACATTTCCACATTTAAATGTGCAATGTACGTCAGTACATTAAAATGCAGAGAAGTAATTCAGCAAGGATTGCTGCTTAGCCAAGCTGCAAGGTGTTTTTAATTTTTTTTCCAGTTAACACTTTTCCAGTTAAAAGCTGTATATTAGTGTGACGTGTACGCTATTACTGAGATGAGTTTCTCGCATAATTATTCACCCCCTGTGAACTCCACATTCTGTAGTGTTTCAACCTCGAATGGAAATGGACTTAATTGGGATTATAAATGTCATGAGTCTGCACAAAATAATACATAATATTGAAATGGGGGATCAATATAGTTCACATTGTTCAATATAATTGAGAGCATAATTATTCACCCCATTGGTGTAAAACCAAACCCAAAACAGCTGCCACCAAAATCACATAAATAGTTTATTAAGGCAGTTTAAGTGTAAAACCTTATAAATACACCTGTTCCTGAAAGAACCTATAGTTTGTTAGAGAACACAACTAAACAAGCAGAATCATGAACACCAAGGAGCTATCAAAACAAGTCCAGGACAAAGTTCTTGCAAAGTATCAATGAGGGTTTGGTATTTAAAAAACAAACTTTAACATGCCATGGGGAACCACTAAATCCAGCATTAGAAAATGGAAAGAACACAGCACATAAGTCCACCATAAGTCAGTTACCAGGTAAAGAGAAACAACCAATGTTCAAGGGGTAAGATAAATACTTATGTAAGCCATAATACATGGCATTCAGTGAGTGATAGTAAGACACGCTCATAATACCAGTTGGTACACACAGGTAAATATGTAACTACAAGTATTCTATGGGCACTGAACTACAGATCTTAATATGGTAAGCTCAATCTGTGTATCACATAAGTATCTGTGATGCTCTTGTGTTTTAATCAAAATCCTTCACACCCTTTATTCAGAGTTTAGGTAAGCACACCTTCTGGGTTAATACAGACACTACACACATCAGTGTTCACATCAGACCTCAGAATTGTCTAAAGACTTAAGTACTCAGACAGGGTGGAGGTGCATCTCTGTCGTCTTCTATTTAGGCTCAGAACTTTACACCCTGACAAGGAGCTGAACCTGCAGTGTCAAAATATTGTTTTTACTATTATGAATAGTTATATATAATTAAACATAATTGAGTACAGCAGCTATATAGTATAACTGAGGTGCCTACAAATGCAAATCTGTGCACAACGTCTCAGTTGTATTTCTGTTGTAATAGTGCTGCCAGATACTTCTTGTTTCTGAAATAAAAATGTAATGTCAAAAGAAATAAAATGAGTAAACATGGGAGCTTCATGATTGAGAAATGTCAAAGGTAATTGTGAAAGTTATCATCAAGTTAATGTTATGGATTTGTACACTGGATCAATGACCTCAGTGTTTATAACTAAGTCAAGGAATGAATAAATCATATAATAAAATGTTTTTTGTAGTTCATTTTGTACAACCCATATTCTACCCAAGCCACCCAAGTGTGTTGTAATTTGTTGCATTTTACCATGAAATTCATGTCTTTGTGCAATAAAATATAGATGATGGAATAAAACTTGACATCCTCAGAGGCATATACTGCAGGCGGGTAATTTCAACAATATGAGTCAGTTGCACAGAAAATAGTCTCAGCCTCAGATCCAGGGGCCATGGAACATCTGGTATCTTTTGTACACCTTTCTGGCCACAAGCTTTAGAATGTTAAACACTGTAATATGATTGGCTCTTCACCCTTGCATGTATACACACTTTGTGTACCAGATTTCAGTGGGAAAATAAAGAGCAGAACACTGCGATGCAATTAGATTTAGCGGCAAGATGATATCACTGGGTTGAAAAACGTTCATATAATAAATAGCAATAGAATAAATAGCAACATGGAATAGAAAGTTATTGCAGAACAAAAAACTTTCCCTGCATATCTATGTACTAGCTTTGAATACATCCCTGGTGCACTGTCTAATTTCAGAGCCAAAAGCAGACACCAAACGGCTCTTCTTTGTATGCCTACACACCATCTTCTCCCTGGGGTCTGACTGGGTGATAATACTCTCCCACAGTGCATCAGGCAGTTCATAGCTTTGAAAAGCTGCATCCACATCCCCTCCTGTTCAATGGTGCTGACTGGCCGGTATTGAAATTCTGATAGTCTTCACTTGGTAAGGGCAGACGTTTTGTTAGCTCAACTTCTTTTAACTTCCCCTCTAATACTATTATCCCACTGTATCTGCACCGGATGTCCAGTTTTCAGCTGTCTGGAGTGGACAGAACTTGACTCCTTTAAAATGTCGGATCTTGGCAATAAGACAAGAAACTGTTCCACAGGTACAAAAGTTCTCGCTAACTGACTTCATGCTAGAGTGACATATGAAAAAGCTACTTACTTTTGTCTAAATAAGGAATGCTAAATGATGGCAGGCTTATTTCAGGGGTAATTATCAAGAGGAGGAGATGGAGGGGAGAGTACGAAGTCTTGAAGTCAGTATACCGAGAAGGTGTTATGAAAAAGGTTATTTATTACAGGGCAGTAGAGAACAAAATTCAGTGATTCTTTTTTCATATTGCATATCGTCTAGGACACGATGGTTAGGAAATCAAAGTCACTGAAAACTGGGATCTGAACCGTTGCTTTTCGATTATGATTACATTGTACGTGAAAAAGCAATAAATGTTAAGTTACTGGAAAACTTCTGACCTGCTTGAGTAGATTTCCGTCGGGCCTTCTTGATGTCCTCTTCAGTTTTGTTGCTCAATTTGATCTCCAGTTGCTGCGTCTTCACCTCCAGGTCCTTCTGCCTATCTGCCAGAGCCTTACGGGCCTACAGCCACACAGTTGACACAGACACAAGGCAGACATGAATATATAGCCTCAGTTACCCCTAGCTAGGCTTTGTTCTGTCATGTCTCTTTAAATTATAAGTAACGATTTGCATTCAACATCTCTTTTTGTACTGGCTGTCCTATTATCTGTAAAAAAAAAATAACATATATATTTATATATATATATATGTATATATATATATATATATATATGAGCTACAACAGCAGAAGACCACATCAGATTCCAGACCTGTCAGCCCACAGTGAGCACACGCCAAGATTAGAAAAAGCAATATATATATATGCCATCCCATTTTACCCTACTCTTGAGAATTGATTAAATCCAGTGATCAAATGGTTTTTTTTCTGACAACAACAACTACGAACAGTGTTACAGCCAAGGCTATGCAAAAGTTAAGTATTTGTGATATACTAATAATGTTTCTTAATATTTGCTAGGTGCATTTTTCATCACATTATTAGCATCAAATTATAATGCAATTATCCAATCAGCCAAGCATGTGGCAGGAGTACAATACATACAATCATGCAGATACAGGTCAAGTGCTTAAGTAAATGCTCGCATTAAACATCAGAGCAGGGGAAAATGTGATCACAGTGTCTGAATGTAGTATGGTTGTTGGTGCCAAATGAGCTGGTATTTTAGAAACTGTTGAGCTCCTGGTATTTTCACATAAATCAGTCTCTAGAGTTTACACAGAATTGGTGTGAAAAATTCATCAGCAATTCTGCAGGTGGAAATGCCACGTTGATGAGAGAGGTCAGAGAAGAATGTCCAGACCGGTTCAGGTTGACAGGAAGTCTACAGTCACTCAGATAATCACTCTTCACAACAGTGGTGATCAGAAAAGCATTACAAAACACATAAGATGTTACACCACGAGGCAAATGAGCCACAACAACAGAAGACCACATCAGATTTCAGACCTGTCAGCCCACAGTGAGCACAGGCCAAGATTAGAAAAAGCAAAGTTTCGGTAGCTGAAGCTCCTGACATGTATCTTCATGATGCTCTACACCACTGCCACATGATTGCCTAATTGGATAACTGTATGAATTAGCATACATGAAGGTGTTTCTATTAAAGTGACTGGTGAGTGTACAGTAGCGATGCACCTAGATACCATTACATAGGTAGCATTCTCTGTGTGAAACTAGTATAGCACTTAAAGGGGAATGCCTGTTTTGTCATTTTTTGAAATTTGAGCCTAAATCATTTGTTCAGAAGCCTTCAGAATGGTGTACACACTGCAGTGTGTTCAATTCTCCACTACTAAACCACTATTTTGCTGTTGTTTTCTGGTGGGAAGAACAACATGGATCGCTCTCATGAGTTGAGCCCAACGCCTCACCCAGCCACCTGCTGTGGATGCGGAAATCTGGGCACAGATACAGTATGGTGAGGTGGTGGTGATGCATGCAGCACAATCTGTTGAAGCTATGGTTGCTCGTTTATATTTGGGCAACATTTAAAGATTGACAAAAAATAAGATATTCTGTCAGATAAAACTTTAATATTAGAGTCCCATGTTATAAAGGCATCACAAGCATGTCATGGAACATGTGATTCAATGTCAAGTCAACTCATGTCCAGTTGTATAGCAGTATTATTTAACCATTCCCTGAAATTAGCATTTCCGTTTATTTGTTTGCTAAGAATGTCATGGTTACCATATGTTTTATTCCAGATGTTATGGTGCATAACTTACGATAACTGTCAGAACATAAGAGATATTCAAACATGGCCACTGAAAATCCTGTTTACTATCTGTTTTAATTAATTAAACATGTAATAAAACCTAAGCAAACTACAGGCCACTTAGCAAAGAATTAGAATGTGATGTAAGCTGTAATGACATCAAACATTTACACTGACGTCATGGCAATTGCAATAACATGCTTCATCATTTGAAGTAATCAGAGTCAAGCATGTTCTTGGCAGCTTTTTTCTGGCTACATTACAAAATATGTTATGACAGAGATCATAAATCGCATACCTAATTATAAAAAAAAGCTAGCTAGAGCACTTAGAAATTATTAGGACTTACTGTCATGGTGTCAAACATTAAGAACGCTATCATGATAATTATGGTGATGGTAACATGACGCTCATATCACTGGATGTAAACTGTCGTGGCAATGTCAGGTCAGCATATGACATGCTGACGCATGATGTGTTTATGATATGGTTATAAAATTCAGCTTTACAGGATTCAAGTAAGATTTAAAGATCAAATTATATGTAGTAATAGTCTAAAAGCTTGTCCCAGATAGTGTATTTACAGAGAAAATGATTGCAACTTGACAAGATGTAAAATAGCCAGTTTGGCTAATTCTGGCACATTTACATTTTATGCTTATTAATGTGCAATGTCCATGTCAAACAAATCTTAAATAAAATAAAAATAAATATACAACTTAAAACATACCTTCTCTACAGCAGCATAACGACTGACCAGCTGTTTCCTCAGGTCAGCAATGTGGTGGTCGTATTTCTTCATATCCTTCTTGAAGTTGTCCCCTCTGAAAGTCAACAGTGGCTTCTCCACCTCGCACTGAAGCTGTAAGGCATGCAAGAAGTGGGAAGGTTGGTGTGAAGAGAAAAAAAAAATTAAAACACTCATAACCGGCCCTTAACCACTGCCCACTCGCCCCGCAGTACTGTCATCCATATACCTGTGTAGGCGTAGGTCAGTGTAGGTGCTGTATCCACACAAGTACATGAGTGTGTGCGACGTGTGTGCATATGAAAAAGGACTCAAGCATCTATTGCGGATCAGTATTTTTTTTTTTTGGGCAGTTGTGTAGATCAGTGTTTGTATCCAACTTGCTTGCTGCGTGTGTCTCTACAGGACTGGTGCTGCAGATATAATGAGTTGCTGCTTCCTGCTGCTAGGCTTTGCCTTATTTTTGGGGGATTTGTTTGGACCAGGGACAGAAATACTGTCTCAGCAATAATTATTTCATTCTGAGAGAGCTTCAGCTTTTTCTTTGGGTCTCTGGAGTCAAGAAAGTTCTAAGTTCTACCTGTTTTTAGCAGCTAAGAATAAAAAAATCTTTCTGAGCAGTTCCCTACTCTCATTATAAACAGTAAAGAGTATATATATATATACACGCAAGCCCTTCCAACTATTTGTGTGTAAAAACATAGCTGAACTCATTATAGTTTTATCACATTATAAATAGATTAGTCTTATGTCCATTTTGCTAGCTTGATTATTCAATCACTCTATTCATTATTTTATCCAACAGCCTGACTCATACGAGTTCTTCTTCACAGCATGATACTTTCTTTAAATGTGTATTTTAAAGACAATACTATGTTTTGCTGGTTCCTACCTTTGAGGAGAATTTGAGATGGACTTCTGCTTCATCTGCCAAACTCTTCTTTAGCTGGCCCCAAGCCTCTCCCAGTGTCCTAAACCAAGCCAGAATAGCCACTGCAGTGAAATAAAGCTAGAATACATCTATACACACACATGCACCATACAATCATTATACACACCCACACACACAGATTCCTGCCACTATCTGGCTCTACATACCCCTCTTCTTGAGCAGCAAGTGGGATCTGGGAAAGCTTGGAGAGGTTCTTGGCATACTCTTCTTCAATCTTTATTCTAGCACAGACAGAATGTACAGGAGAAAAAAACAGTCAGAACTGGCAACAGGATGTCTCAGAGGTACAGTCCTGCAAACAGCTAAGCTATTGACCATTAATCTGGTAGAACAATACTGCTGGCTATTCCTGCTGAATTGATGAGTTTCCTGTTAATAATATAATGAAAGACACAAAACAGGCATGGGGAACACATTTGCCAGGACGACACTTGATGAGAATAAGCCATAGGCAGAGTTGTGTAATAGGCAACTCTTGTTCTGAGGTAAGCAAAGAGACAGTGAGTCACTCTTCACTAAAGCTGAAAGGAAGAGGTCATTGGAACGAGGAAAATGCCCTGAAAGAAACCACTGACAATGAAACCGCTTCACCAAAGATGTCCTTCCATTTGTCTTGCACAGGGCCATAAAAGTGATTACAGCAATGACTGTGATCAGCCGCTTTAATGGAAAACTGACAGAGTGACAAATGTATGAGCTATGTAAATGAAATCTATGTGTGTAGGATCCAGCAAGATGTTCTAGGTAGTGCACTAGGGATCATCAGGCTTCATAATGCCTAAACCCAGCATGCTACCCTGTATAACAGAAAATGAGGCCATGATTTACTAATGTTTTGTGTGTAAAAACACATGGAAACTTCAAACGCCTGCAAAAAAAAATGTGCAAGCTCATTTACTAATATGGAGGACTGTGTATTTGACATTAGAATGAAATAGAATGAGCTGTTCATTTTGCATGTTTGCCTTAATGAATATGTCATTTGGTGCTAGAGCAATTCAAATAGATTAATTTAGCTCCTGAAATGTGATTTATTAAGCCTTCAGGAAAAGTGATTGAATACACAAAGTAATATAACTGAAAAGCGTGTATTATAGATTATGCCTCAGTGGCTCAAATGTCTCAAAGTTCCTTAAAATGATGTCTTAACATTACCATGACAAAAGCCTAATTGTGTTATTGTTTC
Source organism: Notoglanidium macrostoma (assembly GCA_030068235.1). Lineage (NCBI taxonomy): Eukaryota > Metazoa > Chordata > Actinopteri > Siluriformes > Auchenoglanididae > Notoglanidium > Notoglanidium macrostoma. The sequence continues at coordinate 8,844,454 of JAQQZR010000008.1, read as the reverse complement.
TTCCATGAGGAGATGTTTATTTAGCATTTTTGGATGGAGTCTCCAGTGTCATTGCTTTGTAACAGTCAGAGGTAAACCTGGAACCGTCTGTAAAAAGTCTTCAGAACATAATGGTGGAAAATAATTTACTTTGGGGTTTTAATGGATTACACCATCCAGTCATTGATTTTTTTCAGCAACCCACATTGTTTAATAATTAGTAGGGCCTAAATGTTTTAATGTTACCTGTAATAAGCTACAAATACTACGCGAGGGAAGTCATCTTCTGCAGATATTTCTCTGCCACACACTACAGACTCTTTTTCAGGTGCAATAGTACTGAATATTTATATTTATAGGCACTCATTTGCACCTTTAATTGCATTTTCTTATCATCGTATCATCGTAGGTGTTTTTATTTAATTGTATATGTTTTTCGTTGTTTCTGCTTGTTTTTTTTGTGTTCCTGTTTGTTTTAGAGATCGCTGCTCCATGGGACCTCAGTACTTAGTTTCATTCCCTTCCTGCTACCTCATGTTTCAGAATGACAATAAACCATCTTGAATCTTTTGTTGTTGCATATGTCTTTCTACTGTGCACATGAGTAAATACATGTAGTGTGACTATTGATGAGGTATACATAATACTGTAGCATTCAAATTTCCTCATTAGGGTCAACAAAGGTCAATCACAAACCTCCATCTAAATTCATTAGCATGAACTGTAAAAATTTTTGGGAGGTGATTAGTATTAGGTTAGGAAGTGTTCATGTCCATGGAGTGCGAGAGATTGGCATACCTTTCCCTAATGAATTCAGCCATCTCCTTCTGCATCTGTTTGCCCTTCAACTGTTTCTGAAGCAGAACCTCGAAACCCGATACCGTGGTCGTCCCCTGAGGGTCCTTCTTATCGGCCTACAGACCACAGACACAACGATAAATCAACACACGTGCACTTGTTTGTTGTGAGGTAATTATATTATATTCTGAATGACTATATGTAAATAATACTATGGTTACGCATAACCTAAAACACAGCTTCAGTAACTAAAAGAAAATCTTTGATTGTTTTTTTTTAAAGCTATTTTTTATGTTGTTGTTGTTTTTAAAATGCCTTGTTTATGAGGACCAATCAAATTTCCTCACAAAGGGTTGAACCCACCCCCAAGCTCCTACTCCGACAAAGCTACACACACCTGACCAAACAAGCGTGTGTGGGTGTGGGTGGGTGTGTGTGTGTGTGTGTCTGTGTTGGTAAGTAGGTGAGTCAGTGAGTGAGGGGACAAGCTTGTATGAATCAGAGGGTGTATGTGGGCATGACATCACGTGTAGGGTTGTACATGATTCAGGAGAGTGTTTCATCCTATGAGTAATTGTGTATGCGTGTGTGTCTGTGTACGTGTGGAGGCGTTTTATGCACAACTATGGATATTCACCTGTGATTGAGTGCTCTGTTAAAGCAACACAATCCAAACAACAAACAATACTAAATTTGACTACAATTCTGTGTGTGTGTGTGTGTGTGTGTGTGTGTGTGTGTGTGTGTGTGTGTGTGTGTGTGTGCGCGCACGTCATATACTCTTCTCACATTTAATTTGAGGAATGTAATGCTCACTGAACCTTGTGGCTACACACACCTTCTCAACCTGAAATCTTACTGCAGCAATGGGAAAACTGAATCTTATTTAAAGTGTAAAACTGCTGTCTAAAGACAACACTTTCTAGTAAACAGTTTTCCTTGCTATTTTTTTTTTTATCTCAGTGAAGGGCAGCATGTCAACATTCTCATCCTCTGTAATCACATATGCTACAGATGCAGTAGATGGAGTTTGAGTTGAAAAATGCTGGTGTGTTGCAAGCAATCATGAGTCCTTACAAGCTCCTCTTCTCTCAGTATGCAGTGCTTAGTCTTTCTGTTTTGGTTTATGTGATATGCCATGTGCCTTTGTTTTGGTTTCAGTCTTGTGTTCTCCCTTGTCTGGGCATTGGTTGACTACTCCACTGTGTACACCTGTTGTGCTCAGTATTGTTCCCTCTAAGCTACACACTTCTCATGATGCTTCCATGCAGTAAAAAATTTAATCTCTGCAGATGAGCAACAGAAAATGTGTATAAACTTACAAATGGCCACACAAGCCACAGGCACACTTGAGTCTCATCCCAGCATTGCATTTCTCATATTTTTTGAAAGTCCGTGTGAAATGTGTGTCAAAACAGAGACTGTCCTGCTGCCTCCCAGATTCAGCCCCAGCTATAAAGCTAGATATATAGATATATAGCTTAGCAAACCATGTTAATTGCCTTAACACCTCTTATAATCATCCATTAAATCTTGTCAGCATATTGGTGCTGCTGAGTGTTGTCTTCCCAGGCTAGCTGTATAATGCTAACCAGGCAGGGTCAGAACAGCCGCATTCGGCTCATGGGGTATTTCTGTTCAAATGGCAGAAGGGTCTGCTCTGCAGGAAATAGAAATCAGCCCTTAGTTAGCTTGCCTATAAGTTCCCTCATGTTTCAACATCTTGTTGCGAAGCCTTCCTGATGATAAGTTTCGTGTATATACTGATGTTAGTCCAAGCCTTGGTTTCCTGTGTCCTTTGTTTCTCATGTTACCTCTTGTTTCTCCCGATTGCATTTAATGGATCATCCAAGTTTAATAATGTCTGGCAGTGTTTTAACCAATCATATATACATTAGTAATAATTCTTGGATTTCCCCATGCGGTTTACACATATGTGCCCTGTCTTCATTAACTACACATAACTAACCACAATACTTGGTGTATATAAAAGGGAAAATAAAGGATAAATGGAAGATGTATAATAGTTGTATAACTTTCTGTGCATTTTTTTCCTTTACAGATTGTATTACCACCCCTCCCCTCCCCTCCTTCATTTTCTCTTACCCAGAAATAGTCGCAGTAACTCCACTCATTGGGTTTGAGGAGTTGCTGCTCAGGCGTAGACTGTGACAATGGGAACGTGACGAAGTTGATCTGCAGAGTGAAGGAGTAGAAAAACAAGAACAGATAAGGAGAAAAAGCACAGAAATACTAATCTCAAGCTTCACCGAATTATCAAGCAAACATAAATACATATTATATAGTTAATTATACTCATCATTTATATTACACAGCACAAATGGGAGCTATAAATCAAGTGTGCTTCTCAGAAAGGCAGTGCCATTGCCTGAACATATGGAAGGGAGGGTCTTTGAGTTTTATGAGAGGAAAGGATTCACTACACACAAATGTTTTTTCACAGTAATTATGTCAACACCAGAATATAATGACACATAGCCACAAAGCTGCTGTCTGAATACTGGCTTGATATTTAGTATGACCTAATACTGTAGAATCTGACCACAAAGAACAAAACTGTACAAATGTTTCTAACTTGGAAACACACTAGAACGTTGAATAGTCCATATAGACCTACATTTCTTTATGAAAAAACATAAAAATCATACATACTAAAATTATTTTATTCCACCAGGAAATCTAGCTTTGTGAAGTAAAATTATATTTCTAAATCTACAATTGTGATTTAAATTGATATGATTACAGGAGAGAAGTGCATTTGCATTACTGCTGCCAAAACAATTCAAGCACAGGATTAAATATAAATCATATGTTTTACCTTCCATGAAGTAGTACAGTAGTAGAGAGCTTTATTGTCACTGGGCATACACACATAAATAGTAGAACAAAATAGCATTCCCAAAGGCCTTGGTGCAATATATTATAGAAATCTGACAACAGTGTGGTGCAAGATAATCAGCAGGCAAAATGTACTGCAAATAGACAAGATAAAATAAATACACACTGTACAAGTAGTGCCAGTACAACACAGTAAATACAACGTAATAGGACAGTTGTAGCACAATAAAGGCAGTGTTGGATGTACAGTGCATACAGTAGCATGGTGACAGGAGTTGTGTGCTAGCCACTTGTATAATAAGCTTCACATGGTGTCAGTGTCTTAGTGTCAGTGCATTTCTAAAGTGCTCCCCGACTCAAACAAAACAAACACAATTCCATTATATTTAGTGTTTAAATCACTCCATCCTGGTGCATTTTTATGCATGGGTCATTGTAGTTCAAACTCAACAGAAATCCATTTAAATCACGCAAACATATTTCTGTAAACTATATTTAAATCAGACAGGGCAACCTTGCATGTGGCTATGCAAGCTGGTCTGTCATGACACTTGAGCATTATTCTCTCCTATTCCTCAATGACTTATTTTTCCAACAATTTTGTATTGTTGGCTTTCAGAATAAACCTGTGTGCTCTTATAGGCAAGTCTCCATGTTTGTGACACTACAACTTAAATATCAATGAAAATCTGTAAGTGAAAATCACATTTGTTGTCATTTGTCAGTTACCCAGATTTTACTACCAAACAAATCATCATGAAATCTGTTAATGAAATCTTCAGTTGTATGTTATTATGGATATGCCACTGCTATGCAGCTATGTGTGTATATATCAGTGGTAATTTTGAGAAGAATTTTGCATTTAGTTTTAGTCTTACTGAAAATTGTGGTTACATTATAGTCACATTTTATTTGTTTTGATTAGTTTTACTCAAGATTTAGTCATGCAACTCAATTTTAAATTTGGTCTAATTTAAGTTTTAGTCATAATTTTCTCAGACAGTTTCATGATACCTGTTTTTAGTTGTGCCCTGTAGCATAAAGATGGGCTATTATGGGAGGGGGATTGATTTAAAAAAAAAATTCATGTGAGTGATGGTGATGTCGCTATGTGGACGTTATGTGGGGTTTGTCAGGACTCTGTTACTGTTTTGCTAGTCACTGAGTGAATACGGCATTTTGTACACTGTGATGGTGATGACCACTATTTTCATATAAAAATGTTATTTTGTTCAGACCAATGCCATGTCTGGGTCCTGAATCATATACCCATTAGGATCCAGCAGCATTGTGAAAGACGTGTGAGCGACTAAGCAAGCAAAGTAAAGAGAAGTAAAGCTAGGTTGTCCACCCGAACAGAACCAGCTATTTCGTTTCATCTTTACTTTTCAGAACATAATGAACAGAGATTGTGCCTAAATTTTCATTGTCAAATATTTTTATGCTGTCATTACAGTTTAGTTATGAAATAACATAAATAATAAAATAAATATGTCAGCTAGAAAAACTGAATAAAATAGAATAAATAGAATAAACATATACCAGTCAAAAGTTTGGACACACATTCTAATTCAGTGTTTTTTGTTTATTATTATTAATTAAAAACACTTCATTTGTTAAAGTAATGATGGCCTGCTGCTTCTCTTTACATAGTTGGGCAGTTCTTGACATAATATGCATTACTACAGTTGTGGAATAGGGCTATTTACTCTATACCGACAAAACCAACACTAACACTTTGGGCACTTTTTTGCCACATTTGTTTTTTGAACACTTTTCAGTTTATTACATAATTCTGTATGTTATTTTATAGTTTTGATGTCTTGAATACTGTACAAATGTTTCCTACTTTGAAACACACTAGAACATTGAATAGTCCATATAGACCTTCATTTCTTTATGCAAACATAAAAATCATGTATATGATAGGAAGGAGACAGGGAGAAGAAGGCTGAGAGACCATACTGTGATCGAACTGAATATGATTTTTTTCTATTGTAATAACTAATAAATCTTTAATATGCACGGTGTTATTAACCCAACAATGCACTTTCAGTAGGAATCAAGGGTACCCGCTGAGTCTGTTTGAGTATACACTCTTGGGTCCACAGCATCTACAATTAGCCTGTTAGACCTACAGTTATGTAATGTTCACCATCTGCACTGCATCCCTGCAACTGCCAAACAGTACGCTGCTTCTGCCTCACACACACACACACACACACACACACAGAGCACGGCAGGAAGATGCATCTCAATTCCCAGTGATATTTTCCAAAGAATATTTGTCCATAATTAGGATACCATGTTCATATGGATTTCCAAACAAACACTTGGCATACTAATGCCATATCTTTATTTAAATGACAATGATCGGAATTGATTTTTTCCACAAAGGAAAGTGTGCAAACATGGAATGAGTCATAATTTCTCTGTATGGCCAAAAGAGTAAATAAAACCGCTACTTCTGGTGCAGTTCCATGTCATAACCCTTCCATAAATTTTAATGTCATAGCTGTGTCTCAGATTACAGTTTGTTATATTGTATTTTATGTTTGACTGCTCTTAATAACATATAAATACCCTGGGTGCATTAAGTGTCTGAGGTTATATTCTGTGTGCATACAGTGCAAACACTACACACAAGCTTACTACCACATACTCACACATGCTCATGTGTCCCAGGTGTGCTCGAGTTGAATGTCTTGATTTACACTTGTGCCCAGTCCCTTTTTATTACTTTCCTGGGAGTTCATACCTATTGTCACGGCCACTGAGTTTTCCATTACTCTGCCTCCACATTTGTCATTGCTGTTGTTTAAATCAGCCTCCCATCATGCTCTTAATTAGCTCATTTATCGGCACTGCAGCGCTCCTACACCTCTCCACCCCCCTCGTTAGCCTCAGGTTTGCCTCTGCACACCGCTCAGATCCAGGGGAGGGAAACCCTCGATTCCTAAACTGAAATACAGCAGTTTTGAGAAAGCTGTACTGCAGCATTAGATTAGGAATTTTAGCACAGAGAGATAGTTACGCTGATCAGTTACGAGATCAATTCTTAAAGGAGTAATCAAATATTTTATAGCACTGATGTTGTAGGTGTGATTACTCTGGCAAAGAATTTTCACATATTTCTCTCTATTGAGAAAAGAGTAGAAAAGAGTTTAGTTGAAATTCACTATAATGGAAGTCCAATGGCAGCAGTTGTGGAATTTATTTATTTAAACTTTATTTTTGCACTTTCATGAATTCCAAAGTCAAAGTTATATGTAAATTGCTGTACATTCTGAATAATACTGCATTACATTTTTTTAATTTAATTTTCATAAAACTATTTTTGTACTATTTGTGGTTAGCAGCTACCAACATAGACACTGTGCTTCAGTCTGAAATAACTGTAGAACAATTTAATCAGTTCTCTTCTGATGAATAAATTTCTTGGTATTAATATCTTTTAATTAAAGGTGACATATTACACCCCTTTTCCACAAGTTGGCACAGTTCCCTGAGGTCTTAAGGAAATGTCTGTAGCATGTTTCCTCAAAATACTACAAAGATCAAGCAACACAACACCATTCTTACCCTGTCTAAACAGCCCTGTTTAGTATAGCTGGTTTGCGTACCTGTTCCTTTAAATGATTATCAGCTTTGCTTCATGAATATTCATATCTTTCCCAGATTCTCAACCCATGATTGGAGATACTTATATGGGGGTGGAATAATTCTAATGAGCTCCCTTTGTGACATAGAAAGGGGAGCCAAATCTGAATGGCTTTTTGAAGTACGTTTTCTGAAGTAGCCAGGCCAAAGGTTTGCGGGTTGGTAGGCACTCTTGATATCCTGGCGCTGAAAAAGTAAGTTTTTCATAATGTGTTCTTTATACATGTTGATAGACATTGTCTGATCACAAACTGGATTGATTAGGTATATGTCCATTTCACTATGGCTTTGTAGGTATCCAACAACTTGGTCAAAACCTGAGAAAAGCACAATTAGCAAAGATTAAGAAATCTTTAGGCAGACTGCGTTTTCGTTAAACTGGCTCTGATGTCATTTTTGCAGATAAGCAAGATTACAAAGTAGTCTAAATATTAACATTCCAATACCACTTGAGGAAATTTTATTTGTTTAAATTTTAGAGATGACAAAATATATTATAGGTAGGAAATTTTCAAAACACGATTGTCATTTTTGGCTGTTCTACAAAACTGACCTACAGCTACATATGTTGGGTTTTCCCAACTCACCACATGTATGTGAAACTTTTATGGAGGAATTAAAGAACCATTCTTTCATTTTGACTTCCACTAATAGTGGAATAATTTTCAAGTAAATGGGTTATTTTCTCAAAGCAGAGAAACGTGTTGTGTCCGTAAACTGTCCTTAATTGCAGATTCAATGGAATGAGATTAGGTTGTTAAAACACAGGAACAAAAGGCTAATTATTTAGTAACAACTGTTAATTATTCAGTAACTACTGTGAAATGAATAGGAAGGGTGCATAGTTACAAGAGTGAGGAGAAGTCTGAATGAATACTGATAAATGAGAGAATCACAGATAAATCCTGGGATTTTAAGGAGTTAAAATAGCATCAAGCAATGCCAACAAATTCAGAACAGTCTCAGAGACCCTTGCTGTCCATACTGACGTTGCTTTTAATGGCACTTTAATGAAGCACTTTGTACAGCTTTTAAACATCATATATCAGATAAAGAAAGAATGGATACTTTGTAGATGTTTCAGAGCTTCATGAATGTGTTATTAGTAAATACAAACAAACAACTTGCAAGAAAGGTTAAAAAGGTACACTAACATTAAGGTAACATAAAGAAGCTTTCCTCTTTGTCTTTCAAAGTCACATAATATATATGTTTTCACATAAGCCTTCCATGAACCGTCCAGCTTTATATTATAAAAGGTTAATACAATTCTTATGAATGTATTATAAAGGTCCAGTGTCTGAGTAAGCACATTGTTTGTCTGTAGTCTGGGTCAGACACCAGTATGTTAACCCACTCGCTTTCTTTTTAAATGCACTGGCTATACTTGGTTGGCTGCCCAGCACCCAGTTTTTCGCTGAATGGCAAGTACCACTGACATAATGATAGCATGTAGTAAACTCCAGGAATGCCAACCAGTAAATAAAACTCCATTTGGTCCGGGGTTCCTCTGGCACAGCATTCACATACTGCAATAGAAAACCTGCAGTGAACTGCTGAAAATATACACAAGTATACACTAATGTACACACTCCAGCAAACATCGTTGCTCTCAAACACTGCTCAGAATGTGGACTGCTCAGCCTCTGTTGCTAAGCGACAAATTGGTTTCACTGTGAAGGCACACACTTTCTTCCTTTTGTGAAATAGCGTAGTGCTCTACTCTAACAGATTAAAGCATATGCATTTCCACCTGCCTTAAACACGGCATTAAACATTACCCAATATGTACACTGTCTGACATAAAATTCAATAATACTTAGCCTCCCTCTACAAGCTGTCTCAGGCTCATTTTAAAGCCTATCCACACCTCAAATTAAGCAACAAGTGCTTGAGGGAATTAAGGGTCATGCTATTTAAAATGCCTTTGGGTCTGGATTCACAAATCTGCTCACGTCACTGGCTTTACCTCACATGGCACAGAAGGAAAAAAGACAACTTGCCTCTCCACGAATCTGAGCCATCACATCATATTGATCGAAAGCAGCTTTGATTGCCGTTGTCATGGAAAACCGCCTGGTAAGCCCCTCAAAGAGTGCCTGACAATATTCAACCATTGACATGCAATGCAATACATACATGGATGTTTACTAATCATGCAAACAGAACATATTCGGTATTCTCCTTAATCATTTACTGCAGGTTCATGTGCACTTCTAAGAACGCATTAGAATTTTCTTCACTCAGTGTATGATTTAGCGTCCCATCATCATCTGTCAAGACCTGCATATTTAAAGTAATCAGAATGTCACACACAGTGTACCATATGTTTCTCTGTTTTAAAAACAAATCAAAGGTCCTCTTTCCCTCTCTACCTCCATCAATCCATATTTCTCTCTAACCGTCTCTTTGTGTGTGTGTGTGTGTGTGTGTGTGTGTGTGTGTGTGTGTGTGTGTGTATGTGTGTGTGTGCGTGTGTTTCATTTCAACACCCATTAATCACTTCTGGTGCCTTTGTCACCATGGAAACTGGACTAGCCAAGTCTTTCCCCATTCCCTGGGCTGCAGCTATCTCTCCCAGATGGGCGGGCTTTATGGCCCTGATGGACGGCTCTGCTGCCCTGTTGGTGTGACAGAAACAGAACTCCCCTCTTCCAAAACAGTAATCGAGAAGTCCGGTCTGGCTTTCCAGCACATGCGGCATCCCTAATTCATTCCTTTCCTCCCTCATTCTCTCTCTTTCTCTCTCTTTCCCACTATCTCAGGCAGATATCACTGGTTACATAACTATATGCAGTATTACTCTTTGAATTACAGCCTATCAAAGCAGCGTTCAGTTAAATGTAATTAGATAAAATGATATACATCCTTCTTTGATGTCATCTGTGTATCAAGATTTGTGTGTAGACTCCACTGTATTGTAATGGAGGACAGTAGTTTCCAACACTAATCTTTAGTAAACCGACCCATGCAGCCTGTTAATTAGCTGATTAATGGGAATGTGCTAAAGCAAGAAACACAACAAAACAGTCCAAACAGTGATACTACAGGATATGCATATTCTATATCATATATTGCCAGTACATTTATATATGATTTGTGCTGATGTGGTATGTGATTTGATATTACTATAAGTTAATACTATTACCAATGGAGAACAAATCACATGACACCAGGGTTGTAAATATAGATTCTTGATAATTGTTACTTTAACTATAATACAATCTCAAATCTCAATTGGACCACAACTGAACACCATACACAAGATGTGTATCTACTGATGTGCCAGCACTCCTGATCCCAACATGGCTACTGGCAGAGTACTGTGTGTGTTCAATATATTTCTCTTTATATATCTGACAACAATGATGAAAGCAAGCAAGAAGTATGTGTCTATGAGAAATTAGACTTGTGCTATCAGTGTCAGCAATGCCAGAGCTTTTTTACACACGCTGCACATGCTAAAAGTCACGGCAGAGCAAAGTCTGGAATGCCAAGTGGTCTCTGGGGATTGATAAGGAAAAACCTGAGGAAGAAGAAAGAAGGAAGCCAAGACACCAACACGCTATGACCACTCTCATGTTACTAAGACAGTTTGTAAATCAGCTGTCCAAACACACGAGCTCAAAGTGTCACCCAGTGACATGAGTATCTGATCTGGAACAATTTACAGCTGAAAATGTATGCTTAAAATGTAAAACAGCAATGATGTAATCCCCTTTAGGAAAAACACATACACTTATGGAGAGTGGCACTGAAATAGTGAACAGATGTTTCCTATCAGCAGAACACTCCAAGAATTTACAAGCCCACTGGCCAGTTTCAAAAATGTAAGGACCTGACATTTCAACCTCTTATTATCGCTTTAGTGATTGAGAATAATCAATCAAGCTCTGCCTTTCCTCCTTAGCTATCCATTATCCAGGACTGACTGGGAGCTGCAGCCTGAGAATGTCAATACAATTAGCATCAAGTCAGTATGTGCATAATCAGCCTCTGGAGTATTCCAGCTGTGTTATTTACATTTGTGAATGTATTTGTGCGTGTGTGGGTATGTGGTTTCTCCAGACTCACTGTGGTTTTGGTCTCTTTGATTTCCTTCTCCTTGTTCTGTCTCCTGGCCGGTGAGAGGGACCCGGGGCTCTGCGGGGAGAGACAGGAGGCATCGTCAAAACTGCCCTCTGTGTCAAAGCTTTCCTCTGTCTCCATCTCTCAGGTGGTCCCTTCACTCCTTCTCTCTCACTTGTTCTCTTCCAGTGTGTCTCCCGCGTGCCGTCTGCCTGCTTGCCTGCGTTGCCTTGGTGAGCAGCGCAGAGTGGGCTGTGTTTATGTGAGTGTGTGTGTGTGGGGAGAGGGGCGTGCCAGTGCTGTTGGAGAGTAGGGGGATTTGTGATAGTGCAACTGCAATGAGGACAGCAATAGAGAGAGACAGAGAGGCAAAGTGAGTGAGACAGCGAGGCTGAATGAGTAAGTGAGTGGGTGAGTGGAGGTGTGACACACCTACAGTCCTACAGTTACGAATGCTGAGTGCATGCAAACAATAAAAATGAAGAGAGAATGAGGGAGAGAGAGGTAAAGTTAGAGAGAGGCAGGCAGGCAAAGCACAAGACAGCTGGAAGAGAAATACTATGAAGGGAACCTGACAGAGACAGTGTGACAGTGGATTAGAAAGCATAAATGGGAGCACAAGGAGGGAAAACAGCTTTTATTTACTCAAACTGCACCACACCTCCCTCCTTCTTCAGTGAGCCGATGTGTGCTTGAGTAAGAGAAGAGGAGAAGGAAAGGGAGGGAGCGTGAGAGGAGAAATGGCTGTGTAGTAAGTACTGAGAGGCTAATGATTGGAGCTGAATACGAGATGTGCGATTGAGACAAGAGAATGAAAAACGATGAGCTTTCCCTTTCCTGTTATTGTGAAAGATGGAGATTATTTATCTCTGCATAAGGGTCACATGATAGCTGCATTCACAGAGCAGAAGGTAGTGAGAAGAGTGTGCATCTGTCTGTGCTGGTGTGTTATGTGAAGGCGCGAAAACTAGACTGTGTGCAGGTGCTATATTTACACCCAAACTCATCAGCATCCATCATCACCACTGTGTTCGGATCTTTGTCAGTGTTTGCTTTTGCATCTTCCCATGTCCACAATGCTTTCTGAGCAAAACAATCATGTTCTGTTCTTTGTCCATACTAATGGAGCAATTGAATGATCTTAACAAATATACTCATGTGACTGATCAAAGACTCACACCCACACACACTGACTCACCTGAAGAGCAAAACCAAGAAGCATTGAACCATGAAAAAAGACTAAACACCAAACAACAACACAGCCTCTCACCTTTCTCAGGAACATGGAGGCAGCGGCCCCACACTGCCGTCTCGTTCTGTGCCGTGCCGTTTCAAAATCCACTCCCGCTTTGTGTCGGCTCCAAACTGCCTTTCGACCTCTTTTCCCTTTCGTCCCAATTTAAAACACCCCTTTCCTTGCTATGATTCTCTCAATCAGTCTTTTCTGAACCTGGCCCCAGACCAGGAGCTAACCACGTGCCAGTGTCCAGGAGCGGGACGCCCATATGGCCTGTGTTCCAGTCTGCTTTCTGGCATGCCCACGCCCTCGTCCCACTGCCAGGCAGCCACGTGACCTGCCCAGAGCCTTGCTTGGTCTGATTTCCTCTGCTACTCAAGCATTACACTTAAGGGAGGCTTGCAGGTGTCTCCAAAGCCTGCAGCCTAGACATGCTCTCGAAGACTACCAAACAGTAAAGGGTTTGATTGTAAGTGAGTTGGCATTTGATTTGAGCCTGGCAGGGAATTCAAAAGATGATTTTAGAAGAAGTGGTAGCAGCCTGCGAGGCAGCTTACATTTGGCACAGATGGTGGAATTGTTACAGTGATGTAGACAAGATCCAACTTCCATTCTACATGTACATGTACATCTACATGTAGTAATGCCAAAACCATGATTATATATATAGCATCTTGTATGAGCATCTAGCAATATCAATGGCAATGACTACTTGGTGTCATGGTATCATGATACCCTGCTGAATATAAGATATAGATGGTGTGTAATTGTAATATCTAGCAATACCAAAGGCATATCTATTCAGTCATAGCCTCTGTTATTTTGCTGATGGCACCAAGTGCTTATTGGACATTTTCTTGGCAGATATATCAGACTCTTGAAGATTCTTCTGTATATATACATTTTCCATTGGTTTTATGAGGAAACCTCTGAACACTTTGACAACACCAGCTTTCCTGAGGAAGATATGGTCATGTGGTAGACATATTGGTTGTGTTTTTGATGCAGTACCAGTCTGTGATTGGTGCCTCTTTCAAGTCAAGTAGCCTCTTTAGCAACAAAACACACTCTCTGTCAAATGCTAGATGTCTGGCTTGCAGGACTAAGATATTGTCGGTATAACATCTTAGCATATAGTAGTATCAATGATGTGGCCATATATCTAATATGATGGAATGATTAAAAGTCTGAGATAATGATACAAAATAATCCCAGGACCACCATGGTAACAATGCTGACCCCTAGAGCAAAAGCCTTCCTTAACTTTTCAGCTCGGTTCCCCTGTATGTAAAACAGTCATCCTGCTGAATAAAAGATACACTGATGCAGTGTGATCTCAAGGTGCACTTTTATTCTCCAGACTTTAAGCGAGACGTGTAAAACTCACAGCCTTACAGTGAATTATCATGTCCTGTGAAGGTTTTAGTAATTAGTAATTATCTGAATCAGATGTGAACTGTGCTGTGGTACTTCAGGAATGGAACCTGACATTCCTGTTTAAAGCAATGCATTATGGAGATACCCAAATCAATCCTCTTAAAGATCCCACCCCTGACCTGCCCAAGGAGGACTGTACCTGGCTGTTCACTCTGGCTTTCCGCACCACCTTGTCTACTTTCTCCAGTTGCTTCACAGGAATGTCAGTAGACTGTGATGCATTTACTGAAAGCATATAGATCAAAGGTTTAAGTCAGTAAGAACTCTGAAATCTCATTGTCTCATTACAATAAATAAGAAATAAACAAACAAATAATTCATGCAATATGCAAAATATTTGGGCTTTTGGACATTAATTATCATGTCCTTCAAACTTGATTTATTCAAATTAAAAACACTAACAACCAATAACTGAACCCTTCACATCTGCATGTTGAATGGCTCCATGATAACAAACGGTAACAACAACATCTGTCTGACAAATGCTGTACAATATCATTAGAATTGAGGAAGATAAAGTAAGTGTGGTGCAGAGATGGTTCAGGCCAGTTGGCAACTTTGCTGGGGGTAACGAAACATTTTCAAATTATATATCCATATATTTATAATTTCATTCTGAAACACTTGCACGTCATCATAGAATGAATATGATGTTAAATTTTTAGGTTCATTGGGGGCAAATTTTTAGGAGGGAAGACGATTTTTGGAATCAGATGAATCATGTCCTGGATAGAACATAATGTTTAATGGGTGCTGGGACAGGAACAGCAGTGAGACAGGAACACATATACACAGAACAGGAAATCAGGTCACATAGACTGCTTACCTTATAAAACATGCTTTAAAGGTCCACAATATAGGATTTAGAGGGCTGTGTTAGCAATAATGGAATTATGGCATTCATAATTATGTTGTCATTAGTGTATAATTACCTGTAACTATAAATTGTTGTGTTTTCATAAGCTTAGATTGAGACCTTTATGTCTACAAATGGCATGGTCCACCTCTATGGAGCTGCCATGTTGCATGACTACAACAGCCCAGAATGGACAAACCTCTAGTCTGAGAACTCAAATTTTGAAAAATGGAGGATAATACATATTATTTAGCACAGAAAAAGCAAGGAAGTGTGAATTTAAGCACTTGGAAGTATGAGGTGCCCGTAGCATACTTCCAAGTACTTAAATTCACAATTCCTTGCTTTTTCTGGGCACCTGACTACCACCATATTTAATATATGCTTGGAAATAGAGGAATAAGGGAGGGGTATTCAAGTGGTTGAATCCTACATAGTGAACCTTTAATGTATTATGCTGAACAGACACATTGTATTTTTGTGCATTTCTACCACTTAAATCATCAGCATTTATCTATAATTGTACAAAGGTAACTGTTGATCCTACTACTCCTGTTTTTAATATATTGACTGAGATACAGAGACAACTGGCATATGTTTTTATAAAGTCACATTTTGACAGGCATCAGCTGCTTTTCATTTTGATGTTAATTTGACATGAGCCCTGAGCTTAATGACACAGATTTGCAATGACATACAGCTGTGTTATAACACTTTCCAAACTGATAGACATTTAAATAATAATGAATTTTTAGCTTCATTAGTTTTATAAGTAGAAATATGTTGTTGTGTTGCCTGATGCCCAGGAAAAGTACATAAATATGTTGTTAGAGTGTAATGATTGTCATTGTGTGTCACTGTCACTTTGTAGGGGTGTTTTATAGCAGGTTTTCATGTTAATATTGATCATTTTAATGACATAACATATCTAGCTATGTGAGGTCAATTAGGAAAAGGAACAAAGGTGGGCACTTTCAAAAGATTGTCTGTAGGTTCTCTGTTATTTGTGAACACAAGAAGTTAAACAGATTTACCATTGGAAACAAAGTAGTTTGAAATCACCTGAGGATTTGTGTGTATGAGTAGTCTTTGTGGCAAAAGTAGATGGCATTTTCCAAGTTGTTTCTGAAAAATATATAGGGTAAACATCATTAACAGGGATCATTTATTTTGTAAGCCATTATATTTTTTATGTGGAAAAAAAATTAAAAATAGTGCATAAAATCCTTCATTTTCAGTGGCTGGTCTGGTTTTGTGTGTAATAGCCATGCAATTAGGGGTTCAAAGAACAGGGCAGGTCAATGCAGGTAGATTAAATTGGCAGGCACAATATTATTTGTCAAACCCCAAGTTCCTCCAGGAATGTTGATTGAGTGCACAAATTAATAAATCCATGAAATGCATTCAGACTGCATTTAAACAGAGGGTGCGAAAAGGTTTTGATACATAACATGTACTATGAACAGAACATACATGCTTTTATTTTGTTTGCATATTGCATTTGATACAATTTTTCCATTCATCCACAACCGGTTTTAAAGGTTATGTGCTTGGGGAAAAGTGTTGCTTTAGTTTGACTGTCTCTGTAAAAGTCTGAGCTCACACAAATAGCACAAGGAAATACCTAATTTCTAAACCTTACTAATACCGTGATGTAATTCAAATAATTATTCTTTGTAAATTGCCCACAATACACCACTTTCTGTGCTAAATTTATCCCCTTGCACACACAAATTAACATGCATTATTTGCAATCTTAGTAAATCAGAGCCTAGGAGTACAACAGTACTCTACCTAGTGCAATGTTTCTTTTGCACTGCAGGGCCTACAAATTATTATGGCAATTTTTTTGCCCAGTTGCTCCAATAATGTTTGCTGTGAAGTGAGATTATTATTTTTTTTGCACATGCACTTACAAAACAGTTCAGTTGTGTCCAGGCAGTGAGTGAGAAGCCAATTTTCTCAGGGAGAAAAACCCCCGACTTGTGCAAGCATTATTTGCTAATCAGTCTCAAATAGTAGTCTCGGTGTAGCGTGACCATTTGGCAGCCACTCCTGTAAATATTATTATAGGAATAAATATCTGGAAAGGGCCACATCAGGGTTAGGCTAAGTGAGCTGATAATGAATTGAGGGCTGTAATATTTGACACCGGAAGAAAAAGTGATTTTTCATTTTAATAGCTAGCTGTATATAAAAGTGAGACCGTCTGCTCAGAGCCAACAATAATGACTGCTGCGTGATATTTTAGGAAGAAAAGCTGAGGACACAAACTGTTTACAAAGTAAAAGCAGCAGAACATGGTATTAATGCACAAACCTGCCAAAGTTCACCTAAGATGCATAGTTCCAGGCAAGTGCCAAATGTGCGCCAAATACCCTGAGTTCCAGCTCAGAGCACAAAGTACAATCTAGAATAGCACTGACTCAAGAACTGTTACCTCCTCAAAACACATAAGTCTTAAATAGCACTGCAAAGATGCAGCCCGATCCAAGATCAGCACCCTGCTCAGCTGATTCTTATCTCCTTTCTCATTCTCTCTTTCTCTCTGTCTCTGGCCTTTATCCAAAACTCTGTACACACAGGCTGCCCCATGGGGTTGCTGCCAAGGCTCCGCTCTCTAACTACTGATAATGATCAGTATTAAACAGAGCTGCCTTCAGCATGCACTTATATTAGTGTTCTGTTGAAAACAAATGGCTATTACAGCATTATGCAAGCCAGTCATCATGCTGCAATGCAGCAGCTCAATAGAAAAATGAAAAGGTTATAAACTCTGCGTTTCTGTCCATGTTGGTGGCTTTGTGTGTCAGTATAAATCAGACAAATTCATTCTATATAAGCAGCATGTTTCAGTTTTCAGATAAACGGTTTGTAGAGATAATGAAAAATGTTAATGGCACATCACAGCCCGTGGCTCTTTGCGCAGTTGGTGCAGTCTCTATGCTTACACAATGCAATACAAGAAATGCCTGCACTCATTAAAATTCGCATTTTTTATCAGGTGTGTACTCTTGCTTATAGTAGCTTCAGGAAATATTCAGAAGAAATGTAGACCATGAAAGATTAGCTGCTTAGTGTTTGGCTCTGGTCACTGATGAGGAGAAATGAGCGAGTATATTTTAAAATGCTAGAATACACAATGAGACCTAAACATTTTGGTATGTTTTTGTAGCATGTAGCTCTGCTGTAGTATGTCCAAGAAATATAGATCTAATGTATTTCCATTAAGCCAGATGCAAACTACAGAGAATCTTGCACTTTCTCTACAATGTTGCCAACTAAGTGACTTTGTCGTTAGACTTGGCCACTTTGAATGCTTCACAATGACCAATCACTGATCACCATTGTTCCCAAACCACCAATGACTCATCACTATTGTTCTCAATGACTAATCGTTGATCACCATTGTTCAATAAAATCACTGATCACTGATTTTCCCAACAAAGAATCTGTGATCTCTATTGATCCCGACAACCAATCACTGATCACCATTGATCCCAATGACTAATAACTGATCACCATTGTTAGTCTCACCTGCTCACTGCTTTGTTTTCAATTTTCATCTTGGCTACATTTAAATGTATACATTACCATTTCTTTTTTGTTTATTTCCCACCTACTCACTGCCAGTGATTCTTGTTGTCTGTGTTGTTGATAAAAATGATCGCATTTTGTAAATTCATACATAGTTGGTTTGATTCAAATTTTGTAAACAGGTAAATTGTCAGGTACCTGGTGCCATGACCGAAGACAGCTTTCTAAGCAACAATCTATTGTTTTCTATTGTGAATAAAACTCTGTTCTATTCTTGTTCACAGAAAAATTTCCATCCTCATGTAACATGTTTTAATAAACAAATGATCATGACAATTTGACAAATATGCAAATTACTCTATGACAACATTTGCCAGCTTATAGCAAGTTTTCGAGCATGCAATAGCATTATGCATTTTTCTCAACATGGTTGGCAACATGGATTCTGCACAAATATAGCCACATATCAAGGAGCCCCTTTTTAAGAGAGCAGAATAAGTATAAATGTGCATTATTCAAGTGAACATATCTTTACTGCTTGAACTAATATAGTACTTACACTCCTCTGCTGAGTTGTAGCAGTTCCAGTCCAGTCCGGTAAAAAGAACTTCTGGCACAAAAAAGGACTTCTGGCACACAACTCAAAAAATCAACAGGCTAAGGAAGCTTTATTAACTTAATTAATAAAAAAACTTCCAATTTTATTACCAATTGTGTTTACGTATCTTGTTTTCTTTATTAACTGTCTTTCCCACTGCTTCCCAAATGAGATTAGGAGGTAAGAATATGATTTAAAAATGAACACGTTCCAATTAGCAATGTGCCCACGGCATTACGGCCATGCCGCAAACAGAGTTAGTAATACACCGACTGTTCTGATGAATCACATTGCCATATGATGTGGTGAAACAGATTCAGATTGACTAATCGCATGTTTATCAGCTATCCAATAAAACAACAAAATAATGACCACTCATCACACTAAATAGCCACCATTGCTTTCTTGTTTAATATATATACAGTATAATCAGGAGTTTTAAACAATCATACAAATCCAGATTTGATGTGTGATTGCATTATCAACAGGCATGTGTATTTATATTATGCCTAGTGGGGTGTCTTGCCTCATAAGCCATGTAGACATGCTGTATGAGATACTGAGCCTTCTAACCAGACATCCTTAGCTATTGTTAAGACCCTTATCAGTTATGTAATATACTGTATCTATGAAATATGAACAGGTCTAGCTTGAATCATAAAAAACTACTTTATATTACCTGTCAGATACAAAACTGTCTATTCACACCTTATCAACCAACTCCAGACACAGACGGAGAGGAAATATGAATATAGAGAAGGAGAGGACAATGGAGATAATAGGAGATGAGTAAGAAAAGAGCATAGACACTGAAAAATGCTTAAGAGTTTAAAACAATGTATGTTACTTTTAAAAAAAGAGGAAAATCGCCTAAAAATGCATTTTCCTAGTTGTTTTGATAAACCAATGAATACCAAGAGCAGTGATCTCAAGAGATTTTTTTATATGTTGTTGTATAAGACTATAGTTGGACTGCCGCTGCGTTTTAATGTCATTTAAAACTGCAGCGCATTTTTATGTTATTATTTTGTTTTTAAATACACATGTGCAGGGGCCTGGTTTTACTGAACTGAAATATAGTTCTCTTTTCCATGTATATCAATTATAAGTCTCTTTTTAAAAAATGTTTATGTGAAAAGAGAGAAAATTGCATTTAAAAATCCCCTTCCAACCGCAGCACAGAAGTATCACAGTCACCTTGACAACTGGTATGTGAATACAAAATGATTTGATTAGGTTATGACCATTTCTCTATGGCACATAGCTATCCAACAACATGATCAAAGAAAAACATTTACAGTGTGAGGAAATCACACTTTGGTTTTAGTCATCTTTATGCAGATTCCATGACCACTGAGTACATTAAAACTGACTCCGTACCCAACATGACTTTTTGCAGGTAGGTAGTCTCAGCATGATTAAAGAGGAAATAAAAACATTTCCATGTCATTTTGGTATTTGGTTTCTGGAAGTTTATTTAAGCATAGTTTGGCTGTTTGCCAGAATTCAGCCATAGCAACATCTGACAGGTTTTCTCAGACTTCCATACATATGTCATAATTTATCTACATATATTATCAGGCTCAAACCTTAGAAAGAATTAAAGCTTCACACAGCCCAAGGGCAGTGGGCTAGCAAACTATCATTAAATCCCCAAGTGTTAAATCTAATCATTTTAATAGTACCAAAATCGGACAGTCGAAGATTAAAATATGTTGCCTGGCCTATTTCCAATCTTCAGTTGTTCAGTATCAGTGAACCGGTGCCCACTGTATCCTCAGATTCCTGTTCTTGGCTGACCGAGATGCTCTTCTGCTCACTATGATTGTAAAGAGTAGCTATTTAAGTTCCTATAGAGTTCTTGTCAACTCAAGGCATCTTCCTCTGACCTCTCTCATCAACAAGGTGTTTCTGCCACAGACCTTTTGTTCACCGGCTGTTTTCCTAAAATGAGGAGATCGAGGGTTCCAGCAATCATTAGATCACTTATAAAGGTGAGCGTTCTACAGGCACTCCTACAAGCTGTAGGTCAACGTTTGATGTGTAACATAAAAGAGTTTCCACACTGCATCCCTCACTCTCCTGCCATCTCCTCCACTATCTGTTTCTCTAGGTTTAGTGAAAGATCTGGCATATGCTGTGATGGGAGAACAAAGGAGAGCTCTTTCACTAATTTTTCATTCCACTGATTTAGCAGATAACTACCGAGTTATTTATGCGTACTGTTGGCACGAGAGTCGTTCCTGTCACCCTTGTTAGGAAAAGAGGAAAAGCAGAAATGGGGGTTATGGGGGACATGTGAACCCCTCATAGAGAAAAACAAGGTAAAAAATAATTATGTAAAAATACAACATATTAAAAATACATTGCTCTTATAATAGACACAAAACAACACCTTTTATAATGTATACATTCCCTAATATGCCTCACAGTAGTCTGATCCATTGCCCACCTCAGTAATTCGGTGAGTGTGCTGGTGGTGGCTGATGTCAAATAAGTAATGTGGCAAAGTTGTCTTCAAGCAAAGGATGTGCCAATCAAACATTCTTTACATTTACCAATCAATAAAACCCATTTCCAATCATAACCAGACTGCATTCTACAACCCGAATGGTGTACCATGGTTTACCATGGTGTAGCATCTCCTCTTCTTTTCAAAACAGATTGAAGACGTCTGGGCATTGAAGTTATGAGTTTCTGGAGTTTTGGTGTTGGAATTTGGTCCCATTCTTGCCTGATATAGGTTTCCAGCTGCTGAAGAGT
>JAQQZR010000008.1:8796274-8812204 GCA_030068235.1 Notoglanidium macrostoma | reverse complement strand
TCTGCATGTCTTTGGACTGTGGGAGGAAACCGGAGCACCCGGAGGAAACCCACGCATGCACGGGGAGAACATGCAGAAGGGTGACCCGGGGATCGAACCCAGGACCTTCTTGCTGTGAGGTAACAGTGCTAACCACCGCACCACCGTGCCGCCTAGAGACAATCATTAAGATTTTTTAAACTTATTTGAAGCAGTGTACCCATGACTTGTAAATTCAACCAACTAATAGGTCTCTCATTGTGAGTTCAGACCAGCTTTTCTGCTTTTCCTTAGTGGATTGTGATTAATTTATCTTATATACATTAAAAAAAAATAGAGACACATTCTGATCTATATTAATTGCATGTGTAATGGCTTATGTACGCTTCAAAGCTAGACAAGTTGCTGCTCAGTTTTTCTATTTTCTTCAGCTTTCAGTAAAAGGTTAGCATGAATATTCCAGCATGGGCAGAAAAGCAGTTAGAAATGTAAATATTATCAAGTGTGGCTTTATTAATACTTTTACCACACAGAATGTAGCATTTCACCTTTTTTTCAGGAATCTGCTTTTTATTTCTGGTCTCTATCAGATATGGACGTGCCAATGTATTGCATAGCACATTTAAAATGTGTTCCAAAAATGGGCAGAGTGTAACCACGTGACAGTTTGAAATCTGTTAAGCTATTTCGAGTGAATCTGTTTCCATGGCAGCGTGCTAAGAATAAATGTATACTATTCTATTATAGAGAATACTGTAATGTGATATTTGTGGTAATGGAGTTAAGGGTTCCAACAGAGTTTATGTGACCTTTGGCTGATGGTTTCTGCTATTAATATTCCCAGAATTAAGTGAATTGCATGGTTTTATAACTTACAGAATTTAGCAGGGGGATGATATGACATGCTAAATGTGAGCTCAGGCCAAGTGAGTTTACCTGAGGTTTACTCGTTCTTGTTAACTTATTCATCCTAACAGTTAAATTGTTTCAGATTTGGTGCTTCATGCCTAGAAAACAGCCAGGGCTTTTTTTGATTGTCGGTGGACAGGATGAGCTGTGACTAACGTTGGTACTGCATCACAGTGCAGTTAATTTCCACTGCTCTAAAGGCCTGCAAAATACCAATGAAGATCTGGCGAGAAACGTCATTTTTATTGGTTCCACTAGGAAGCAGCCTGACCCCAGATCAACAAGAAACTTCCTGGAGAGAAATAATGTCACCTTCCCAGCAGGATAGAACAACAAAATGTGCTGCTGTGTAATGCTAAATCAATCTCAGAACAGCCTGAACAAAATATGGGCACAAGAAATGCAGGATTCAAAAGAAAATCTGGATCTGCCTGGTTTCTAGTCTTGGAGGACATCACATACACATGCACATTGTCTTGGAGGTCCTGCACATACCAGGCTTTTAGTTTATACCAGTTAAAACTCACAGTAGTTCAGTATACTTCTCCCAATTCCAGCAAAATAAAAATACCTGAGAATGTATTTTATTTAAGACCCTTTATGCATGGAGAAATGTGTAACAAAAACAATATCCTATGCAGAAATTGATCTTAAAATAAAAATTATTATTAATATTCACCATTTTTAAAAACCAAAAAAAAAAAAAAAAAAAAAAAAAAGAGAAAACAAAACAACAATGCGAGTACATTTAGTGAATCTGTCTTGCTCTACTTGGCCCATCTGTGCTTCCTCATGTGTGACGCAATGGAAGAGGAGATCTCGGCTGATTTCTTGTTCTGGCCGTAATAATCCACAAACTTTCCATCAGGACCCACCAGGTACATAATGATGGTATGATCGACCTGTGTTTGGAGCGTAAAGACATTTTGAACGAAGATGCAAGAAATTCATACTGTTTATTACAATGCATTTTCTTTAACAACTTTGATTCCCAAAAGGTAAAAATATCCTATAACAATAAAGGTGAAAATTACTGTGAAGAGACTGCATTGCGGCCACTGTCTAATGATTAGCAAACCATGAAAGAAATTAGTTAAAACGGATATAAGCGTAATGTGCAGAAATCTTGGCACTGTTCCACTTTACTTTACAGGCAAGAAGACTTCTGTAGGAAAACTTTCACCCTCACACAGTGTAATATTTGGGTTCAAGCCAAAATTTATAATCTCATTAAGGAATGCAAAACTCACAATGTAGTCGTTGTCTTCATCTTTTGGACCCTGACTGTAGTACACTCTGTAAGCTCTGGACACCTGCTTGACTTGTTCCGTTGTTCCCGTCATGCCTATCAGCTTTGGGGAGAACTCTGCACATACCCAAAATAAAATGGCTTCCAGTGCATGTTTTCATGCATTAAAGATTCAAAAAATCAGTAGCCTGAGCACCCAGGACAAGAGAATGTTGTATCTTGGATACGAGTATTTTTTATTTGTAGGTTCAACTACGAGAAAAAAAAAGTACAGCCTTTTTGTAACTTTTGATATGTATGCTAATGTGTTGCACCTCATACTGGTGTGATGGAAGAAGAGGCAGCGTGAGGCTGTCATAATACAAGTAACACTCACTTTAGACATATAGAGAGAAATAAAGATGCTAGCCAGACTAGAATAATATCTTTTCAGTGTTAAGTGCGATGAACAGCAAATCTCAAACACGTTGGCCAACAACTAGCTAACTTTTTGCAGATGTCGCAAACACAATGGTTGTTTTCTTCCCTAAGTCCGTATTAATGCACTAATCTAGCCATACGTTATTACATTACACTAGCTATCACCTTTTAGTCTAGTTATTGGGCTTCCAGGGAAGCATAGCATGGGACTTGGCTGCACCCTGGAGCTTTTACTTGTCTGGTAGGTTAGTTAATGAAATCATGATTTATCCACTTCTGAGGAAGCTGTATAAAGAGACAGTAGCCAAAAGTTTACCTTTGACGTACTCTGCCAAGGCCTCAGGTGAATCTCTTTCTGGATCGATTGTGATCAGAATTGGTGTTAAATTGGGGAGTGTCTTTATCCTGTCTGTATGAAAAAGAAACGATCAATCTTGACAGCAAGTGAATCAACTTTAAGTGGAATCACGTGGTGCTTAAAAAGACTCGTTACCAATTTCATCCACGACTGCGATCATTTTCTCCAGTTCATCAGGACAGATATCTGGACAGTGTGTGAAGCCAAAGTAGATCAGCACCCACTGGCCGAAGAAATCTTCACTTTTTGAAGGTTTACTGTTGTGATCGATAAGAGAGAATGGGCCTCCAAGGGCTGGTTTCCCTAAAGACTTTGTCCTCTCTCTCTCAAACTCTAGACCAAGGGGGGAAAAAAACATCACCACCCTTTAAGCATTCTCTACATGAATGGTTTCATGGTGCTTTATATACTGAGATGCAATTAACAAAATCAACTAATAATAGATTATTCACAAACAATACACATTTCCAGCAATAGGGCTTCTCATACCTATAAACTTTAGATTTAAGCGAACATGCTGATTTAGGTAATGAAAGAGAAAGAAATGTGAAAGCCTTACTTTCCTCTTTCTCTTTTTTAAAGTATTTCATGCCCAGAAGAAGAGTCCCACCCAAGGCAAATGTTACAGCGAGAGATTTCCATGTGACTGGCTATAAAAGACACAGAGAAGCAAAAGACTACAGTTCAAAATATTCCATTTTGAAGCTGGATATTAGGAAAGAAATAGTAGGAAAAAAAATACATTTTACGTATCGTAAGTGTAAACCAAATACAGTGGTTAATTAATAATAACCAGATAAGTGTTAATTGCTTAACCCAATATAGCGGTATCTGCTTAACTTATCTGCTTGAGTAGCCCATTACATGCCAGTCTTTAATGAACACAAATAATTAGCATTTGCAAAACACAGCATGTGCATTATGTACATGTATAATAACTAGATGCCATACATATGATGTAATTTATCATGACATGCTTTTCCTAAGTAAAAAACTTAGACCTGATGTATAATAAAATGAGATTTTAACTAATGATGGAGTCTAGGTAATGAACCAACACTGGAAACACACACACACACACACACACACACACACACACACAATTGTCATGATCTTTTCTATTAATTGTTGGAGGTTTTTTTGTAATATGGTTTGTATCTTTGGACGTCATGGTGCAGTGGTTAGCGTCATCACCTCACAGCAAGAAGGTTCTTGTTCAAACCTGCCGGCCGACTCAGGCCTTTCTGTGTGGAGTTTGCATGTTCTCCATGTGGCTGCATTGGTTTCCTCCCACAGCCCAAAAACATGCAGATTATGTTAACTATCTAGTCTAAATTACCAATAGGTGTGAATGTGAGTGTGAAGCGATATTCGTTTCTGCGTTATCCCTGTGATAGTTTGTCGACTGGCCGAGGTGTACCCCGCATCTCGCCTGAAGTCAGCTGGGATTGGCTCCAGCTTCCCCTATATAGATAATGGATGGATGTGTTTAAATCTTTCAGCAGATAATTTGACTGCATGGATGCTTACACCAGTCTTCTTCTCAGTAGATTTGTTGCTTCCGGATGAAGGTGGTGGAGGGACAGAAGACAGTGTCCTCACATTGGGATGTACAGGACTTCTGCATGTGAAGGCTACATTCAGCTGCAGATTTGAAAAGAAACACAAATGATCATACATCATATCAGCACGTGCAGGGTTACACACAGCCTTTACCTGCAGAAAGATGATGACTCACCGGAGTGCAGGTTCTCCTGTTTAACAGTTGTGTACATGTTCTGTAGCAGGAGCTGCGGCTGGAATAAAACTTATGGAGAATGAATGGCCTGGAGATCGGACACCTGAGTCCCTGCACAAGCAGTGTGGCCATGACTGTACTGCACTGCACACTATAACCTGGTTTGGGTCTCTTTTTCAAAGCGGAAACGGCCTCGACTTACACAGATAAGGCTTACAAAACAAAACTCCAAATGCCATGAAAATATTAATTCTCCTCTCATACAGCACATCAAACCAAGACAATTTTAAGGTCAACCCATTTACATGACAGGGAGTGAAACTAAAAGCGGAAGTGAGGTAGCGCTGTTGCTTTGGTCGAATATCAAATTGTTTAACACTCCCTATGTAGGTGCACTACACCTGACTTCAAATAACACACACTGCAGGCTTTATAGTGCACTAGCCAAACGATAAGACGCCATTTGTTACACAGCACTGAATAGGCGACAGCGACGTCTAACGACTCCCCTAGCAACGTTGTAGACTAATTATACAAAATATGTATAAATTAATAATTAAAAAAACACTATATGTAAAGCATTAAAATATTAATCGTAACTAATTTGTTTAACCTAAACGGAAAATGGCCTCGTTTTGTATTTGTGTGACGTCATATTTTTGCGACGGTGCCTAGTCGGAACACATGTACACTGCGTGAGGGAGAATGTGCTTAGTTGAAGTTGCAATACTGTAAGTTAAAATAAGTAAATAAATAAAATACGCTTCCTCACAAACGGTCTGAAAAGGTGTGGCCATGGCAGCCAACACTCTGCGGTTTAAATCTAAGTAAGTTTCATACTTCATCTTAAGCAAATGATGTTAGATACGCGGATGTATTCGTATGGCGAGCTGTAACTATGTCTCTGGCCATGTAGCTAGTTAAGATAGTAAAGCTTTTTACAAGCCAAAAGTGATAGCTCGTATGTGCTGCACTAATTTATCACTAACCTCTATGTGCTTTTAGCTATTCTGTCTTCAGCAAAATCGAGCCATTCTACAAGGGAGGAAAAGTACAGGTACATAAGTGCACTATATTTCTGATGCAGCTGTGATTAAATGACTAGTAGTTCCTTTTTTTGTAATTTTGTTTTTCCCTTCTTATATAAAGATAAGCCATGATGAAAAGCACATCTTTTGCACCTCTGGGCCACGAATCAACATTTTGCAGATTTCCACAGGCAAGATCGTTCACAGCATTGAACAGGTAAGTGTGTACAGCATTCATTTAGAGATTTCCAACCCTCTTCCTGGTGTACTCTCTCATGCCTGTTCTAGAACCTTCTTAGATAGCACTAACATTTACAAGACAGGGGACCAGGGTCAGTGACCTGTAGTCTATAGATATGCATGGCTACATTATGGTTCATTGTATTTTTTATGTCTAGGATGATCAGGAGGACATCACCTCGTTCTCTCTCAGCCCTGATGATGAGGTAATTGATTCTCCCATCTGTCATTCATATTCCTTTTTTTCTATGACTTTTTCTATTTGCAGACTGTATTTCCTAAGAGGTCAGCCATGAGATTGCTGTGTTTGTATCCTATTGCAGATACTGGTGACTGCCAGCAGGGCCCTGCTGCTGAAGCAGTGGGACTGGAAGCAAGAGAAGTGCACTCGCTCATGGAGGGCGATTCACAACGTGCCTGTAGCCAGCATGACATTTGACTGCACCTCTACTCTGTTGGCAACTGGTAGGACACAGTTTAATCTTGCTGTATATATCTGTCCCAGTAAAGACAAAAATAATCCTCCTGTGTATTATTATAGGGGGTTGTGACGGCACTATAAAGCTGTGGGATGTAGTCAAACAGTACTGCACACACAATCTGAAAGGCTCATCTGGCGTTGTTCAGTAAGTAATGAAGTACAAATAGTTACTGAAAGTCGTATATGTCGGTGCTGTTCTTATTATTACTAAATCATCTTGAAAGTACTGCCAAAACTGACCTGAGGTCACATGTCTAATAGGAGCTAGCTATCTATCTATTGCTTGCTTGTTTACTTACTTACTTACCGTTTTTGCTTTCTTCAGTTTAGTGCAGTTCCATCCAGACATCAGCCTGCTGCAGCTCTTCTCTTCCTCTATGCAGTGTGGAATCCGCATATGGGATCTGCGCACCAGCAAGTGCATCTGCGTCCTGGAGAGCCACTTCAGCACAGTCACATCCCTGGCCTTTTCTCTCGATGGCCTCACTCTGATCAGGTACACTGAAGGGAATGCTGGCAATTTAAGATTAAGTGAATATTCCAGCATGTTTCACTGCACTGGGAGATAAAAAAAATAATAAGGATCTAAGGACATCATAAGGACACTTTCATATTTATGTTTTTGTTTTCTCTTATCCGCTATCCACTATCGCACATAAGGCATGTAATCCTATGAAAAGCGCCCCTGCTTCTAAAGTTTAAGTTGCCTAGTTTGGCTATTCCAAAAAAGTGATATGAATTGTTTTTTGTTTTGATTCGTTCTTACCTCCTGACCAATCAGGGAAAGCAAGTAAAAAATACCTAGAGGATAGTACTGCTGAACAATTTGTCTTGTTAGTGAGTAAATATAAGATTTATGACAAATTGAAAAGATCTCATTGCCAGTAGTCGCAGCATAACTAAACATAAAAGCTGTTTTTAAGACATACACTACTAAACTAACTAGGGTGGATAGTCAGTAGATACAGTGCTTTTTTGGGGAAACAAATATTTGAGTAAGTAAGTTTTCTGTTCTTGTCTCAGTGGTAATCAGTGTTACAGATGACATTACTAAAACATGTAACTTTACTTTTTGGCAATAATAAATGTTGAAATAATCATGACTTTTCATTTATCTTCTACTAATGCTCATAAACTGTATCGTAAAAGTTACAGACTGTTTTCATCGTCACCTCACATCTTTGCAACAGTATATTTATTCATAGGTTTACTGTTGATGCTTTTGTTTTAATCTTTTATGAACGTTTCCTTTGTCGTGAATATCTAAGCCAAACTGTGTCGCCGTGTTTGATTCCAGCTCTGGGCGAGACAAAATCTGCACAGTGTGGGACCTGAAAGAGAGGAAAGTAAAGAGAACCGTTCCTGTGTATGAGGTATGACTTCTCCAGAAACCTGTATATTGTACACATTTTTTCTTTTACTGTATTGTATTCTAAGTTTATTTTGCTTGGAGAATTGAAAATGGAGGTGTGTTAGTTTTGTGTGTGTGTGTGTTTTCTGTTTTTAGGCAGTGGAGGGAGTGGTGATTCTCCCAGAAAATGAGGATTACTCCAAGCTTAGTGTGAAAAGTAAAGAGCTACACTTTGTCACTGCTGGCAGCAAAGGTAGACGCCTCTCTTCTTCTGTAAAATGCTGACACAAATTACTGTCCAGTGATTGATTTCCTGGCTTACATGAAATACTTGACAAATGCTTGAATACGTGGTGCTTTATGTTGTGGAAATGTTATGGCTTATGGTACATGTTCTCATCACTGGTAAGTGTTGCTATGATGTTTAGTTACATTCAGCAATAACAATATCAAACCATAGCACATTCCCATTAGCATTTGTATTCAATGTTAGTTATTCTGATGTTAATAATTGTTAGCTACCGTTATAAAACAGCCTAGTACGCTTCATGTACTTTATTCATTCAGTCATTTTAAGGAACTGCTTCGTCGTAATGTAGACGTAACCTGATTGGCTCTCTTGTTTTTAATGTGGTATTATTAATATGATATTTCCCAGTGCATATGGAAGCACTAATTGACTCCTCCTGTTCCCTAGGTGTGCTGAGGGTGTGGGAGTCGAGCTCAGCACGGTGTGTGTTCACACAGACGCTACCGAACACTGCAGTGTCTCAGTCAGTGCAGGAAGACGGGGATCCTCTGAGCTTGGGGTACTGTCTGTTCCTGCCTCTCTGTAACCGCCTGGTTACAGTCACCGCCGAGCACAACATCCTGTTCTACCAGCTGCCCTGTCTCACCGTCCAGCAGCAGGTGAGCACTGATCACTCATGGACCCGTCTCAAATGTACCTCCTGAACACTTCTCCTGGACACTCGGAATCACTGCATCACCCGTGCAATTAAGTTTGGTGCGCTTATCACTTTTAGGTGGATGCGTGACTCTGATTGGCCGTTTCTCACGAGAGTCAGGTGATAGCCAATAAACTGCGATTAAACAAACTAAGTGATGCATTAATTTTAAGTCTGGGGCTGATTAATTGTAACGAAGGTTTTGAAAATCATTACATCACAGTTACTGCACGACCAGCTGCAAACTGCTGTACTGTTATTAAACTGGTATGGAGCTGTTATCAAATACAGTATTTAAGAAAGGGTTCAGACATTAACTCCACAGCTACGCCTCTGCTTAGCACAGATGGATGACAGTTTTGTGCATAGGTTCGTCTCTTGTCCCTACACGCTGATTTAATAGTTCATACCTATAGCCAGAATCATCCTCAGTTGATGTATGTAATTTTTCAGGTGGTTTTCAGTTAAAATGTAACGCACCACACAAATGCGTTACATTTAAACTTACATACAGTATGAAGTATTTGTGTTTCACTAGCTGCTGGACACTGATGAAAAAGTGCTATATCAGTCTAGCAGTCCCATGCTAGCGATTTATTTATCCTTGTAGCTGTGTATCTATTAAGTTATAATGCAAAATTGTATTTAATTCATGTGAGGAATAAATTGGGTTTAGATTCATCCCCAGTTTCCCCCGCTTAACACACCATACAGCGTCAGCAAAAAAAAAAAGATATGCATACTTAAGGTAAAGAAAGATTTGTATAGATATTTTCATACTAAATTTATTCAGACTTCACGAGGATAATACACGTTACCTTTGGCGTCTACTGTTACAAAAGGTGCTCAAAGTGGTGGCCATTAGCTTCTAGGCATTTATGTGTAGAAGTGTTCCTGAAGTGTGTATACATTTTTTTTTTTTTGGCTTTCTCAGTGTGTGTATATAATGTAATGTAATATTGTATAGAGTAGGATCGTATAATACCGTAGCACCATTTATCATCAAACAAAAAAAGGCTCTTGCTTTTATAGTCTGTTTTGCTTTCTTTTCTGCAGTTCGTGGGCTATAATGATGACGTCCTGGACGTGAGGTTCCTGGGAAAAGAGGACAGTCACATAGTAGTGGCTACAAACAGCTCGCAAATCAAGGTGTTTGAGCTGGCTACCAACAGCTGCCAAATTCTCTACGGACACACAGGTCAGTGAACAGCCAGCAGATGGCACTTTAGCCATTTATAGGTTTGTTTCGAGTCGTGTGATCAGGACGGCTGTGCGTAGTCGTTAGTATGTGAATGGCAAACAGAGTCAAATCTACATTCATGCATATAGTTTATCAGCAAAGCTGTGTGTGTGTGTGTGTGTACATCCGCATTCTCCAATTCTTCTTTGCAAATTCCAATGATTGATTATTTTTTTTTTGTAGACACAGTCCTGTCACTGGATGTGTTCAGGAAACGTTGCATGTTCTCAAGCTGTGCCAAGGTGAGGGGAGTTTAAAAAAAAATTGAGGTTTATCCCCTGAGTGATGAGATTTAATACATAAATCCAAATACAGAGGTGTTTTGAAAGTTGCTACAGAGAAGCTCTTGCTCCTTATCTAATGGTGTGTGTGCGTGCGTGCGCGTGCGTGTGTGTACAGGATAATTCTGTGCGGGTGTGGAAGATGGACCCCGTGACAGGTCATGTACAGTGTGTGGCTCATGGCGATGGCCACTCCAATGCTGTGGGCTCCATTTCCTGCTCCAGGTCACACATGAACTCTTATTTCAATCACTTCATTAGAGCAGAGGCTCTCTAACATGCAAGGAAGCGCAAAGTATAAATATATGAAGAAGTGCTAACTGATGTGAAATCTATAGTATATCCATTCCATCTGTCAATCATTGGTATGATGAACGTTTTCTTAAATGCCGGTCTTACAACAAACGACTTTCCCAGCGATTTCACAGTTGCAGTGAAATTTCCAAGCCCAGAATAAAATGATGAATTTCGCTAGCATTGTGGCATGCTCCCGGCATCCCGAAGTAGTCAGGGTGGCTTCTCTTTTTCTCATTTTCACGTTCTGATAAAATCAGAAGTGTTTAATATTATCATAAGTTTTTAGTCTTGGCTCATGCAAATAATGACATGGAGTTATCAGTGAGCTCTCTCCAGTACCAACCAGGAAGCAACACAGCGGGTAAAGGAGCATCTCTAGTAGGCAGTGAGACCCGGAGGAGACACCAGGCAGACAGTAGCATTGTGAACTTTTAAATCGGTACACAGATGTAAATCAATGAATCTTACCATCCCTAACAAACACAGGAACTGGATTACTGACTAACTACTGAAAAAAGTAGTGTTTCATGTCATCTTGGCTAATTAATTTAGTGAAGCAGAAATTATTTTATTCTGTAGTATTAGTGCATGAACTTAGAGGGGGACCTATCTTTTTCAACAGAGCTTCATAAATGAGGCATTTAAGACCAAGTCATCTTAACAGCTTAATTTCTAAGGAACCGTGGCTCCTGAATTAGACTCTTTACTCATGTAAAGAGTAATACACACCTTTCCTATTAGTTTAACTGTAAAAATCTTATAAACATGCATGCTTATATGCATAGGAAAAACTAAATAAAAAATAATGAACAGTCTTTATGAGATTTGTAGTTCAATGTTCAATTAAATAGAAAATATGGCTAAAATGAATAGAGATTTATTGCTTAATGGTGAGTCACTTTAACAACTATAAGGATGAAATGAAAGCATGAGGTTTTCTGTAATTCACAGGTAACTAATTCCCATTCTGCTGGGCTATGGAATTTTTCCTGCTTACAGTATATTAAATACTTTGTGATAAAATGATAGAGACAGGTGAAACTGAATTTGTTTTAAACAGCCTTGACTTAAGCCTTCCTGCTCAATGGCTTTGTGTGCGTGCGTGCGTGCGTGTGTTCAGGTTAAAGAATTCCTTCCTGGTGTCTGGAAGTCAAGACTGCACTATTAAAATATGGAATCTGCCTGATATTCTTCCTGGTCTGGGCGACGAGCCAGTCCCACTTACTGCTCGGATCACCGAGAAGGCTCATGATAAAGTGAGTCATTCTTTTGAATACCTTCTTTGTTATGACTATGTGGGTGTGAGTCCCATGTGTTTGAGGGCCATTTTTAGTTTTCATTTCAGGGAAAAAAATGGCCTTGGTAAGAAGGAAACGGTATCGGCTGTCATGTATCCCAGTGTGTCTTAAAATGAAAATGAATGCTTTGTCCACATTTCCAGAAAGCGTGAGATTAAATGGCATGAGTTTATTCTTGCAGCAGAGTTGATTTACTTCAGGATGCTTGTATTTGAAAACTGATTTGAG
Source organism: Notoglanidium macrostoma (assembly GCA_030068235.1). Lineage (NCBI taxonomy): Eukaryota > Metazoa > Chordata > Actinopteri > Siluriformes > Auchenoglanididae > Notoglanidium > Notoglanidium macrostoma. Next base: position 8,800,160 of record JAQQZR010000008.1, on the reverse strand, counting down.
AGAAGTATTGTTTAGATTTAAGTAGCTTATCACCACAATAACAAGCACCTAAATAATATGATCAGTATCCGATTTCAGCAATTAAGCACATGTTTTAGATATATTGGATTAAATCTGTCATTTACTGATACTACTCAGAAGTTTTCCTTTTACAGCATTTCCTGATGTGTTTTAATTATTCTTCTACAACAGCAAGTTGCTTGTTTTGAAAAAACAACATGCGGTTTGTCAAGTTGTAGAACCGGCCTGAAACTAGGCCTAGTTCCTGTTTCCACTTAGATTATAACAGCCGTATATAATCATTCCATCACTTTCTTTTGGAGATAAGAAGGCAAAATAATGCAGCTTGTTACGCGAAAGTCCAAAGTCCTCTATGCTTTCCTACGGTGAAATTTAAGTTGATTAAATTTACTATTTAAAAAAAACAAACCTTCCATTAAATGTAAACGTCTTACAGGAAGCTTCACCATGTCAACAATGATGTGGTTTACCTGTTTTTTTCCTGTTTATTATTAGGCTTAGAATATGCAATGTTCACCATACAAAATCCTGTGAATGAGTGGTTACTATAGCAACAGAAAGGTGTTTGACAATAGAGTCGGCTATAAAGATGCTCTCCCTCTGAGTTGCTATTCTAGAAAATGATCAGTCAGATTCAAGAATTTAATCTCGGCAGTATAACGTGGTGTAATATCGTAAGTATGTTTACGAGGTTGTTCGGTGCATTTACATGTCTTTTTATTCGTTACTTATCTTTATGTCAAAAGTTCCTCATAGCCAATTTTTATGTTGTATTGCTCTTGTGGTTTTTTTTTTTTTTTTTTTTTTAGGACGTAAACAGCGTGGCTGTCTCACCCAATGATAAGCTGCTAGCTTCTGGTTCTCAGGACCGCACGGCCAAGCTGTGGTCTCTGACTGACATGAGCCTGCTCGGGGTGTTCCGAGGTCATCGGCGAGGCATCTGGTGTGTGCAGTTCTCCCCTGTGGATCAAGTGCTGGCCAGTGCCTCAGCTGATGGTACAATCAAGCTCTGGGGCCTTCAGGACTTTAGTTGCCTCAAGGTATTTCACATGGAGTGAGCACATGAATTGCAGCAGTTTTGTGGTTCAGAATTAAGCTGATAAACTAAGAAAAAAAACAAGTTTGTTTGGGAAGCATGTCAGTAGCTGGTAATGTGCGTCACTTAGTCAAGTGACGGTTCAAAGTTGTCTTTTCTTATCTTATTTTCTGCAGACGTTTGAAGGACACGATGCCTCTGTGCTGAAGATAATATTCGTCAGCCGAGGCACTCAGATAGTTTCTGGGTAAGCCACAAGTTTTCCACCACTATTATCTTATAATGGAAAACACACCCACGCTCACACACACCCACACACTTACAAGACAATAGAAAAATCTTGAGCAGATGTTTTATCTGATTTCCTTGACATCACCACCTGATCCTGATCACATCTCACATTTTTACCAGCATAATAAACTCCTCACAAACCGAGCCTGTTTTTCTGCATGAGCCTTCATCATGAACAGTACATACACTCACCTGCCACTTTAATAGGAACCCCTATACCCCTTCGCCGTCATTTAATTCTCCTATGGGCCAATCATGTGGCAGCAGCACATTTAGATAAGATCGTGCAGATACAGGTCAAGAGCTTCAGTAAATATTCATCTCGAATATCAGAAAATGTGGCCTACGTGACTTTGACCATGGCATGGTGGCACGCCGGTTCCAGATAAGCCGGTTTGTCCAATTCCAGTGAGTCTGTGCCCACTGTAGCCTCAGATTACTGTTCTTGATTTCTTAATACGGAGTGGTTATCTGAGTTACTGTTACTTAGTCTTCCTGTCAGCTTGAATCAGTCTGGCCATTCCTCTCTGCCCTTTCTCATTAACAGAACTGCTGCGTATTGTTTCTTTAGTTGTTTTTTTTTTTTTTGCACCATTCTATCTAAACTCTAAAGGTTGACTCACAGGAGATCATTAGTATCTGAATTACTCCAATCAGCCTGTCTTGATCCAAGAACCATGCCACAGTCACTGAGATCACATGAGCTGGTGTGTTGAGGATCCTATTAAAGTGGCCAGTGATTGTGTGTATATATATAGATATAGCTAGATAGAGAGACAAATATTCTCTTGATGCAAAAATTACAATAAAGACTGGTTTTATTCTGCATGCAGTGAAGGAGATTTCTAATCTCTTTGTGTTTACCTATGTAACGTGTTGTCCTTTAGCGGGTCTGACGGCCTTGTGAAGCTCTGGACCATTAAGACTAATGAGTGTATGAAGACTTTTGATGCACACCAGGACAAAGTGTGGGCTCTACACGGCAACAGCAGCGATGACCTGATAGTGACCGGATCTGCTGACTCCAACATCACAGTGTGGAAGGTCTGTTCCAACTTTTTATATCAGAGCATTAAAAGTGAGGTGTTGCTATGGTAACGTTTAAAGATGGGAAAAGGACAGAGACGTACATGACCAGTAGGGATGTGCATCTCCATCACCAAGGCTGAAATGATGCACATCTCGATGCGTTGCCAATTATGCGATACATTAAAGGCAATAAACAGCCATATAATGCAGTAACTAATGCGATACAATACAATTCACCTCTAGTGCGATTCGACACTATTTAATTCAACGCAGTACAATTCAATGTTATACTCTGCGATGCAAAAGAATATGGTGCTATGCAATTCAACGTAGAAGCTCTTCCTCCTCCATGATAATCCTCCATGTAAGAAGGGACTTTTATTTTAAAATCCCGTCGGAGCCACGGTGAGCGAGTCTCCCGTTCTCACACCGTTTACTCTTGTGTGACTCTCCTGGATAGGCCTCCAACTCATACAAGACTTGATGAGAATTGGTCACTGAGACCTGTGGAGATGAAAGAGTGTGCTTAAGAAACAGTTTAGAGAGGAGTGATCGATCTAAATATTTAATTATTGGCCACATTTGGGTTTTACCTGTGTAATGAATATATAATATTAGAAAAGATTTCTCAATTTCACCAAATTGTGCATTGTGAACTTTAAAAGTGGTACACAGATGCCAATCAATGAATCTTACCATCCCTAACAAACACAGGAACTGGATTACTGACTAACTACTGAAAAAAGTAGTGTTTCATGTCATCTTGGCTAATTAATTTAGCGAAGAGGAAATTTCTTTATTCTGTAATGTTAGTGCATAAACTTATAGGGGGACCTATCTTTTTCAACAGAGCTTCATAGAAGCAATTAATTAGAAACCATGATGAGCTAAATATGTGCATGAATGCAAACAAGTGGAAAATAACTGATATTTCCCTGATCTGTCTGTCTCTGTTTTTCTTTCCAGGATGTCACCGAGGAGGAGCTAGCAGAGGAGCAGGCAAAGCAAGAGGATCAGATTCTGAAGTAAGATTCCTCTATGGTCTTCACCGTGCTCAGGTTACACTCAGAACAATGTAAAGGTTCTGTATCTAAAATATCCTGTATGCTTAGAGTGACACTATAGCTAGCAGTATGTTGCTAGCCATGCAGGAGTATTCTCATCACTCAGCGATAGAGCAGGTTTACAAGCAGGTCAGTGTTTGGCTGGCGTTAGATTACAAACAGCAATCTGAGTCAATGGCTGGCACAGATAATTGAGAGTAATGGAGTATGAGTGGGTGGGCAGTGGTTAGCCTCACAGCAAGAAGGTCCTGGGTTCGATTCCCCGGCTCATCCAGGGTGCCTTTCTATGCGGAGTTTGCATGTTCTCCCCGTGTATGCGTGGGTTTCCTCCGAGTGCTCCGGTTTCCCCCCACAGTCCAAAGACATGTAAATTAGGTCAACTGGCTACTCTAAATTGCCCATAGGTGTGAATGCGAGCGTGTGTGGCTGTTTGTCTGTGTTGGCC
>JAQQZR010000008.1:8780670-8796174 GCA_030068235.1 Notoglanidium macrostoma | reverse complement strand
CCCGCCTCTCGCCCCAAGATGCTGGGATTGGCTCCAGCTTCCCCGCGACCCAGACGGATAAAGCGATATAGATAATGGATGGATGGAAGGCGTATGAGTGGACACTTAAGTTCTTTGCCAGTCATCCAATCAGCACAAATATGAGTCGATCAAACAATCCAACTGATCTGGGACATTAAATAGCCTATATTTTACGGATTTAACTGCCCTTACTATGGCATTTCTTTATATCTCTGTTCTCTAAGTGGTTCAGAGGAGTTGTGTAGTTTTGTACAAGTTGTAGTGGCAGGATTTATTTGGTGCCTTTGATCATCAGCATTGTTTTAACTTTCCATTTCAGGCAGCAGGAGCTGTCCAATCTGCTTCATGAGAAAAACTTTTTGAAGGCTCTGGGCATAGCCATCTCACTGGATCAACCTCTGACAGTGCTCCGAGTCATCAAAGGTACAGTCATCAGCCCTTACAGACAGTATAGCCTGTCTTCCGGTCTAAACCCAGGGTTGCACTTGCTTTTATTCAGGGCTGTATACACCAACAGTTCGGAGAAATTACATACATCAAAAAAATAAAAAATGAAATTCAGGTATAATTCCAACATAAACAGAAATGTCAGGATGTGTGAAGTAATGCACCAGCCAGGCATTGCAGCCATACACTGTAATATAATTGCCATTGGTGTAACAAGATTGGTTTATTGGCTTGATCTACCATCTACATTGGTGGCACACTTTCTGCGGATTTCACCAGATACACGTGATGTAGCCCAAATCCAAGATCTTCACTGTTTACCTTGTTAGAGGAAGTGGTCAGAATAGGTGTTCCAGAGAGCTGTGTCGCACCTAGTCTTATAGTTGTTAAAAAAAAGAGATGCACAGTGCTGCTTACGTAGCTGCCATGTCTGCTTGTGTACATGCAGCAAAAAAATTTCCCCCAGGCTAACTTTCAAATGTAGTCCATTTGTAGAAGGTGAGTAATAATACTGCACTCCTGTTGTGGCATTGGGTTTTTGAGGGGCATTTCTTAACCCAACTCAACAGGTTTAGCAGTTGTCTTGCTCGTTGAGTCATCCTTTTCCACCTTATGTATTTCAAGAAAGGAATGTGACACCTGCTATTTCATGTAAAAGCGTAGTTAACTGTCCCAGTTTCTTTTTTTTGTTGCATATTTGATCACATTAGTCATTATAAGAGACCATATAATACAGGATTACAACTTCGTTGACAGAATGCATAAATCTGCATTAAAAAACAAATGATCTACGTGAAAAATCCTTTTAAGAAATGGTTCAGTGTTTTAAAAGATTTCAGTGTATATGTATATTTGGAGCCGTTTCCTACACAGAGGTGTTACGTGAGAGCCCTGCCAAGGCACGGTAACTCAAATAACTACTCTTTACAACTGTAGTGAGCAGAAAAGCATAACATGACCAACCTCGAGGCAGGATCGGCTACAACAGCAGAAAACCACGTCAGCTTTCACTGCTGAAATGTAAGCTCCATCTCTAATTTGTGCTAGATTCAGCTTACTCCAAAAACAGTCAGATGGAATGCTTATTAATTTGAGACGAATCTTTGATTGAAGTAATCTGGATCAGTCATATTGTATGTCCAGGTATGTTTTAAAACATTATAGGTTTAATGACGTTTATTGCTTTATCGTTCTCGTTTATTTATCGTTTACATAGTCTTGATCGAGTAAATGTAGAAACAATTATTGTATAAGTGTCGGTAGTAGGTGAAATTCCAACTGCGGTCGACAGTGAGAGGAAACGAAAGTCAGAAGTTGTATCTTGAGTTCTAGGAAACTGCTGTAGTTCGACAGATGGACTGACAAAAATGTGGGCGTGAGCAAGAGGTTAAGCATGAAATAAAAGATTTGTTGAATAGTGAATTAATAATATAATCATTGAATTGTTTAAATAATTAACTTTCTTCAGTAATATTCTCCATGTATCATAAAAAAATATGTTGAACTTGGTATCTGATTTCGCCATACTCGGTACCATTCACGCATGTTTATATTTGTTAGAGGTTAATAAATTATTAAACGTTCAAACAGAAGTACACGAAGGTCACTCGTATATAACAGTGGTTTGTCCCAGGCTTGGTCTTGAAGTATCCCTGCCCTGCACGTTGATCAAACACATACAGACTGTCTCAGTAGGGATGCTAAGAATCAGGTTGGTCAAAGCAGGAGGAAATATAAACGGTGTAAAAAAAAATACTTAATGAGAACCGGGCAAGCACAGTGTACTGGCTATGTATCTCGGTAAATTACAGCAAGATGTAGCTCTTCTGAACTTTTTACCATATTTAAAAACTTGACTGAAAATGAAAGACTAAAGGAACAGGAAATGGCAATTCAGGGGGTGTTAATGAGCTGGTTGACCCCTCGCTTTGTCACCGAATGTTACCCGTTCAGTGGGCATGTTGACGCTACATAATGAGGAAGATCTCCCGAGATAGCTGAATACACCTCTCAGTCGAAATTCCTGTTGAGTGACCGCATGGAATTCAGCCAACACCTTCGTTGCAATTAGATTCATCACAGGCTTAAGCTACAGTCATGTCTGCATTTCTAGTCAAGTGTAATCGGTTTATCTTTAATGATGACAACTTTTACCGTTTAATTACTCATGCCTTGGTAAGAGCTGTTATTTTCGCTTGCAATCATGACCTCTTTACATTCTGATTTTGCTACTGATCTCCGTGTTGGCAGAAATCCAGCAAGAGGAGGGGGCTGAACAGCATCTGGAGAAAACCATCCTTAGACTGCGGCAGGACCAGAAGGGTGAGCGCCCATCATTAATCCCCGTGTTTCAGTACATGACTTCATTAACTTCAACATCATCGTCAATAATAATTACAAATAATAGTAATTATTAGTTTAATGAAATTCATTACATTATTATTATTATGGTTTTTTTTTTTCCTCCCTTGAAAGCACTGATCCAGGTTCTCTCTTTAAAAAAATCATCTCAGTTGTTCACATTATTTTCTGATGCCATTTTGAACTTCCTGACGGTATGTAACTGTGGTGACGAATAAGAGTTTGTGATTGTGAGATGATCTAAAATACATGTTTTTTTTTTTGGGAGGGGGGCTAGGGTTGATATGAACCTGACAGTTTTTAGTGTTATGGTTTATAGGAAATCATTCAGTGACTCAGTCGTGTGCTTCTATGTTCAGAGTCTCTGCTGCGATACTGTGTGGCGTGGAACACGAATGCACGGAGCTGTCTGAGCGCCCAGGCAGTGTTACAGGTGCTGCTGACTCACCTGAGCCCGGATGAGCTGCTGCAGTACCAGGGAGCGCGCACTCATCTAGAGGGCCTCATCCCTTACACTGGTTAGTAAACTGTGTGGCGTGTCTGGACATACAGCTCAGTTTGTCCTGTTTAATTTCCTTTTTAGAATAACATGTAAACACCCTAACCCAAGCAATCCGTAATGTATAAGATTCTAGTTGTGTTTCAAATTGCGTACTAAATGGCCCTATACACTGTACACTGTGCACTGATTTAAAAAATTCCTAAATTCCTCTTGCTTCGCATCCACGTCTTGTTTGGTGCAGTGGTGGTTTAGAGCAGCAAAATGTTCACACGTAATTTTACAGCTGTATTAACAGTGCACAAAATTTCAAGTGTCACAGTATAAACATAAATATTTACAGTGTTAGTATATCCTCTATATTTGATTTAATGTATTTTATAATATAATGTACCCTTATAATCTCAAAATGAATATGATAACTTATGCAACTGCAAATAATCTTTTTCTTATTATTACCAGATTAGATACCAGTTTATGTTCTTTTAATGAATTTATTTTCATTGCTCCTAGTTCTTGAACAGTATTACAGTGTAATTAAATGTAATGTAAAGGGTTAAATAATTGTTTCAGGAGCAGGATTCATATGTGATATTGATTTTTTACACGTGATCCAGTCTTGGCTTTGCTTTTGCAGACAGACACATGCAGAGGATCGGCCGTCTGCTCCAGGCCTCCATGTTCCTCGATTACATGTGGCAGAAGATGCGAGTGACAGGAAGCAAAGACTGGTGAGCAGGGAAGAGCATGAATGTAGCAGGATTTTCCAGTGTTATACAAGAAGTTCATTCACTCACGAAGCTGGATCTGTTTCACTCCTATAGCTCTTTGTCACCGCATGATACTCACTCCACTCGACTCGGCTCTACATGCTTTTGGTATCAGATATTTCCTTTCCGGCTGCAGCTGGTTGTCATAGCAACAAAACTGCCATGACGTCATCTTCAACGCAACACACGCAGGAGCGTCTCCTGTGTTATTGTTACTCCATGCACTGAGCCGCTGTGCGCTGTATCTCATTTAAAATTCGCCAGCCTGTACTGATATTTTGCCTAACCTCTGTCATTATTGGTTGACTGAGCTGTTGTACAAAATCGAACATTATGGCATGGCGTTACTCGGGCCGATGCAGGATTCCATCTACCTTACTGAAAGCTAGGGTCTCGACTGGTTTCATATGAAGGACTTTGGTTTGTTTCTCGCTTTAATATGCTTACTGAATACCACTTGTGTCATCAATGCCTTGTTGTTCTTTGGTTTAGATGTGAAGTATGATGAAGTGACGAACATGCCAGGGTTGACAGCAGACATGTCGGTGTAACATGTTCATAGCAGTAGTGGATTACACAGCAGTCGGTGCATTTGGCAGCCTTTTCCACCCTCAGCACTGGGCGATTACCGTAAATCCTTGTGTGTATGTATACGCATTTAAGCAAGATCACATGAGCAAGTGGGCTGTTGTACCAAACATCAGCACAAGATTCAGTGGTTATATAGCTATAGGCATGAGGGCCATGTGGCCACAGTCTCGGAACAGAGGTAGCTGTAGTATGATTGAAGAGAGTCCAAATGGAAAGGGGTTGTGAAATTATTGAGTCGCAGCCAGACCAAAAAAGAGACTGGTACAAAGAACTTAATCAGGTAAAAAAAAAAAAAAACCCTGAACAGAGAGACAGAAACGAGACGCATGGAAATGCATTTTTTTAATTTAATTTAATTAATTTATTTATTTTTAAAAATCGACTGTGAAATAGCCCTCTGATAATACATCATGATTAATCGAAACCATGCCAGCTCCGACATACTCATTGTAGAAGAGATTTCTGCAGCACCTGTTAAACATTTAAAAGTAGCAGAAAGACTTTGTTACACCCATGTTTGCTCTTTTTGTTCAGCTGTTCTCTACACAGACAAAAGACATACAGTCTAAACATTCTGCATTCCGCACTGGCACGAAAAGGCCATGTAGACATGCAAAAGCTATTGTTTTTAAGCATCTAGCATTTATTATCATGCATATGACCAGTTATGCCAAAAAACCTGTTTATCTGTGGGGTTTCACATTGTTATACCTTAAACCATGTTACTTTTAACATGCTTAATGCACAGTTTGAAATTGAAAACCGAAAAAAAAAAAAAGAAACGAGTAATGGAAACACGGGAATGTCGAAATCACAAAAAAGGTTCAAGCTCGTACCAGGTGGTTATTCGGGCGAATCGATACGGAAGTATTTCACAAAGTTGAAGTGGAAACACATTTTTCACATTTAAGTCACAAGACGTGACATGAAGCGCAAATGGAAACTCCACCTCTCTGAAAAAAGAGCCATAGTGGCCGGAGAAAATCATGTAACATCACTCAGCGGAAACACAGATCGTTTGCAATTGTGTTCGGTCTAAATGTTTAAAATATTACTTCTGTTTCGCGCAAACCGGCAGCTCGGCTTTAGTCGAAGATAACCAGCGATTACGTTCGAGATTCCTTTTTGCATTTGTTCTTTGCGTTTGTATAATTTTGTTTATTTTAGGTCCTTGTTATTTGTTATCCGGGGATTTTGGTTATGACGCTACTTATTTTATGTTCGCACTGACAATACAGTACAGTGGAAAAGACTTGGGCACCCTCATGTCTTAAATACAAATTAATAATGAAGTATGACCAGTTTTACCTGCAAAAACAGAAACAGATATGATAGTCGGAGTTTCCAGAAGAGTGATCAGAAAAACCGAACAGCTGATTTTCTTTATAAAAACTCTGCACAAAGTACACCTGAGATGACTGATGCATTTTTAAACATCAAAGGGTTGTTAGACCAATTATTGATTTTGATAGTTTGTTACTGTTTGCCGCTTTTTAGAGTGGATTTTTAAAGCTAGAAATGTTTACTTTCATTATTTATTTTTAAGACATCTTTGACACGTGCAAAGAAATTATATAAAGCAAAGACTTTTGCACAGCACTACATGCCATCAGTTTTGATTTTAGAGCTGAATGGTGTATTATGCTTTGTACAAGTTCTTTGAAATTCTTGGCAATATTAGCACATAGAGTTCACAAAATTGAACATCCACCAGTTTTGTCCAGCATTGCTTAGACGATTCTATGATTGTGGTGCCATTTGTGTCCCACTGATGATATATTTACATACACACTCACTGACGACTTTAACGTCTGTATAAATCTGCACATTCATGTAATTATCCAATAGGCCAATTATGAGGAAGTTCAGAAACTGCTGATCTCCTGAGATTTTCACACAGGACAGCCTTTACATTTTACACAGAATGGTGTGCAAAACAAGAAACATTCATCAGAAAAGAATGGCCAGACTGCTTCTAATTGGTAAAAGCACCGGATTAAGACGGGTTTCATTCTTCAATAAACTGTCCCGTTTAGGCGAGCATGTGCTCATAATTCTCCAAGAGTTATCCCTTATAGGATATGAAATACGTATATATTTTAGTTCCACAACATTCACTCAGTCATGTTGCTTTGAATGAAACCCTTCACCCGTAAAATTTTTGGAACACTCTACACGTCCGATGTTCAGCAAGATGTTGCATCGTCCACTTTTTTGAAGATCGTGAGAAGAAGAAAAGTACTTTCTTTGCTACTATTTTTATTTTCAATGATATCGACTGATAAGGTCAAGAGTTAAAAGGGAACCAAATGGCACCAGCTCATGGAGTCAATCATTACACTTTGGTAAAGATTTAAAATTGATCATTTTGACTGAAACAGAACATGTGTAAGGCATGATTTTTATAATAATCTGATGATAACTTTTTCTCCAGTGGGGAACTACAGGGAGAAGAGATGGACACCAGTCCTGAGGACATATTCACACTAGACAGGCAGCCAGGGCAGGACAAACCGGGTAGACAGCGGGAGAACGCCGACGACAGCGATGACACGGAGGAAGCACACAGCAGTGAAGAAAACTCAGAGAACGACGACAACGACAGTGTCAGTGCCTTAAAAGGTGTCCGCACTAAACAAAGGGGGGTGAATGGGGTCAAAAACAGGGGTCACGTTTCCAGTGATGAGAGCTCAGACGACGATGTGGACATTACCACAGTTGCTCCTGCCAAGGCTGCAGTGGCCACTTCCTGTGTTCTGACCAACGCAAGTTGATCACGCTGATCCTGAAGGTATAAAAATGTCGCGGTCTCTGTACACAGGACTGAAAGGTGCGGCTGTGTTGAACGAGAGCAAGCAGGAACCAGGTCTCTCTGTCGACAGCTAGTACTTTACTGTACATCTTCTAATTGTATGTACTACTCTAAAGGACATGCATTGCTTTTTTTATACCATGTTTCAGAAAGAAAACTCTTGTACTCTTTGTTGTCATAGTCTTTAAGGATTTTAAATAAATTCACTGGTTTAAGAAGGCCTTTTCTTGCTACGTAAGATGTAACAAATTCATCACCGTGGCTCCCAGATTGATCTTTAGATCAGACCGTAAGAAAGAGAAAAGAGAAATCTGATCACACCAGCAAAAAATAGACCGGTCCATAAATATTCTATAAATATATGTTCTTGTGGTTTTGTGTCTCCGTCAGTTTATTGGAGTTGAAATTAATTAAAGTGCAATCTTTCAGATTTGGATTTTTATTGGATCAAATTTGGATATTTAAATCCAAATTGGGGTGTAAATGTTTAGGGTATTAAAAGTTTATGATTGGACAATGGGTAAGCATGTAAAGGTCTAGAATTGATTTCCGTCAACTCTCAATATGACGTCCATAGCGCTGTTACTGTCGGTGAAGCAGACAATCATTAGGGTGGAAAAATCTAAATACACCCAACAGAGTTTGCTAAAAAAAAATGTTCTAGACCTATGAACAGATTAGACAAAGATCAACTTGAACCAGAATGATCGAAACAGAAGAGTTTAAAGAAGGGACTGAATTGCTCAGGATCTGAAGCATACCACCTCATCTTATGGAGTGGGCATGTATGGCTACTGGAAGTGGTTTCCTTCTATTTCCTGATGATGTGACTGCTGACAGAAGCAGCGGGATGAATTCTGAAGTGCTGTATTATCTGCTCAGATTCAGCCAAATGCTTCAAAACCATTTACACGTGCAGATGGATAATGACCTAAAGTAAACTTCAAGAGCACCTAAAACTTTTTTAAGGAAAAGAAGTGAAATGCTCTGCAATGGCATTATCATTCCCCTGACCTGAATCTAATTAAGCATGAATTTCAGTTGATACGGGCAAAACACCCCAAAAACAAACAGGAAGTAAAGAAGCAGCAACGGACATCGCTAGTGTAGAAACCCAGTCATGTCAACGGGTTCCAGACTTCAGGCAGTCATTGACTGCAAACAATTAGCTACCAAGTATTAAAAATAAGAATTGAATTTATGATTGATAGTTTGTCCAATTATGTTTGGTCCCTTAAAATGGGCAGGGAAGAGGGTGCTGTAACTCCTACACTGTTCACCCAGTTTGGGTTTAAATCCACTCAAATTAAAGCTGTTTTTCTTTTGCATGTATTTTAACGTGTTGGAACCTTTAGCCTAGTTAAAGTCTGGTTACCAAGACTACACTTACATTTTTACAGCTGAACAAACTGAGTTGATTAGCCTTGTGTCTGTCTTTAGCTGGCAAGACCTGCCTGTTTTTACAACATCATCTTCGTAGGATGACAACTTTTTTTTTTTTTTTTTTTTTTTAAATAAAATGCAATTTTAATTTTTAAAATGCAATTTTAAATAAAACATTTTAATTGCTTGGGTGAAATATATATTATGAATTTCTGGAATAGAATTAGTATAGAAAGAAAGAGCCAGTCCTTACCAGAACTCAATTCTCTATGGCCAAAGTTCAGCCAGTGATATTCAACTGCTTTCCTCAACCAGCACACATCTGAAGTTTTCATTCAAACTGTAAATGCATGAGATGTAAAACATAAATACCTACTTTTAAAGGGCAGTTGAAATGAGCATTAAACTACATGGAACATAAATGGCCAGAAAAGAACGAGTTACTATTCTAGCGACTCTATTCCATAATATCTTTCCTCAGGTGTCACTAAAACATGCCCTGCTTGAGCAACTGGAACTGAGACTCGAGCAATGTGTTTGTCTTGCAATCCAAGCATGTACTTGATGTACTCACAGATTCATATCTATGCAATCTTGATGTGCACAAAACAAAACCAACATGACACAATTAGTGTTCTACATTCCCAACTACTTGGACCTGTCATGTCTGACCCCTCCGAGAATATTTATCTGTCTGCTGTCTGTCAGCACTTCTTTTGATAACATGATGGCATTTATGAAAGGTGCAGAGAAATGCTACTTATCCCAACTAACAATCAGTTCGCTTACTTTAAACCACAATAGGGCATTTTAGAACGTCATTTGCTGTGCTATGAATTGCCTAATACATTTTTAGAGAGAGCCGTGTTCACTGCACAAATTTTGAGTTGAGACGTATGAATGCACGCACCAGAATTCGTTGTATTTTACTTTTTATTTGATTTTTATTGTTCATACACACAGTGGGACAGCATGGGAAAAGGCAATTCTCAACAATCAATAGAAAATCTGTATGGGTTTAAGAGAGAATAAGAGGAGACGGATTATGTTCTCACACTTTTTACAATTGGCACTGAACTTAGTGTACATTTCACAGAAGCATTCTACAAACTTATTTAAAAAAAAAAAAGGTTATGTTTAATCATATACAAATTCACTGATACATAAGATCAATCTTGTCTCACTATAATGACAAGTACAATAAATATTGCATATATGATGCACTACAGTGGATTTCCAGTATGGAAGACATTTTTAATATGGCTGAACAAAGCAAAAAGTATATAAAATATTTAACATTTCATTACAAACCTTATAGAAAAGCAATGTTATTACAAAGATTAAACATTTCATTTGCTGTGTAATCATTTTGATAGGCTTCTACATTGAACCTCCAAGGCAGCAGGTCTCAAACGCAACGTGTTAGCCAATCACAAATCACGTGCTTCAGCTCCCATAACAAGTTCGTTTTAGGACTACAAGTCATGTACCTGCAGTCTGTGGAGAGAGTTTAAGTTTGTTTGGGAGGCATTAGAAACTTCTTATTCACTAAAGGGGACTTAGTCTGACGTTTGAGAACCCTTTGCTTTAAGGCGGACAACCAAAGAACCCTTAAGCTTGTTTACTGTGTCAGTGATTCAAGTGATATACAATAAAATATATAGGACATACAGTACATCATTAAGCAGATTGCAGTTGCACCAGGCTAGACTTTCTGCCTAGATTTATGGATGAAGCACAAGAAAGCCACTGTACTCAATATGTTCGGTAAGAAAAACGAAACGTTTTATGATGGTATTCTCCTTCACTGTACACTTGGAAGACTAAACTGAATCCTGTTTGCCACGTGCAACTAAGCATCCATGCTTTCACAGGTCAGGTTACCCACAACTAGCTGGAATAGTGAAGAGAGCAGTTGTATTCAGCGGCTGTGGATGTCCCCCCTAGTTGGAGATAACGTTTGGCTGCTGGAGAGGTTTTTCCGCGTCACGGTGGTGCAGCGTTTGAGGATCTCTTGCGCCTGAGGCCTGGGTGGGATTTTGGGTGTTCTTGGCAACCTGAACACATTGGGCTCAGATTTGCTGGGCAAGAGCTTGCCGTTGGTGGGGTTCAGGCGGTTGGGCTGGGGTGTGGTACACCGCCGGATGTCCTCGGGGCTGCTCACGCAGATGGACCCACTGCTTGAGGAGCTGGCACTGTCGCTAAAGCTTTCTTCACTGCTGCTGCCCAAGCTCCTGGTCCTGCTGTCCTCCGCAGGCTCCACTTCAATGGTGAATGGCACATGGGAAACATCTGTGAGAACATTCAGCGAGTGTGATTTGGCCTTATCGCTGAGACTCAGGCTGTAATCTGGAATCTGCAGGAGGTTGCCTCGCGAACGACTGAGCTTATGTCCTGGGATCATCAGAGAAGAGGTAGCAGGGACCTGAAGCTGAGCCAAGTTTAGGGAAGAACTCTGAAGCCCCCTCTGAGCACCAATTTTATGCACCCGTGGATTAATGTATGGTTGCAGATACATGGAAGGGATGTAACCAGTCCTGCAGTTGTACCTGAGATAAAAGAGAAACGTAATGAGATTTCAAGAACAATATCTGGAACAGTTCCATGGGGAACAAATCAAAGGAGATAAATCATCAACAGATCCTTCATGCCATGTTCCTGCACACGTATTCACAGTTGATATGTGGGTGTCTGTTTCTTTAATAACAAATGGTGAGGTTATTTGTGGTCTGTGCATTATCTGCTTCTTTGTTTGCAATCACAAAGATGAATGCTTACCTAACTAACCACCATCCATCATTGGATTGCCGTAGAACCTCAACCACAGATCCAATCTCCACAGACAGTTCATCTGTTTTTGTGGATTTGTAACTTTTGGTGGCAACATATAAAGCACCTATAGGAAGAAGATCGGGAATAAATGTTACATGAAGCTCTTATAAGTTTCTCATGATTTTCATACAGGTCATGACAGTAGAAGTCTGTCCTGTATGTGACCCCGAATCTACTTATAACAACATTATGTCTGTAGACTTGTAATATTTCTAGAACTCGAAGGGTTTAATAACCAGTACAAGCCCCCAGGAATGTTATTTTCCTGTCTAACTCACAATGACAATATTCTTATATATATATATAATGATATAGAATATAATATATAATCCAGTCTTACTTTCTCCAACTTCTTGATCAACAGCTTCATCGTCTGCCTCAGCGTTCTCCAGGTATGGAGCAGGAAACCAGGCGAGGCATTTAGCTTCATTCTCAACCAGCCACCAGCCTGTAAGGACACAGTTATGAAATTTACATGAAAGCATACAAACATGAGTAGTGACTAAAGGATAAGGCATGAGGGTACCTAATTAGGCTCACCTGCTTTGTCCTTGATGAGCACGTCCACAGGCTCTCCCACTTCAACTTTGAAAGGACGGTTCTTTGTGTCTTTAGTCTCATAGGGAGCAATGCATCGGTACACCTGGGTCACGAATGGCTGGGTTACACCGGCATCTGATTTTGGCTTAATGCTTTGGCCCAGAGGCTCTTCCGATGGCATGACCATAATGCTGTGTCAAATAACAGTTCATTTAGCCTACTTTATTTCACTTCTCATATGTTGAAAATATTTTTGGTGTGTGTGTGTGTGTGTGTATCAGTGATCAATGAGTACCTGTTCTGGGAAAATTCTGGTTTCAGATCATCTGGCCTGGGAAGCAGAAATTTGATGAGCTCTGAGCTTTGCGAGACAGACGCATCAGCATTCAGCAGTGCCGTGCAGTATTCTTCCAGTGGCTTCAGCCTCAGCAGGGACTTACTGTAACTCTTCTTCTGTAGGCCTCTCTTTACTTTTCCAACTGCAAGCAAAGGTGCGAAACGCAGGTTCAAAATTACAGCCGAGACCCATGGCCTATGTTTATTTAAAAATTCATATTCGTTTAAGTAATGTGCACCATATAAATAGAAGTACAATATTAGTCATTTATATTTAATTAATTATTAATATTTAATGACTAATTATTCATCATTATTAATAAATGTAATAATTTCTATTTACCATTAAACTTGGGAACGATCCTGACTGACCGCTGAAAAGGACCTACATGTGAAGCTGCACATTTCTTCTTGAGTTGAATCTGAAAAACAAACAGGATATGTCAAAAAGTCTGTAAAATTAGTCTTAAAGCACAAGAAGAAGATTTGTGATTTGTGAGGGGAAATACTCACATGCGTTGCTCTGAATTCCTCAAGTGTTCTGTAGACGATGATCTCGTTTTCATCTGACCAAAGAACGGAGGTCATGTAGAGCTAGAAGGAAGGTGCAAGTTTAGATTTACTGCATTCTCTGTTAGTTGTAAACATCTGATTTAGTTAAAAAAAAAAAAAGAAAAAAAAAGAGCAATATGCAAAAGAAAAGCAGCAGGTGCACAGTAAACTTTGCCTTACTTTGCTCTTCTCCTTGAGCATCACTCCTAAAAGACGAACACTAACGGGAAGTCTGCGTTCTTCCATGTCTGGGTCTGTTAATCGGTTTGTTTGTTTTCCTCTAGATAAGCTGTTCCACTGCGGTGTGAAGACACTGAGGAACTGCAGGCATGTGCTGGTTTATATGCTGAAGCTCAGGAGGGTGGAGTCGGAAGCAGGCTGTTAAACCGCCCCAGTGGAATTTTTGTATTATGTGCAGTAGTAATTAGGCATGTAAGCTCCATGAGGAAATTATGTATGTGGAAAACACACAATGAGGTGGCTCAATTATCTTCACCAAATGCGCTCTGAAGTGAAACGGAAATGTGGTCAATGTGCATTTACATTAGGTTACAATTCGAGCGTTTTACAAAATAAACACAACGAAACACGAACTTCATTGTCTTTGACATGTTTCTGATCATCCTGAAATGCATTCCTTTTTTTTTTTTTCTATGATTATGTCCAGATTTTGTATATAATCTTATATAATCTACAAGGGTTTACATTTGGTGGTGATCAATTAAAAAAAAAAAAAAAAAAGCCCTTAAGATCAATCTCAGGACTACAAGGTGAACAGGGTAAATAAAAATAGATATCACAATAAGTATTTTGCCAGTTTATTGTTGATGTCCTTATATTTTTTACATGTAATTTTTCTATTGGTATTTTTAAGTAGGCTACATGTAAACTATTTAGTCTTTTGATATCGTTAGAATTAAAACTTTAACCGCCACATCTTCTTCTTCTTCTTGCATGAAACCCCAGCAGCCTTCATTATGTCTTTATTTATTTATTAATTTATTTATTAAAATTTTTTTGTTTATTTGTTTTGTCACATACAAACATTTTTCTGTATTTCATATTAATTTCTTTTATTTTTTATAATATTTGGAAATATTCAATGTTTTGTGCTGACTCAGTAATGGAGAAGTCGTAATGTGTAATATAATGTAAATACAACAATAATCAACATTTTGGAAAATCTATCTCTAATATCCTTCTTATTGGAAAACGTCATCTAGAAACTGAGATATGTTTGAGAAGTTGACATGTATTTCTTAATATGTTTAACGTCTTTAATGTTGCTCAGATTCAGATAATACCCAAGGTTGTGTTTTGTTATTTTCATTACAGTTTAAGAGAAGAAATTTTTCATTTAATGTTGTAGAAGCAATTTATCCAAAATCTGGAAGAAAAAAAGAATTGACGTGACCAAGACTGTCTACCCGTAGTGTCCTTCCTAAATAATAGATCTACGGAAGTGACTCTGAGAAAATGGGAAAAGGCTAATTCTGAAAAATTCCTTATTACTCAAGAGTGTGTAATTAGGAGCACTGGCTGTCATTGTCACTGTAAGGGAAATCCCACACTGGAGCAGCACACTCCCGTCTCAACACAACACTGGCTGAATCCCAAACGCCTCCCTACAGCCTACACAAGTGCACTACTTTGGCTGTAAAATAGTTCACCCTGTCTAGTACACTGTATGTTCAATAGGCAGTTACTTGGGACACAGCCTCAACATCCGGCTGAATGACGTAGTGGTATGTGATTACAGGATGATTAGCGAGAGCTAATTGTTGTTCCGGGAAGACGCTTAAGAAAGGAAGGATTGACCCAAATACATGAATAAATAAATAATATACAATTATACAGTATAATGAACAGACTGCGTTACTGTTAACTTTATTTATTCCGACACCTAATAAAATAATTGTATTTATGAATAAGTTAAAAGGTTTTAATTTTTCTTTGGTTTCTAGGCTTGAGCTGTACTTCTTGTCTGACAAGACCATCAAATAAACTGAGATTTAATGATATTTCTATAAAGTGGCTTGGGCCTCTTAAATATTTTTTTCTTAAAAATGTGGGTTAGGGTTAGGGTTTTTTTATGCTTAAAAAAAGTGTAGGTGTAATTGTTTTGGAATTATGTTCCCTCTTGAGCTATGACACAATGTTCAGGTAAAATGGGTCAGTATATAAAGAGAGAACAACACGGTCATTTCAGCTGAAATCATTTTCAATTTAACAGTAAATTGACATTAACTATTGTCTGTAGTGTGTCATAGTAACAACATCGTAATATATCCATCCATCCATCCATTATCTATACCGCTTTATCCGTCTGGGTCGCGGGGAAGCTGGAGCCAATCCCAGCA
>JAQQZR010000008.1:8760953-8780570 GCA_030068235.1 Notoglanidium macrostoma | reverse complement strand
TTTTTTTACACTTTTTTGTTTACTACATAATTCAGTATATGTGTTGCTTCATAGTTTGAGGTATTCAGTATTGTTTAACAATGTAGAAAACAACAACAAAAAAAAGAGAAACCTATGAAAGAGAAGGTGTGTCCAAACTTTTGACTGGTAGTGTAGATGCAATCTTTATCGGTTGTAAAATGATTTCTTGATTATTTAATAATTATTTGCATAGTGAGGGCCAAGTCACTTGTTACTCAGTAGTGTGTGCTGGACACCAGAGCTGACAAAAACCACCTCTCACTCCTGACATTATCGGTGTTCATTATCAGTATTTTCCCTGATTGTGTGACCTCGCTTTCGTCATACAGATGTGGGTGAATCCCAGTACTTACTTACATCCAGATCCTGTCACGTTTTGTTGTTGTGTGTTATCTGACTGGATTGAAAGCAGTCTAAACAGCATTTAAAAGTTCCCACAGATTATGCTATGCTATGCAGAAAGGTTTTCTATTCTGGCATACAGGAATTAAGTATTTGGACACTTTTTGTTATACACTTCGCTTCATATTTACACAGATCAGTCTTTTGACTTTGGATGTATAGAGATGAACAAAAAAGTATGTATGCATAAGCATAAAAAAGACGAGTTTAAACGTATCTGGTAATGAGGGGAAGTATTTGGACACCATGGATTAGTACACTGTTGCAAAATTGATGTTTATATTTACAGCTTTGAGATGTTAAGGGTAAGAATCGTTTTTTTGTCAAGCATTGTGTTTCAATTGAGGCGCCTTGTTCTTGGCCCAATCCCCCAAGGTTCTGAGGGTTCCTTTGATGGACTCTGAATTTCAAAATCATTCGGAAATTTTCAAGAATTGAATAAATAGTCAAATGAAATGCGATCAAGAGATCGGCTAGGCCGTGCGAGGCCTTCTCGAGTTCATTTGGCTGTATGTTTAGAGGCGTTGAGATGTCCGTCTTCTCCTCATCAGTTTCCTGGTAGATGAGATTAAATTCTCTTGTAATATGTCTCGGTATATCTCTCCATTCGTGTTTCCTTTGATGACATGCAGTACTGTTTGCAGAGAAGCAGCCCATCATGCTCATGATACTTCCACCACAATACATCTCTGTAGGTGTGCTGTTCTTGGGATCAATATGCACAACCCTTTTTTCTCCAAACATGACGAGCTGCATTATTCCCAAAGAGTCCTTGATTATTGATTTGTCTGAATGCTTTTAGTTGCACGTCCCTGTGCTGCTTTTGTTTTTTTTTTAGCAGAGGACTTTTGCGTGACGTGTACGACGGAGGTGTTTACTTTGCAGTTCAATGCTTGTTATTTTCGGTGTAATTGCTGTTTCTGCTGCTTTCAGCTCTTCCCGCAACTCTTTTCCAGTGACCGCTGGCTTCTCTTTTAACTTCCTTATTACTAATCTGAGAGCATGTTGTGAAATCTTGTCTGTCCATGGACAAATATTTGCGGTTCCAGGAACTTTCCACCAGCACATTGTTAAACCAATTGTACTGAGAGGGATGTTTAAGGTTTCAGCTATGGCTCTGTAACTTGTTACATTTGAACGTTGTTTAATAAACTTGTCCATGAGAACTATAGGAAGACACGACGTCTAATACCTTCACAAAATGTCCTAATGATGAAATTTGCACAAGAACAAATTTTTGCAGCATTTAAATAGACATAAATATATTTACTATAGTATCTGTTTTCACTACCAGTTTTGTTTTAAACCATTTCTTTGTTGATGCTTATGCATGCATACTTTGTGTTCATATTTAACTGCAAAAATGTGTGTAAATTTGAACTGGATGTACGCATAAGAAGTATATAAGTGACTGAATACTTATTTCCACTCAGTATGGATGCATAATGCATGCTTTTTTCAATGCTACATTTTTACAATATTCGGCTGTACTACACCCGTGCTCTAGTTTAGGTGTAAAAACAAATACGATTACATTATCCAGGAGATCAGAATCAGTCTCTACTAAAACGTTTCACGGCAGTAATAAATCTGTCATAAAGTTTTCACCTTTAATGATTGAAAACAAGGAAATGTGTGCTGATTGTTTTATAACTATAATAAAAACAAGCTGTTGTGAGTGTTGTACATGTTTTTATCCTGAACTACGAGCCGGCCAGCGCAGCTCAGTGGTAAAAGTTCTGTGCAAAATCTGTGATTTTGAAACATTTTCATTTGAGATTTTAAAACCCGGGAACACCACAGTGTTGGGCCATCACTCTTCATCACAACTTTTCACTCTCACCTGCTCAGCTATAGCTTGCCTGTCATCGGTTTTAATAAAACCTTTATAAATAGCTAAATGAAATGTGCTCAACAACCAGACAGAATATGCATACTTCTGTGATTGTATAGGCATAAGTATTTTACTATCATTTTACTTAAAAATATTTTACTCTCGCTATACCGAGCATCATTTGGCCGTGGTTAAGTTTTATCGTGTAACTGGGTAATATACAGAGAGCGAGTATACCGTGGTACTGCGCCAGTTAGCAGGAATGCGTCGTAACACAACCTTAGGGTCATAAAAGCCTGTCACGTAGGCTGCCAGGAAAAGGTTTTTGTGCTCGTGAATGTTTTATGATGTTTTTGTAATTTATCTACTACTGACAATAACAAACACGTGTTCCATCAAATCAAGTTCAAGTTCAAATATTCGTGTACTTCATTTCTATCATCACAGACAGGA
Source organism: Notoglanidium macrostoma (assembly GCA_030068235.1). Classification (NCBI taxonomy): domain Eukaryota; kingdom Metazoa; phylum Chordata; class Actinopteri; order Siluriformes; family Auchenoglanididae; genus Notoglanidium; species Notoglanidium macrostoma. The sequence goes on along the minus strand of JAQQZR010000008.1, from coordinate 8,777,860 downwards.
AATCAGGTTAGGAATGAAATATAATGACCCCGGAATCACAGTGCTACTTTTAGCATGAAACATTATCAGGCAAAGCAACACAGTGACAGAGAAATAATGACTCATATTTTAGGACTTGATTCAACTCTGAAATCCTAATGGGACTGTAAATGAGTGCTTTGTCAACGGCAAATGAACTAGTTTGTGACTCACTTACGGTACGACTGTAAAGCCTGAATCTATCTTACGAACACCGTGCAATATAAATTGTATCAACTGTATGAACAATATATACTTTATCGCCTAAGTAGTATTATCCGGATAAGATAGGGCCTTTGCCAAGAAATAAAAAATAAACTGGAAGATATTTAAAGCATTCAGTTCATTTATATCTCCTTCTTACTTTGACAAATAATTCTAGACTATTTAACATGAACCAATTTCTACAGGATGTTCAAAAAAAAAAAAAAAATCTGCAGCATAACTTAACTCGGTTATCTTAATTTCAAAATACATGAACGGCATCGAACGTTGACATTAGGTTTATTTTAAGTTCATGAGTAGTTGGCGCTTGATGTAATATCTCTTCATCAAAGTTTACATAGTTGTGTAGGCTTCATGTAGAGAAGTCACCCATTCCATCCATTATCTATACCGCTTTATCCGTCTGGGTCGCGGGGGAAGCTGGAGCCAATCTCGGCCGACACGGGGCAAGAGGCGGGGTACACCCTGGGCAGGTCGCCAGTCCACCACAGGGCCAATAGAGAAGTCACTGGTTTCCATAACAAGTGTTAAATGTAACCAGGCTACAAGTGTAAACTAAACCACAACAGCTCCATCTAGTGGTCAACATACATTGCTGCAATTATACCGAGGTTGGTTGTGCTTAGATTATAAACATAAGAGAGTTCAAAATTGCTGCAAGTGTATACGTTTGGGCTATTGTTTGGGGGGGAATCACTACCATATGTATCTCTGTTTCCATTGGCTTTCAGATAGATGTAGGCCAAATGCAGAAACCCACCTTAATACACAATCATGTAGCAGCAGTGCAATGCATAAAATAATGCAGGTACAGGACAAGAGAGCTTCAAATCACACATCGGAATGGGGGGGAAATGAACTCCGTCACTTTGACCATGGCTTGGTTGTTGGCCAGATGGGCTGGTTTGGGGATACTGCTGATCCCATAGGATGTTCACACACAACAGTATGTAAAGTTTACGCAGAATGGTGCAAAAAAACAAAAAAGCATCCGATGAGCGGTGGCTCTGCAGGCAATAACTCAAATAACCAATCCTTACAACCGTGGTGAACAGGAAAGCATCGCAGAATGCACAACATGTCAAACCTTCAGGCAGATGAGCTACAACAGGAGAAAAAATACATTCTGGGCCAAGAACAGGACTGTGAGGCTACAGTGGGCACAGGCTCACCACTACTGGAGAAGATGAAGATTAGAAAAGTGGTCTTTTTTCATTTCATGCCCACAGCAGCCTCAGATTACAGCACAAGATCAGCAGCCACACAGAACACCGCAAGGGGTTTCGCACAATTACGACCTGCATTCTTGCCCTCAAAAAAGACAGAAAACAACTCTTTGAACAGTACCTTTTATTTCAATGCAAATTAAGCAAAGCTCATCCATTTGTACTGAACTTTAACGGCTATCTTGGTTCATGTTCATGACAACAAAGCTTCCTCTACACAGAAGTCCTCAATGGTGGTGAAAATCCAAGCACCTAGCCTTGAGCAGGCGTCACTTCCATCTTTATGCACACGTCATTGTAGCTTTTAATCGCTTGTATTTTTATATCTAGCTATTAAAAGGCCTTGTAGAAGGAATCAGGTCATTTACATCGCAAACTTTATGTACACCACTCTCTTGGGTCAACATTTCACTTTACACTCCTGCATGGATCATTTTAGAAAACAGTCTTAAAACGTCCGTCATGTGCAGCCGTCTCAATCAGAAGCTCCTTGGTTATGAGTGATACAGTGAACTCAGTGCGCTGATTACGAATAAGTTCTTGTAGCTGAAGGAATACAGTTACAAGAAAGAGAGGGAAGTGGTGCCTTAATATAAAACTGTGATAAATGTATACAAGCCAAGATCTACCATTTATTCTGCTTAGATGTCTGTTCAAAAAAAAAAAAAAAAAAAAAAAAGAAAAAGAAAAAGAAAGAAAAAAAAAAAAGAAGGTGCTTCCAACATAAATGGGGCATGTAGAGTGTTGAGAGCGTGACAGATCGCAGATTATTGTGATACTGTGCAAACATTTCTCTCAGCGATTGCCACTCGAAATATTTACACAATCCAACAGCCTGACAACAATGTGTCCATGTTCAGACTTTAATCAATGAGTATTAGTCAATTAGTATTGCCATTAAGGTGGTTTTGGCTGATGAGGCATCACACCTGCCATCTCATGACCTTCTACCGTCTTTCACACCTGAAAACTCCCAAATATTCCCCATCCGAAACAGTCTTGCTGTCCAAAATCATTCCTACACTTATAAAACCACTATATACAAACAGTTGACAATTAAGGCAAAGGGTTTGACTAAAGCTTAAGAGGACTGATTTGTAGTTTCCTGCAACAGGTACTTAGTGATTACACAAACGTTTCTGTTCACACCTCCTTTCACCACTTCAAATTTCTTTGAAGTTATTTTTCACTTTTTTTTTTTTTTTTTTTTTTTGTGCAGCACATAAGCTCAAAGCACAGAACAGTTGATCTTATAGACAGCTAGTAATATTACATTTGTCTTTCCAGACTCCCGAAAGCCATTTAAGAAGGAACTTTCCTTTGCTCGCTAATCAGGCTGTTGCCACCTGTTTTCAGCTTTAACTCCTAACATCGCAAATCGTCACCCGTTCGGGATTAGAAAACATCTCGTCCATCCGAACCGATATGCCACTGATCATCAAAGTGCTTACCAATCAATACTCTTTTGGTTGTGATTAGTTATGTGAAAAATACTACCTGTGGTAATATAAATTACATGTGGGAAATGTGTGAGCTAAGATTTTTATGTTGCATAGCATAAATGGAGAAAATATTGTTAGTTAGCTTTTCTCAAAAGCTGCCCATCCCTGACCAAAACAAAACAAACAAACAAAAAAAAAAACCCTGCTCACACTAAGCAGCTTCCGAGGAGCACTATGGGATAGAAAATACCTCTTTCCAAAACATCTGGATTCATTAGAAAATATAGAATTATATTCAATCTCTCTCCATACTGATCCATGGAGACACTTCTCATGTTCTTCCCACCTCGGAAAACACAGACTCCGATGCCCAAGTCACTCAAGGGTGTGGTAATTACGCCCACCTCAAACATCATCTCTCTCAAAGACATCACACAGTCTGATTTGAAAGAATTTGGCTACGTGCTTATAGTAATCTATATTTGTCTGGCCTGATGATCCCAGTTGGCCTGGCAAAAAAAAAATAAATAAATAAAAATGATTAACATCTCTGTGGAAAAGAAAAATAAGAGGAACTTTAATCTTAAAACAGGCTAAAAAGTTAAAAAATAATAAAGATGGCAGAAGGAGGCTTTAAAAACCTGGAGGTGGGGGGAGAAAAAAATGAAAAGGGAAAGCAATGATGGAGAAAGAAAACAAAAACCAAAAGCAAAACAAAACAAAACACCCAAAAATAAATGCTGTTGTAAATCCTACAATCCATCACAACGATCCCGCTTCTGGTCTGTGAAGACTTCTTTTATCCGCATGGTCGTCTTTGTCGTTCTCATTGTTTGAGAGAATGACCGAGTACTTGGCATGATTAGGCAGTTCTGCATCATTTCCTTGAGACCAGTGTTTTTAAATTTATCTCTGTCCAAAGTTTCACCCTCTTCCAGCCGTGAGAGGGTTTTAATGTCACCGGAACTCGTAGATGGGCGCGCTGTGTTCAGGAACATGAGTGAGGTTTAGTGACTGGTACCTGAAAAGCAACACACAGAGATGATGTGTACTCGGGTGAGAAAAAGCAGGAATGGTACTGATTCTTGTACAACTGAAAGAAAGAAAGAAAGCAGAGGCAGTTGGTATGAATGGGCTTTAAAAGGGCTTTTTCATTTTTGGCATCCACATCAGCTGTTATCAAACCTCTTAAAGCAGATTATTTCAGAAATTTGTGGAACCAACAGAAATGGTTGTTAAAAAAATGCTATGAAGAAGTGAGGCTGGGGCTGATCTCTGTCTAGCCCAGGCTGTAGGTTCACGCAGCTCGTCAGTGACAGTGAGAGGAACACCCCTAGATTAGCTCTCCGTTTGGTCTGATGTTTTCCTGACAGCTGTCGTCGGCATCCTGATGCTAGTTCACAAGCTCAGGGAGTCTAAAAACCAGGGTCGGGTGCTGGACTGTGTATTTTTCAGGGTACCGCTCGAATTACGTCCATACTACTGACTTCTGATTCACGGTAAATCAATGGATGCCAAATGTTGGTACCCGAGAGCGCATCTGGGCGAGTATACATTAGAGAAAAAGAGACACTCCTGCAACACTGTACATCAGTACAGCGGGCTCATGCGACGCCCTGCACGCGGACTGTGACAGGCTGGAGGCTATAGGGACAGATTTGGGAAGGAAGAGAGAGGTAGAGAGGGGCTTTATTTTGTGTGATGCGTACATTATTCTAAATAAATAACAAAATGTTGAAAATGAGAAGTTTAGACTTTTTCCTTCACAACTGAAATTATATTCACGCTTATTACAGAGAGAGTATCAGGGCCAAAAAGAAAAAAAAAATACCATTTGGAACCAGACCCAAATTCCAGGTACCATTACCCCAATCCTACTAAAAAACATACTGTGGTAGTTAAGTGTGTGTACGTGTGTTATAGTTTCTACCCATGCCATCGATGAGCGCTTGTGATACAATGCACTGCTAAAACCTGACCGTGTCGTCGTCATGCTATTAGATTTTAGCCCTTACGTGTAATATCACGAACAGCTGTTACTACAACGTGGGGAAAGTGAAAGGTGCACTCATCGATTCTAATCCAATACACTTCCTCTAGCTATCGGTTCTGTGTATGCGCTGAAAAAAACGTCCGGTGCTCTTTCACAGCCCTGACTCTGTAAACGGGGAAACAATGGAAGGGACTTGGACCGAGCCACACGACACTTTTCCAGCCAATCAGCGACAGGACGTGTATTGCAGCTAATCACAGGGCAGAGAGGAGATGGGGGTGTCATTGTTAGTGTTGCCTTGGCAATGCGTGTCCATGAATTTAGGGGCGGAGCTTCTGAAGGAGCACTGAACGGAGGTGTGTATTTGTTCGGCTGTTCAAATATCACCAATCTTTCTCCAGCATTGACGACTCGCCCTTTAAGCAGGTTATAATTGCTGAAAGAAAGATGACGCAGATCTTCGCGTAGCTCACAAAATCATTTACCTGACCTGAAATGAACAGAAACCCCGTTGACTCAACTCGCTCGTAAGGAAAGCGCAAGAAGGGTCGTTTTCTGTTTTGTGTGCACGGTGAAACTGCTCACGATCACGCTAACACTGCAGATGCAGCTTATGCTTCTGGATCTTTGTGTCTGCAATCAGTGAATGTCTGTAATTAGCATTTCAAATAATAGCTGCTGCACTGCTAGAATTCAAAAATAGACACGTTATTGATCCCGTAAAGGAAACTGCCTCGCTGCAGCAGCTAAACAAAGCAGTGTGCGCATGATGAGGAGCTCATACAGATACGCAAGCAGCAGCTGAACAAACAAAAGCGAAAACATCATAATGCAAAATTACCAGATTGAATTACCAGACGAAAGCATAATGTATGACATAATGCTGATGTATGAGGTCATTATGTAAAAGTCCATCTGCTGTTCAAGACGTACATGTTATTAACAGACAAAAAGGTGTGACAGTTTACATTACTGATCAAACGGATTCAATAAATATTGATCCTTTCTGGTTAAACCATGCCACCTACAACAGTGCCATCTTGCTCGGTACCAGACTTCTGGTCAAGTTGAAAGCGTACCATTCAGAGCTTCTGTGGTAGTAGAAACCCTCAATGGTTGCTGTGGACTTCTGGAAGCAGATGTAGTAGAAACCAGCAAAGGAAGCGCCGCTGATGTCTTTGATTGTGTGGTCTGGGACGAGGAACTGCTCCTGCACTCAAGAGAGGGACAGTTTTTAAGAATACGAGCATCCTCCTTTGTACGGGGGTGCACAAGAAATGATATTGGTTCTCAGTGCAATTTGACTCGAGATCAGTATCGATTCCGCATTCGCCACTGCACTCCGCTGCATGGAACAGAGCGCTATTACTCACCCTTATTTGCTGTGACTAATCACATAATCATTGTATCACTTAACCCCATGCACACACCAGAAGCGAAGCAAGTTTACGGAAGAAAAAAGGGAGTCGTTTTAAAGTGACACAGAACACCCACTTGTAGTGAAAAGCAACGAATTTTAATTAAACAAACATTTAATATTATGTCCCGAATTTATAATCATTAAACAAACAAGGACTAAACGAGATGTGCGAGTCATGGCTGCACACGGCGTCTCTCCAAAAATTGCCAGCGACACATTACGCATAGATTGTTTTCATCAAGACCAGTTTTCACCGTTCAAGAGGCTTATGATTTGCCATCGGCTAATTATTTAACTTGGTGTTAATATTGCTCATTTCCATGAACTTTAGAAGAACATGCTTCAGTCTTGTCGAGCTTTAAGCCATTTTAAGCATTGACATTTACAGCATTTTTCAAATGTCCTTATCCAGAGCGACTTACTGAAGGCTACTGCATCACAAACACTTCAGTAAATGTCTTATCTGCTAGCAAAATGTAGCTACCATGGTCTGCTATGGTAAGGTATGAATTTACAAAATATATACACATATTATTCCGCCCAATATTAGTCAAAGTAGCCTGTGTGAGAATCCTGATTTCAATTACAAGGAAGAAAAAAAGAAAAAAAAAAAAAAAAAAAAAGGATTCCTGCTTCATCAGGAAACGTGCACCACTACTCCCGTGACATCATCCAATAGTTAGTCAAATTGATTAGTATTTTATTCACACCACAAGCCATACAACATTCTAAACACTATACCTTCCATCGCATGAAGACAAAGTCGCTGTTTTTGAGTTCTTCGTAGTCAAAGTCGTCCGAGTTAAAGCTTTTTGCATACTGATAAAATGCCTGAAACTTGCCCTGCGGATATTCAAAAAAGCAAATCAGACACATTAAAATGTAATTGTGCGATCAATCATTAAAGGAATCATTCAGCATTTTTCAACCTGACCTCTTGTCTATTGCATACGTAGTGCAGGCACATGTTTCCCAGTACTGACAAAGGATCAATAAAAACCTGTTCACTCAAAACACACCTATAATGGAGGTATAAGGACACACGCTTGGCCATTTTCCCCTCCAAACAGAAATTCTTTCAGCAAAGGCAGTTGTTAATTTAGCTTTAAAAGAGATGGGACTGCTTTTTTAGCAGAGGGAACAACTTGTGCAAGACATGTAAATACAGAAGTGTCAGTTTCAACAGAGCAGCTAGTAACGACAAGCTATAGCAACACCTTTATTGTTATAGTGCAATGCTGGTAGTTTTTCATGTTTATTCACAGAAATCAACAATTGCTCTTAGACAGCCATTATAAATGAGCTTTGCGTAAACAGGTTTGCTGCTGTTTGTCAGGAACGGCACTGAAATTGTTGTGCGCAGTAAGCTCCCATGCGCTACACATGCAGTGGACTGAGATTATGGCTGACATAAACAGAACTGGCAAATTCCTTAAAGTACAGTTACATTCAAGCTAATAAAAAAGGTACCAGCTGAAAGGACACTCTAAATAAGATTAAATACACATCTTTAATCGTCTTAGTGACATTTTAATTACCTTTTTGATAAAAGGTCATGTTTGTGTATAAACGTATTACTGAAGCCAAATATATTGTATTCAGAACATTAAACTTCTTGTCAGGTACATGAAACCCCTTTGAGATGACATTTAGGATGCACATGGTCAGCAACAATACACAAACAGGCTGTGGCGATTCAAGTGACGATTGGTTCATATTAACGGGCCTAAAGTGTGCCAAGAACACATTCCCCACACCACACCACCACCTCCACCAGCCTAAATGGCTAAAGGCCTATGAGATCTCAAACACGGAGTAGACGACATGTACTCAAGGCCAATTCATATGTCTGTGTTAATGTGAATTTGCCTCACAATGCGGAGAGGGGGATCATGGGTAAACGGAGCGTGCAGAGACATTACACCTATTTTCACTGCTATGTGTTAGTTGGTGGGGAGGTGCGTCTGATTGAGGAACTGGAAATGGTGAGCCGCTCTGGGGCATTCAAGTGATGATTGACTGGTACTAACGGGCCTGAAGTGTTCCAAGAACACATTCCCCACGCCACTACACCACCTCCACCAGGCTGGACTGTTGACACAAGGCAGGTTGGGTCCATGGATTCATGCTGTTGGTGCCAAATTCTGACCCTACCATCTGTGTGCGTCAGCAACAATCAAGATTTATCAGACCAGGCTACGTTATTCCAGTCTTCCGCTCTCCAGTTTTGGTGAGCCTGTGCCTATTACAGCTTCAGCTTCCTGTTCTTGGCTGACAGAAGTGGAGCCTGATGTGGGCTTCTGCTGTTGTAGCTCATCTGCCTCCAGGCTTGATGTGTTATGCATTCTGAGATGCTTTTCTGCTCACCACAATTGTACAGAGTGACTACCTGAATTACTGTAACCTTTCTGTCAGCTCAATCCAGTCTGGCCATTCTCCCTTGACCTCTCGCATCAGCAAGGCATTTCGCAGAACTGCTGCTCACTTTTTTTTTTTTTTAACCATTCCGAGTAAACTCTAGAGACTGTTGCGTGTGGAAATCAGAGGAGATCAACAATTATAGAAATACTCAAACCAGCATGTCTGACAACAATCATGACAGGGTCAAAATCACGGAGATCACATTTTCCCCTCATTCGGATGATTGATGTGAAAATTACCCAAAAGCTGTTGGCCTGTATTTGCATGATTTAACACATTGCTCTGCTGACACATGATTGGCTGAACAGATAACCGCATGACTGAGTAAGAGTACTGGTGCTCCTAATAAAACGCTCAGCGGTTCAGCAGATTGGAACCGCTGGTGTTCAAACAGACGCATAAGCAAGAGAATGCAGATTCCTTCAATGTGAGTGGCACATTCCAACAACGCACATAGTCAGGTTTGGGTTTTTTTGTACCACGACACATCACAATCCATAGTTTCACCCTTAGTATTTTTTTAATTTAAAATTAAATCGTTTCTCCAGACATGTACAACTTAGCACCACAGAGGACGTCTGTGTATTTGGGAAGTTTAAGAAAAGCTTCCTGGAAAAGATCCTTCATGAAGCTGGTTAAGAGGAGAGGAAGTGTGTAAAGATTACCCAGGAATATTGTTAGGAATTTAAGATGTACAATAGTTCTGATTTGTTTAACACTTTTCTTGGTCACAGCACAAAATCTGTGCTAATGTCTGCATTATTAGACGCGTTCAAACTTTTGACTGCTACTGCAAGTCCCAGCTAGTGCAAGTGTGTAAGCATGAGGTGCTTTTGGACCAAACAGTTCTAGGGACTTTTTGTTAGGGACTACCCCCTTGGAGCTCCCCTGAGATCCACTCACCTCCACAGGCCTTTTTTCTGTTTGCATTCGCACCGCCAGTAGGAACGCTGAAGAGACGTTAGCGGCATCAAATCTCCGTATTTCCTCCGTCACATATAGGTTGGACTTCACCGTCACTCCATTTATCCGTTTTTATTGTCATTTTTAAGGCTAACATTAAGAGCTGTTGTTTACATGGCTACCATTTTACATGGATTTAAGGCTGTATCAGATTCAGAATTTTGGCTGTTTGGTACAAAGATTTCCAATCTAGACTAGGGCTATTTGGCAAAATCCACTAGTGATTATTTTTTTCAGTGATTTTGGACGACGTATCGCATATCTCGTGCTGCGCCTCTCAGAGGAAGTGCACGCGCTGCGAGTCCCACTTTGTTTTTCCTTTGTTCGGCTGTTCAATATGAAGAACGTTTGGCAATTAGAAAATCTATTGGTGAGGACTTTTTCAGTGATTTCAGTGATGGTTTCGGGCACGTCATGTAGTCTCCCCTCGCGCTTCCTCTTTCTATTTCTACCGTTTGGATTAGTCGGAGCAATGACAGCACACACACACACACACACACACACACACACATCTCTGTTTAAATCAAGCCATTATTTTTTAAGTTTCACTTTACTTTATCTAAAACTCCACCTCAGCTTTCAGCTTCTCTCATCTGTTAACCAGAGTATGTCATGTGGATTTTTTTTAGCAAGCGCATTTGTTTAAGTTTCTATCTGTTTTATCCTGTTAAAGAGCTGACGGACCCCCCAAAAATACCACTTTATTTCACTTTTATTTCAAAGAATCACTACACTTACGTCGTCTGGACCATTCACTGTACAAGCACGTCTCTCATGGTTCCTATTGTACTGGGAAAGTACCTACTCTGAAATAAAAGCGAACAAGTCCCTAAAACCGGCGTCCTGAGAACTATAATCATTCCCAGTTCCTCCGGTGCGGACACGCTTTTTGTGTGGCTAGTTCGTCCAACTATGACAAGCTCCTCCGACCCGAAAGCGCCTATGAAAGCATGTTACTGAATCAATATGACGGCTTCCTGTAAGGATTAAATTATCTAATGTGTTTGACACAAAGGAAATACATCATGGGATATACAATGCAAAATACTTGCACTACTATTTAAATACAGAACCATTTTATCATTCCATGACTTTTCAAATGGCTAAAAAGTCTTAAAAAAAAAAAAAAAAAATTTACATTCGGGTTCATTACCCAGTGCTTGCGATCAACATCCTCATCTGCGTCCCACTTCCTGGTTAGAAAGGGACGTTTCTGACTGATGATCTCCCCAGCAAAGAAAGTAGTCAGGGTGGGATATTCCTGAAGAGGGAAAATGAACAGAGCTTAACTCATAGAACCAAAACCCATTTACATAACGTTCCCATATGGACAAGCGCCCCTAAGCATAACATGCTGCAAGTGTAATTCAAAATTAAAGGCAAGTCAAACAACAGGGCTACGGATAAGCAAACTGCCTGACTGGGCTATTAGCGTTTATTCATCTATAAGTAGGTTCAATAACCAGTAACACATTTAACCACATGATGAAATGCCATACGCTCACTAATTGTTACGTTATGCTCATTAATTACTTATTAATGCTTTTTATCAATTACTAGTCAGCAGAGGAAAAAAAAAAAAAGCACAACTCCACAGACCTTGTCAGATAATATTTAGCTTAAGACATCTCTGGATTTCTTTGCAAGCGCATATGCTTTCATGCACTTGCATACCGAATTGGTCCTTTCTGGTTATTTAACTACATCAGCATTCATCTCTAGTCTAAAGGAAGTTCCATCTGGTACCTTCTTTAATTAGTCCCTCTGGGAACAGCTTTAAAGGTTCTGTGGAGAACCCTTTAGCATAACCAGTACTCATGAGAAATAACAGCAGGGTGTACAGGCGCCAGCGCAAATACAACACTCAGGACAAAAAAAAGATAACAACGGATGATGGATGCGGCACGCAAATCTCTGCGTCCTGTCATATAAAACGTTTCAGATCTGCTACTGGATAGCAGCATCCAACACGTCTCATAATTAAAGAGACTGAAACTATGACCTGTGCCGGTCATGTGTGGACCACAGCAGGAAGTGAATTAAATCCAAATGCTAGGATGTGAAAGTCGTCTCACCTCAGTCAACCCCTTGATCTTGAGATAACCGCACAGGTACGAGTCCTCCATCGTTACGTGCTACATATAAGGGGGGGGGGGGGGGGGGAGATAATACAGATACAATAATAGTGCAATGCAAAGAACATGCTCACATGAATTTTCCACCACCAGTCTGAAACTGATCGTGTGAAATCATGACAAACATCGAGTTGAAGCATAAAGTTCGTTCTGATCTGCCTGACGTTACAGCGCTACATACTGTATGAGATCTATACTGGATTTCAGGTTTTTAAAAAGGTCCAAATTGTTATTGTTTTTGCTGTTCACATTGTCATGAATTAAATCTGACTCATATCAGGAAACAGTCCAGATTTGCTGTGACTTATCTGCAGTATCAATAGCCATGGTGGCCCAAATCAAAATGAAACATGCTAAATCGAGTATACTTATGTGTGTGTGTGTGTGTGTGTGTGTGTGTGTGTGTGTGTGTGTGTGTGTGTGTGTGTGCGTTCACACGGTCATGAAAAAGAGAGCTGCTCTACATGATTTGGGTCACTTTTGCCTGCAGTGTGAATGAAGCCTATTGCTACTTGGCACAATTTCACACTTTCGTCATGCAGCACAAATGTGAGCCGAAGCGATAACGTGTCTAAAACACGTCACATGTGTGATCGGCCATGTTTAATGAAGAAACGTTAACATCTGACCTGTTTCAGATCCATACTGTTCACATGTACTCATGACACACAGCTCGCTGTCTGAATCACAACACCTAGCGTTAGCAGCCAGACGGTGTTCCTCAGCTAGCTAGCGAACTGTTAGTGAACCAGCTAGTCAAAGGGTTAAACAGTTAAGCTAGCTCTCTAACAGAAATGTCAGCTGTCAGCTGCTAACAAGTGGCGCGCTGAACTACCTGCGTTTCTCGGTTACGGAATAAAACTAGCCGGATAACCCGAGCGTAGCAAACCAGGTTAGAGGACATGCAAAGTAATGTTGTTGCCACAGTCACCTGTAGAACCACTTCGACGTCGTATGAGTTGCCTTTGCTCTTCTGGTGTCCGCGGAACTGAGAGCCGCTGTACAGGAGCGAGGTGGCCACGCCGGGCTGCTGCGTGTTGATCGGGGGCGGCGGAATGAGAGAGGCCGAGGACACGCAGGCCGCTGCTGAACCGGGACAGCGCTCGGTACGGACCGGCATGGTTCTTTGATCGCTTCGGCGGGGTGAACCCCGACTCAGAGTCACGTATCGAATTCAACAAAATAGAGGAAATCGACACATGAGGCGGTGCGGGGTGGTAATTCAGAGCGCTCGCCTCCGCTCCTGCCTGACGCGCCTTCGGTCGTTCAGCTTCTATCAGGGAATGAGGTCGTTGAAAACCAACATTTCTCCTGATTGGATGCAGAAGTATCACGTGTTCGAGTAAAGCGACGTTGATTCGCCAGTTGAAGCACAGTGTCATGGGAGTTGTAGTTTGAGAGAAGTACAAATTCCCCAGAAACGAACACTAAAGACTCTGTACCTTATATAAAAACCACAGGACAAAACCTGCTGAGTAAAAAAAAAATAATAATAATAATTAAGACAGTGATGCAGTCAAGGAGATTGGGATTGGGGGTAGGACCGGGTATTGAGCGCTGTGTTCACCCAGCTGAACGTTTCTAGCCTTAGTTTTTGGTTTTTCTTCAGGGGACGTTTTTATTGTGGCTAAGAAAGTCAGCGCTGTTCCCGAAACGTCCTGGGAGCTTTAAAACACAAGGTTCTTTAACAGCAGCTTGGTTTTTGGTATGATTTTAGTGACTACAAACTAACCTTCTTTCGCCAAATGGTGTAGCTATTAACTACAACCAGGTTTTCATCGGTAGAGGAATGGTTGAGAGATTGTTCCCATGAAGTTAGGGGCAGTTCTACAAGCCATCGCGGTGTACTGCAAGGTTATTTAAAGGTTATAGGAACGTTAGGCGAAAGTCATATTTAAATAAAATAATGCTTTCCAGGAAAACCAAACAGAAACTAAAAGATCAGGTCTCAGAACGTTTTGAAAACCAAAAAGAAACATTCCCACAACGTTCTGGAAACTTTAAATGGTTTTCTCTGTCTTTGCTAGAGGAGAATCATATTGATACAAAGTTTCCAGAAACCGATAAACAAGGAATACTTAAAACTTCCGGCATGTCCAGTCAGTGTAGTTCGGCTATTTTACACAGAAACATTGAAGTTAATCACTTTTCCATGCTATCAGTGTTGAACTTCATATAACCTATTATTTTAACGGACCGTTCCTTTAATTGTTGGCACTCATGAAAGAAATCTTAAATCCTAGTTTAGCCCCTAGGTACCGCGTAAACACTCCATTTTCAATCAGGAATATGTTTAGTATAGCCAGCAGGTTTACCTTAGATGTGTAATAAAACTGCCAGTTAATGGGCTAGCTAGTCCAGCTACTAATGAGATTGTTTAAGACAGTCAGGAGATGTTGTTGTTTTGGTGCTGTTTATGTTTTGCCATTTCAGAAAGTCATAAATAACAGAAATATTAAGTGATATCACATGAATCCAACCGAGCTGGAAAAGCTGTTTATGTCTACTCCATGCAACACCCATCAAGCCCTGTAGGGGGCAGGATTGCCACAAGAAAAGGACAGAAAATTTAAACTAGTTATGTACTGTAGACGGATAAAGGCTGACTCCTTTCAGCGAAGAAACAAAACAAATAGTTCAAATGTTCCAGCATATTGTTTTATTCTCAATTTATACCCACAGAACCTCATTAATACATTACCAGTGCTTATCCTAGCTTTAAAATTGCAGTTAGAGTAGCAGCAAGCTGATAATACTTATACTTGTTTTGATTATACTTGCTTTTATATTTTTATTAGACTAGACTTCAGAATAGAACGTTTTAAAGTCATTTACTTCAAGCAGTCCACCAATTAGGCTTATAACTATAATACCAACTGTTCAGCTTCTGTGAATAAAAGCAATGGGAAACAGAAAATAATGTTGATGCACTGATCAAGAAGCAGTCAAATGGAGCAGAGAGGAAAAAGATACGAAAAGATAAAGTCCTCCAAGAGGATGCAAAGTAACAGACATTTTAAAGTAACTTCAAGTGTGGGTCAGTTTGTGGCTCTTCTCCTGCTCCTGGTGATCAGGCGACAGTGTCTCCTCCAGCTACATAATCAAAATATTTATGGATTTCTGAGATGCGTTTGCGATTCCTTTTAACCTCTTCATCATGTATCTGTTAACACAAAAATGTCTTTTATATTGGAGCTCACACGCTTGTTCAAAACAAACAAACAAAAATATCAGAGCAACTGTAGAGCAGCTCTCACGTGCACTGTAATATAATACATTGGAATAAGCCCTTCACCAGAGAGCTGCCTAAGTTAAATGTTTAATAGGTTCTGACTTTCTCCTACCGACTTCGTTAGTGCACTCTTCCAGTCGTTGAGCCGTGTCAAGAGCTCATCCTCTCTCTTGTCAATCTTCAGCAGGTGTGTGTCATGTGAGGCGCTGACCGCGTTGTTCATCATGTCTTTCTCCACTAAGAGCTAGAGGACAGCACTGAGCAGTGAGACCAGACATCTTCTCTAAAGCTGTGATATTAGTCTGTAATAATCCCTCTATCTAGAAGCTGATAACACTCATAATTGTATGTTCCACCAACCAATTGTACTTCATCAGGCAAATCCTCCACCAGCTCATTCCTCGCGCCTCTCTCCAGTGCTTCTGCAGCAATCTCGAGCACTTTCTCATGATGGTGGTTCTCCAGATCTCGACACCGAGCAAATGTGCAGCAGAGTTAAAGAAGATGCATGTGTTAATGTCTGATATTAAGGTGAGACCAGATTCTGTACTGGACATTTTCTGTTAAAAGGATATATGCCTCGTACATATTCGGCAAACCCTCCAACCATGTCTGTGATGTTTTTCTCAAAGTCTTTAATGATCTCCTGAGAAAAGAGAATTACATGTAATTATATGTACAGTTAAATTAATATATGAAGTAGAAATAACTGAAGATTTAGTAGTTTTAAGATGAACATGACGCACCATGTGAAATTCACGTAACACATAAACAGGTTGATATGGTGCTGTTACCCCTCTGAAGTTGATTATTTCCTATAAGAGCACTTTCCAATGTGCTTTATTCCTTTTATATGTATATCTCCACAGCAGATTGACAGCTCTAACATTTTTTTATTTATTAAAAAAGATACTGTACTTTTTTTAAAATCAGTTTATATTTATATGTGTGGAGCAACTTAGCTTCACTTATCACTTACATGATAGCGGTTAACAACAGCAAAAAACATAACCTGTTAGAGAAAAAGCACATCCAACCACAATATCTTCACACCTGATGAGTTTCCTATGATGGAAAACTTACAAAAATAGCTTGAG
Organism: Notoglanidium macrostoma; assembly: GCA_030068235.1. NCBI lineage: Eukaryota > Metazoa > Chordata > Actinopteri > Siluriformes > Auchenoglanididae > Notoglanidium > Notoglanidium macrostoma. The sequence continues at coordinate 8,761,688 of JAQQZR010000008.1, read as the reverse complement.
CTCTGTCTGTTACAAAGTACGGACACTCCAGACTCCTTCCAGAAATTGTTAAATAAACATCTCACAGAAAACTTCACCATATCAACAATTATACACGTTTGTAATCTGTATATATGGAATGTCTGCAATACAATACAAAGTCCCTGTAACTCATCTGTTGCTATAGAAACAATAACATATTAAAAGAAGCACATTAATATACAGCTGTGATTTGCCTTGCAGCCGGCACTACTGTCCGAGGTATGCTATTATAGAAAGCTAATCAACACCCTCTGACCAATCAGAATTGAGAACTCAGTAGCACTGTGGTATAACATATTATCACATCATATGATTTTTGATGAGATTGGATATCAATTATATTAACACAGTATCTCATATTTTACACATTATCTCGTCATTGACATAGACGTTAAATTCTGCAGCCACAGTGTAAGAAAATAAAGTTACAATGTGGTTGCAGACGTGTGGTTTTTCGAATGATTTTTGAATGTGGAATAGAGCCGCTCACATCATTACACTTCTCATCCAGCAAAAGTTGAACTACATGAGTATTGTTGCATGATGTGGTCATAAATTAGTCCATCCATCCATCCATTATCTATACCGCTTTATCCGTCTGGGTCGGGGGGGAAGCTGGAGCCGATCTCAGCAGACTCGGGGCGAGAGGCGGGGTACACCCTGGGCAGGTCGCCAGTCCACCACAGGGCCAACACAGAGACAAACAGCCACACA
>JAQQZR010000008.1:8742623-8760667 GCA_030068235.1 Notoglanidium macrostoma | reverse complement strand
CATGCAAACTCCACACAGAAAGGCACCCTGGGTGATCCGGGGATCGAACCCGGGACCTTCTTGCTGTGAGGCGACAGTGCTAACCACCCCTCATAAATTAGTCATGGAAACAAAACCATTTCGTTTAAAGGTTTGTTGCATGATCAGTTTTTTTTTATTATCTCTCTGCTGGAGTCTCTCTGGTAAAACACATTATAAACCCATTCCGACATTATGTATGTGAACTATATGGCCAAAAGTATGTGGACACCTGACCATAACACCCATATGTGCTTTCTGAACATCCCATTCCAGACATAGTCCCCCTTTACTGTTATAATAACCTCCACTCTTCTGGGAAGGCTGTCCTTTAGATTTAATAGCATGGCTGTAGGGATTGTGCTCATTCAGCCACAAGAGGAGGTCTGCACACTTGGATGAGGAGGTCTGAGATGCAGTCGGCGTTCCTGATCTTGTTTATCCCAAAGATGTTCACCGGGGTTGAGGTCAGGATTCTGTGCAGCCACTCGAGTTCTTCCACACCAATCATGTCCTTATGGACTTCACTTTGTGCACAGGGGAATTGCCATGCTATTGACATTCTATACAATTGTGTGCTTCCACTTTTGTGGCAACGGTTCGGGAAAGGCTCACATATGGGTGTCCGTAAACTTTTGGACATATAGTGTGTTAATATATCGGTAGTAGCTTGTGCACCATACCTCTAACTGAGTCACTAGCTGCAGCTCCAGAGTCAGGAGAGTGTCACGAATCTGTGTGATCTCATTTCTGATGCTGACTTTCAACAAACTGTCGTCTGCTGCCTGCTGCATCTCAATCATCACCTACAACAGGAACGAAAATTATTTGGGTTATTTATGTGAGTGGCATTAAAAGCAATTACAGTTATTGTCTGCTATCCGCATATGGCTGAGGCTACAAGTTGAAACGAGACCCACCCGTCTCCTGGACTTCTCAAAGTCAGCTACTATTTGAGCTCCTCTCTGCTGATTGTCAGCCATGGCCTTTTGGAAACAGGTAAAGAAGCATTCCACCTCATCCTGCCTTCGCGTATGCTGTGTTAAACCTGATTCAAAAATCTGCATACATAATGCCTCCAACTCGGTCTGGTATGTTTTAATGCAGTTAAGGTAGACACAATGTGAAATACTTTCTTTAAAGGAGCCATTGGTAATATTTAGAGCTTCATCTGCGCTTCTGTTCATCCTTCCTTCAAGGTGAAAGAGAATCTTAGTGTCAAACTGACCCACCCATTGACATATGCCTAATGGATTGCCTTTGAAGGAAAAGGGGCAGGGCTGAGCATCCCTGTGATTGCTTGCGGTGGAGTAATGCTGCATTCCACTAACTCTGAAGTGGGAAGTTGAAACTTAGAATTATGTCATTTTCGACCTCTGTGTAGGAAAAATATGGTGAAAATACATGGATGCTGCATGTTGGATGATCTAAAGCGTATGCCTGTAGTTACTGTACAGTACAACTGACTTAAGCGTAAGGAGTGCTACTTCGTTTACGGCTGATGTTGTGAGCAGCCATGTTGAATCAGCATGCTGAACTTGCTGAAGTTGAAGCGACCTGCCTGACTTGAAATTTCATGCTGTTGGGGTGTTCCCATTGGGTTATTCCTAGTCAGAGGTCAGAAATGAGCCCAGAGAAAGTAAACTGAGTAAAATGACAGCATAATGCAAATGCAAAAGTAAGGATATGATTCCAGGAGTGCAGCAACTCCAGGAAGGTGTGCCAACTTAGACGCCTCAACATCATCCGCAAACATGCTGTCAAATAGTTGAGGCCCATTCAGATATTCCACAAAAGCATCCTACAAAACACAAATTAGAAGAAAATGGCATTGATTAGTAAACCATCATTCATTAAACAACATTAACACCATTATATCAACCACAGACACTCTGTTGATGACAAGAAAATGTTAACCTCTTGAGCCTAATCTGTGCTAAGCTAGCAGAGATAACTTGGGTAATATTAGTGATGAACAATATCGTCATTGCTATGGTATACAAGGAATGTAACAAAAAAAAAATTTCAACCTAGCTTATTAGGAGCTACTTGGAGGGCTAGTGGATAGTTAGTTAGCTTACCTAATGTTACTCATGAAACTATTGAGTAGTATGGCATACTTTAACATTTAATGTCTGTTAAATACATCACACAGAATATGATAAAGTGTAAAGTGAAAATCAGGTACTCAAATCCCACATGTGTCTACCTGACAGTTTGCTAGCATTTAGTCAGTTACTGGGCTATTTGGAATGGAAGGACATGAGTCACGCAAACTGCATATTAATCTATATTCAAAGATCCTGGCATTAGTAAAGAGAGCACATATATTGAGAGGTTTGAGAGGTTTGACATTTTTAGACTGTGAAACCCTGGTCAGTGTGAGGAGAATAAGGACTGTGGAGACAGGCGTTACACACACACAGATAGAGAGAGAGAGAGAGAGAGAGAGCGAGAGAGAGAAAACATTACATTTATTTTAACCTTTGTGTGTCTGGGCATTTCAGCTTCGCCACCATCTTAACTGACATAACAGACACACGCGCAAATACACACACATACAGCTGGAATTGATCTAGACTGCAGGTTCTCTCCCTGTTGCATCCCACTGCAAGACACACAGCATGTATATGGAGCAGTATTAATCACACATTCAGGATGCTCATTCAGGAAATGACTCAGTCCTTCTCCAAGCCCTCCATTCACAAGCCCTGCTAGACCATGCCCCCATCATCTATTAATATTAATGCTAACAAATGAACCGCTCTACACAGTTGTAGTAATTTTATTTTAAGGATCGTCACCTTATGCAGCAGAAGATCTTGTTCCTGAGCCTCTGTCAACATCTGCTCCTGCAGTTCGTTTTGTTTTATCTTCTCAGTTGTATTCTGATACTGGGACAGTGCCTTTTCTCGCTTTGGAAAGAGCGGAGATTAAAGTGGGGAGGAAACATTTCAGACAAGTCTCAATGTCTATTGACACTGTATAGTCGCTACTATACTTCCTGTGTAGTATACTGTAGTATAATTACCATGTGGTGTATATTACTAAACCACTAAACTACTGGATTCTAAATTCTGATAGGTTGGAAAGCGTTGATTAATTTTCTATAAGAGTAGCTCCGTCAACAGTTTCAGCTGCAAGCCAAATCTCAGGTTTATGTTAATATATTACAATAGGATTTAATAGTAACAGTTAATTCACAGGCTTTTAAAAACTGAATAAAAAGCACAACATGATGTGCTTTCATAAATAAATGTAATCGTTGTCTAACTGCTATGGTATTACATGTTGATTATTGTCTTATAACAACATGCTCTGTCATGTTTGTTTATGTCTTACATAAGTTATAGCATTAATTACATGGTGAGCATAGACACACATGTTTTCTACACTTTAGCAGAATGTGCATGCTTTTATTGAATAAAATGACAACCAAAGTTATTCCTCAAGTGCAGATATTTTGCTGGAGCTTACATTCTCATAGACAGTTTAGTACACTTTGTTTTAGTATAGTTTTGTGCTCTCTGACTGACCCATAAGTCATGTACTTCATTACTAACTCACAGTTTGTTCATCTAGTAGCCTGTAGTCGAAGTAAACCAGGTCTGGCAGGTGCACAGCCGCAAAAACCTGGTAGTTTTCGTCTTTGCAGATGGGATTTCCGGCAAGGTCAAGTGTGCGCAGGTTCTTAAATTGTCTTAGGTATATTACCTAAAACAGAGTGAATATTGTACATCGATATCAGGTATGTGGATGGAACATCTTTTTTTTTAACTATTCATTTTTGATTGTGTAGCACTTTTAACAACAAACACCGTCACAAAGCAGTTCTACAGAATTCCAGATGTAGATTTATATCCATAATGACCAAGCCAGCCGTTCTCAGAAGGTTCAGATCTACAGTATCCAGGTGAAGCTATCCACATATGCAGATATTTCATAAACACAATTCCTCAATATAGTAAGCAGTAACTAAAAGTTACTTCAAAAATGTATCTCATGTGTTATAATCTACTAAATCAAAATTGTATTATTTTAACTATTCGAAGCTTTTGGACTTACATGATCAAGCTGCGAGATTAAATTGTTACCAAGCGAGAGGATCTGCAGGTGTTGCAGTGCGTCCAGGTTCTCTATTACAGAAATGCGGTTGCTGAACAAACTCAGGTCCTGAAGTTTCACGAGCGTATCCAATCCTTCAATCACCTTGATATTATTGAAGGACAAGTCTAAGACAACCGTAGAAGAAAGGATAGCACTGCTTGTGTGAGTGAGAATGCCAAATCAGAACTTTTATGCATATATTAAAGAAGAGCTGAACTCACCAAGCCATACCAGGTTAGTGAGCTTTTCCAATCCCTGAATCTTCTCAATGACATTATTGTCGAGTTGAAGCTTGGTTAGAGACGTGAACTGCCATAAATAGTCTATATTTAAGATGTCTGAAGAAACACAGAGTCATCATACAGACTGAAAATGATATATGAAGTAGAACATACAGCAGAACTGACAATATCTTAAAGGCTTACTTCTGTAGTCCAGGCGCAGTTGAGTCACTTTGTCGTACTTTAAGCCCTCTTCTTTAGCTATAAGTCCAGCCTGCTCTTTTGGTCCCTGCTCCTCAACTGCCTTTTCCAGCATTTCCTCATCAATCACACTGGATTCTTTTATATCATAAAGTCCGCTCATCTTGACGATGCTGCCAAAGTGTGACACATATTACTAACCTGGCTACTACACAGTATACACACATATACTTATCTCTACCATATTAGCATGCTGAAATCGGAACCCCATATGATGAGAACGTGAATAAAAGTTTTTCGATTTGTTTATACAAACATTTGTGCTCAAACTAACGTCACCCGGCACCCCATTAACTCCCAAATGACTCCAAACATGTCTGATTCATTTTGCGCATGCCAAATAAACCCTACATGCATCATTATTTCTTAATTTCTTATTAATGCTTATTAAAACATTTAACAGTTCATTTGTTTAAAAACTGTTTGAGGACAAATGTTAATTTTGCATGCACAAGCAACGTACCAATGAGTTAAAATACTTTTATTCTTTTTCCAATTTTGGAATTGTATATTGTAACTGTGAGCCAATGAGCCATCATTGAAACAGATCAAAATGAAAAAGGGATTAAAATAACTACACAAAGTGTTATTGCTTTAAAAATTGCCTCATTATAGACTTGGTAGCAAAAAAAAATGTCTGTCCTTTTTTAGTGTTGTGTTTCAGGGAATTTGCAAAAAAGCATTTGCTCCACGGTCCTTGTGCGTGTGTAGAAGTCCTCGTCTTTATCCAAGTGACCAGGTTGTCCTGGTCACTATGCATACACTGTCAGCTGAAACCACTCTAGGACACGGAGCTTGACGAGACCGTCTCCATCCAAGGCTTTGAAAGCTCTGAACATTCCCTTTAGTCACAATAAACAGCAAATGTAGCTGTCGAAATCCAAAAACAAGTGCTCGTTGGCATGGAGTTGAGCTGAAACCCTGCGTCGGCAACGGCATTTCTCATTTCAAAGCTGCTGATGGTTCCGGATTTGTCCGTGACATAGCGAGTGAAAATGGTCTTGCACTGTTTGATCTTGTTCCAGACGTGCTTGAACTCCTGCAGGTTTAATCTTCCAAATATAAGCTTGTCTTATTTTATCCCACAGCATGAGTATTAAAGGATGTGTGTTTGGTTGTGGACATGGTCAAATTTTGACATTTTCCACCACTGAAAGGTTGGAAGGTTCTTTCTAAACTGAAATGTTTCTCTTTTCTGCAATGTTTCACAATCCAATTCCACTGAAGGATGCCTACCTCTACATGTATAACCTAATCTACTTGTGAAAAAGCAACATTACTGTCAAATCTGGAAAGAATTATAAATTGACAATGGGGAATGAGTTCTTACTTTGATTATCAGAATCATTCACGGCTTCAGTCTCAATCATTTTAAATTCACAGCATTTTGCTGATTAAAGTTCTTGCCTTATTTTTTAGGTTAGCAGGTCATTTAAACGTTTTAAAAGTTTGCCTGGTGCCATCTGTACAGAGTGTGTAAGCGCTCTTTCTGTTTTGATGATGATGTATCAGCGCAGAAGCAGACATGACATCAGGACAGCCAGTGTTTCTTTACACTTATATCCATTATGTAATGCATGTAACTATCCAAAAACGTGATCAAAGCACGGCAGTCATTGCGTGAGAAGATCACACTTAGATAGCAATGCTTTAGACATATTTACGCAGACCGACGGTTATTATCACTGCATTTGTTAAACCGGCTCCTTACTCAATGTGATCTTTGCAGGCAGACAGCCAAGGCAACGTTAGAAAGTTATGGATGTACAGTATGTATGTATTTGTTTGGTTGTTTGTTTGTTTGTTTGGTCATTTTGGACTGCCAGAATTGAGCTGCAGCGGCATTCAACAGACTTTGCATTTTCAGCAGCCAGATATCTAGTACAAATAATAGTAAAACAATTACTATAGTGTATTTACAGAATAATAAAAGTTCATTCTTCAGGCTGTTGAAATTTTATAAGACCCTCATCTCACACAAATTATATATAACATATATAATATATCAAAAAAACTAGGTTATCATGAGATTTATTTATTGTTAGTAATTACATAATGTTAGTAATTACATTTTGGTAGTTATGAAACTGGTCAGTAATGAAATATTATAAATATTTCACTTTCATTTTTTAATTTAATGAGCTGAATTTTCATTTTCAGATTATAGCTGATTCAGCTCGTGCCCTACTTTTAAAGCGAATGCAGGGAATGCAGTGAACTCGCTATTCTTGCTCTCTAGCCCAGAAATAGGACTTTATTAACTAGAAATACGCTCATAATGCTTTAAATATTTTTCACATAAGAAATATCAGTAAAGAAAAGTCAGTAAAAGTCAGTAAAAAGTAACTTACCGATTTTGTTTCTATTTACATAGAGACTCCTGTCTCTGTTGTTAGGCCAGCTGTTGCGTAGCAACGGAACATATTTCTAGGGTGCCTTCAACAGCGTGAAACGTGCACACTGGTTCATTAATGACGATTGTATATTTACACAGAAAAACCCAGGTATAAGCGGCCAATGTTTATCACTGGTGACTACTTCTACTACTACTAAGAAAGTACAAAGTGTCGCAAACATATAAAGCTTTGTAATGAAATAAACATAATTCTCTCTCTCTGTTCATTTGACTATTATTTTACTAAATATAACATAGCACTGATTAATTCTTTAATCTGGTTAGAAAGTGCTAATACATTTTCTATAACAATACAGCTGACAGTAGTGCTGGATTATGACGTTTATATTAATGAACGTCTAGTAATCTATCACTTAAACAGCAATAACTAAATTGTTAGAACTTATGTTGGACAACATACAAACTATATTAAGTCTAGTAATTAACAGATTAAAAATGTTTTCTGTTAGGATACATTTACATATAAGTCTGTGGAAGAGATGCTTTATAATGGTTGGCAGGTTTCACACCACAGGAGGGTTTTCAGGACAGAGGACTTTGTGCTTTTGGTAACATGACAAGTTGCGGTTATTAGAAGGAAACGACATCTATAGATGCTATAATGCACGTGATAACAGAAACTCACGTTTAAATGTACCTTAAAAAAAGGTTAAAAGCATGATGTGTTTTTCTTTGCTTCATTAAACATAAGCAAATCAGTGCGGTATAAGAGGCATAAAATATAAATTAAATGTTTTTATAGGAAAAAATCAACTTCGGGGTGGTAAATAACTCCATTTTGTGTCAGACTACATCACCCCACTATACTGTTGATTATTTTTGCGATAAAAGCACGTCATATTTTGTTCCTTACTTAATCTTGTTCGGTTTAGTCTAGCTAACTAGCTGACACTTTGGGCTTAAATAGCTAGAAATCGAGAAAAAAAAGGGCGCGCCTGTGAAGGTAGCACAAATGGCCTTCGATGTTTGATTGACAAGCAGTGTCATCACTCAGTGGAAAGTTTTATCTTTGTTGTCCAATCAAAATTCGCCGTGGGGGACGCTTCCTTCTGCGCCCGCCCACTGTCGTCTCCTGCTTGTGCAGGGGTTGTTATTATCAAGATGGAGTTCTTGTTGGGGAATCCGTTTAGCACTCCTGTCGGCCAGTGCATCGGTAAGTTACATGGTTATGCCAGGCCTTTGTTTAAGTATATGTTTTGAATAAATAGTTTGTGTAACTCGAAACTTTAATTTTAGCCTATTCCACAATTAATTAGCATACTACCGGGTAATGCAGCATCCGGTAGCTGCTGAACTAGCCTAGCTGGCTAGGTGGCTAGCCGTGTTAGCTAGAGTGTTTCATTGTAAACGTTAATTATTATTCAACTTGCAAGTCATGCTTCAGTGTCACTGTTAGCATTGCTGGTGATTCATTTTTACGCTAATAGAAGTGTTAGAAAACAAGCAAAATACGCTTGTCCTATGTGCTGATCAGTAATAAAACTAATCTGAGTCTTTTTTAAACATTGTAAGCTTGTACGGTTGGATAAGAACACTTTCAGATTTGTTCACTAAGAGTGATTACGTAATAACTTAAGTACGTAATTACGTCATTTCGGTTATTCTGACGGGTGTTTTACGGTTAGTCGGGTAAATTAAGCCACAAATCAAGACTATCCAGTAAAAGAGGAATGAACACAACTAGTGGACAGTCTGAGCCCAGAGTCTGCACTCATCCAGGACTGATCTGAATCCAACACCAGCTTTATTATTAGTGATGACAAGTCTTCATTTCCACTTGTTGAATGGCAACCCGATTCTTACATTCTCAATACAGTCCATGTATGATAGGTTGAGGGCTGCTTTCACACCTACTAGTCCATTGACTGATATGGAATCAAAAATTGATACTTTTGTAAACAAACAAAAACATTGACTGAGTGGCATCTGGGGCTGAAAACGTACAAACGTGGCGTGAGATGTCGTAGGCACGGCGACGACGTGCTTTCAGATGAGATGTTTCCGTGTATCGTGTCAGACAACATCAACATGTTCGCAGCGGAAAATTTCTCCTCATTTTATGAGCTAGCGAATGACGGGAGAAAGGGCCGGTAGGATTTGTACCGGGGCCTGTGCCACCCCAGGCTCCGCCCCCACCTTCACAAGCAATTCCTGCTTCATAAATACACTTTAATCTGAACACATTTAACATTTTGTTTCCAGTCATGCCCCAGTGACGTATGCTAACACAGCAAACCTGTAAACCCAACAGTGTCTGTTTAAATATACAGCACAGAAATCCTGTACCTCAGCCTCATCACTGATAAACACACAACATGCCTTATTCGTAGCGTTTCAAATAAAACAAAATGTGCTGTTATTTAAAGCAGCACAAACTAAATGCCATTTTCCGTATGGTTGGGGAAAAAGCTGTTACGGTCTTGTTGGCAGTACGGGTTTCCTGTTACTCCGCAAGCTGACGGTGTGATTCAGCAGTTTGTTGTGCAAAAGTGGAGATGCATGAATCATGCACGGGTGTGAGTTTTCTTAATCATCTCCCCGAATATTTTGCAGATACATATTGTCGGTGAAAATGCTCATGGAGACAAACAGGAGCTGTTCTGTAGTTGTTTATACCTGGCCTTGAATTTCAGCCTGCTGTTGAGTGATGAGGAAAGTGAAAGCAGAATAAATGAGGGCAGTGGTTAATGAGTCAGATATTAAGGCTCTGATAGGTGTTTTTTGTTGATCAAACAAAACCCCCCCCCCCAAAAAACCCCAAACTTTTATCGTGTCACAGGAGAAAAAGTTCTGAGCTGCTGTGAGACGCCCTGGAAGTCTGGATAGAAAATGTTTACTCCGTTTGTGCAGAAACTTAGATACAGTAAATGTCATCAGGTCCCAACTTTAGGCATGAAAGAAGCAGGACCACACGGTGAGAGACAGTCAGGAGAGAACAAGGACGTGAGAGTGTAAACAAAGCATTCGCGAGAGAGTCAAACAGTCCGTAAGTTACTATAAGCGACAACATGATCAGCCGATTTATCGCCGTTGTAGAATGCCACCATATTACATTCTTGGGACACATGAAATGTTTTGAGATGCAGCTCTGAATTCTGACTTACGGTCAAGATCTTAATCCACGCTGCGTAGAGTGACGCATCACAACCCACGTTACGGACTGTTCTTCCAGTGGTAGCATTTTTCTGCCGGCGAAAACATCCTGCAGCATTGAGTAGAAGATTACTTCCAGCCTTAGGCACTTTATCTTAGCAGGTTTCTCAGTCTTTACTGCATGCACTGAGGTTTTGCTCGACATTTTTTTTTGTTACTTTAAAGAAAAAAAGAAACCTTGTATATAATGATACGTATGCCATGATTTTGTTGTCATATCGTTTACCCCTAGCTTTTGTTGTTCTCCCCGATGCTGGAGTCTGATGGCAGATCACTCTGGACCTGCCTGGTTGGGGTTCTGAGTGGAACAACATAAAAGCGTTCACGCTGTTGTCAGGATTATCCATTGCCTGGAGCCCAGAAGAGCAAAATTGATTGTGCTCCTCTGAGGACAGCAGTACACACTTCCCTGTCGATTACAGTGACACTGAGCCAATCAGCCTGTGTGTATAGGTGCGGAAGAGGAGAGTTGTACATGTCTAAGCATTCACAGCTGCTCTATGAGTTTACCCTCATCAGTCTGGGAGGAAAAAAGACAGAATATCTATCAATTTCTGCTTTCCGCTTGTTCGCACGTCATACAATTGGCCTCTCTGGCATTCTGTAGCGTTAGGCCCTTTCTCATACAAAACCCGCTGATGTATCGGGTAAAAACAACACACGCTAGAACATATTCCAGTGATACGAAGGAATTTGCATGCAGGTCTGAAGGTGTCATATGAGACGTATGAGGCAGACGCGAATTTCCTTTTGAATCTCATGAATATTCATGAGGAAAGCGCTACCCAGTTGGCTGCCGAATAAAAAACTCATTAGTATTCATCAGGAAAGTGCTAGTGAAAAGCATCAACCGGCCAATCAGGTAGCACTTTATATTCATGAGTTTTCCCGGCCAGCCTGTAAAAAGGAAATTCGCAAGGCGGACAGGAGCAGAAGACGGAGCGGCTACTTGAGACAAAAAGCAAGGAGGTATCTAGTTTTTCTCTGGCAGCAGCGAATTTTTGTCACCGACCAGCAACGTCACAACCAGTGACAACACGCTAATCCAGTGGGTCTGATTGCTGATTCCCACCGGAGCTGTGGTAAAAGATTACCGTTAATGTGACTAGGTCACCAGGGGATAGATTAACATTTGGACTTTACGGTTTTGCTCCCGTTCCCATACGATACCGTAAATAAGCGGTTTTCAGTGCGAAGTGGTTAAAGCAATGGACTACCGGGCTACTGATTGGAAGGTCATGAGTTCAAATCCCCTTGATCAAGGCTCTTAACCCTCAACTGCTCAGTTTATCCTCTCTCAGCTGTAAGTCGCTTTGGATGACCGCGTAAGCCAAATGAAGCAAAAATTCCATAGCGTGGTGGGGCTCTAATGGTCAACGATCACATTCTGATTACTATAACGTGTCCTCTTGTTGCCTGCCCGCTGTCCCAATATAGTGTGTTCACACCACATTCCAGGAAACTTTTCTAAGCGTGGGTGGATGTTCTGGATCCCTCCGGCTTCCTCCACTCACATTAACAATAACAAGCTGCTGCTTTTGTGACTGTGGAGAAGATCATTGTGCTTGAAAGGGATTAGCTGTTGACGTTGATGGAATAGCTGTAGGTGATTTCCACTTTATGTCACCATTTATCACCATGATCATTTTCATGACTATCATTAGGTGTCGACGCTGTGAAAACCTTTGAGAATCATTGAAACAAGTTACTGACTGCATGTAAAAATTCCATTTTTGCACCAAGTCCTTTCTAGGGCTGGGCAATATGACTGCATGATATCTAATCACTGAGCGCTTTATTGGGAACAACTGAACAACTGCTCATTCATGCCATTATCTAATCAGCCAGGTAATGTTCACATCAACCATCAGAATGGGGAAGAATATGATCTCGGTGATTTTGGCCATGGCATGATTGTTGTTGGTTTGAGTATTTCTATAACTGTTGATCTCCTGGGATTTACCGAGTTTACTCAAAATGGCGCACTAAAGAAAAACCATCCAGTGAGCGGAAGTTTTGTGAAACGCTTTGTTGATGAGAGAGGTCAGAGAATGGCCAGACGTACCACTCTGTGCAGTTATGGTGAGCGGAAAAGTATCCCAGAACGTTGAACCTTGACGCAGGTGGGCTTCAACACATCGGGTTCCACTTCTGTCAGCCAAGAACGGGAAGCTGGACAGGAAGGCACAGGCTCACCAAAACTGGACAGATGAAGACTGGAATAACGTAGCCTGGTTTGATGAAGTTCGATTGTTGCTCATGCACACAGATGGTAGGGTCAGAAATTGGCACCAACAGCATGAATCCATGGACCAAGTCTGCCTTGGTTCAACAGTCCAGGCTGGTGGAGGTGGTGTAGCGGTGTGGGGAATGTGTTCTTGGAACACTTCAGGCCCGTTAATACCAGTCAAGCATCACTTGAATGCCCCAGAGTATTTGAGTAGTCCGGCTCACCGTTTCCAGTTCCTCAATCAGACGCACCTCCCCACCAACCAACACATAGCAGTGAAAATAGGTGTAATGTCTCTGCACGCTCCGTTTACCCATGATCCCCCTCTCCGCATTGTGAGGCAAATTCACATTTACACAGAAATATGAATCGGCCTCGAGTACATGTCGTCTACTCCGTGTTTGAGATCTCGCAGGCATTTAGCCCTGAGGCAACCCAGGAGAAACATAGAGTCGGTTCTTGTAAATATTCATTTTTGTACAGATGTTTAGGGCTGTATTTAATAAAATGTGGTTAAACTGTTAATAATGAGCATTGATATTAGCCATCACTTGGTTTATCCCTGCATGTGATGTACACTTATAAGGGACCGTCAGAACTTTCTAAACCTAATCTAATTTATAAAAGTTGATGCATCACATGAGTGGTATGAGGTCTGTTAGAATAGTGTGACCCCTGAATGTGAGGCATAAAGTAGCAACCAATGCAGATGAAATCCAGGCCACAGTTTCGTAAAATGTGTCTGTTTAGGTTTCCAAGCAGAAATCGTAACGTGCTTTAGCACAAATCCTTGCTGATAATTGGAGAAAAACTGACCGCGTCAGCAAAATGGGATTATGATGTAGTTTTACCACTGCTCCTGGCCCAGCATCATCCCAGTGCTTTTAGACTTTATTAATCTACGGTATCCAATAAGTTGCTCGCAGTGAAGAGTGATCTGGGGAAATGCAGCAGTGCTGGTTGTGACTGTGGTTATGAGTCCGGCCCTGAGGTAGCAGATGGTACAGCCTGACACTCACCATCACATGACCTGCCCTGCTTTTCCTCTCAGATGAACTTCACAGTTTCCTGTTTGGTTGTAAAAGAACGTACCAGGTTTGCTTCTGCGTTGTTAGTTATTTTAGTCTCTGACTTGCTTCCATTCCATGCCCGTCAGTCTTGTTTAATCACTTGTCCTTTCAAGGCTTATTTACACTCCTGTGTGTACCTGAAACACAACTCGGACATCAGAAAGTGTGTTGCGTGTCTCGAGCAAATTTGTCTAGCAACAAGCAGTATGCTAAGTATAGCATCTTACCGATCTAAGAACACATTTCTGTGTCAGGATGCCTTCACATACGTAAGTCTGTTTGAATCGAGCCCTGGTGCTTTTTCCTCTCCGTGTGGTTCGTTGAACCAAGTGAAAACGGCGCAGTCGCGTTCAATGTGGACCAGAACAACCTGTCTGAGTTCGCGTGAGTGAGGTTTTGGTTTTCAAAGCGATTTGACCCTAAATCGACCCGACTACAGGAAGTGAACCAAAATTCTGTGCAAAGTAACCAAACGTGTGAGCTATTGATAGATGTGATGGCGCCCTTAACCGCACTCTACCTCTTTTGAAGCGAACATGCAAGTAACTGGTTAAACTACTGCAAATCTTGCTACAACCAACTGAAATATTCTTGTTTTTATATTTCCTTACATTGGGCCTGTTTTGTTAAGCCGGATGCAGACAGATTAATCTGTGAATCTTTCGTAGCAGCATTTATTCAAGAAATTTGATGTACATGAATATCCCAAAAGGTCAGAAAAACTGTCATATCCTACTTGTGCTCCTGAATGTGTTGAAATCTACACCTGAAAAGACTACACCTTGATTGATCGGCTTCAGATCATATAATTTGCATAGATTGCTTCATGGATTATGTTGTCGAGTTTTTCATGTACGAACGTGATGAAAATGAAACCATTGTTTCCTGCGAATTGCATTAAAGAAAAATTATTTATGAAAAAATTAAAGGACAGACTAAGGAGGAATAATACTAGTTGTTCCATTAAGAAGAAATGCTGGTGTAGAAAAGAAGGACATGCTGGTATGCGTTTAGCCAGAACTTGGAATCTGCAATGGTTTTGATGGTGTGGAATCGGGTTCAGGTTGCCGTGGCATCTTCTTCGAATGCATCACTTCATTAGAGCCGGCTCTAAGTAACCGATGTAGTATGTCTAATGCTGCACGGTGCTGTATTCTCCCAACATCGACCTCCTTACGACATTCTCCTGCCCTTTCGACATGGCGCCGCCGATGGCATGTCGGTGTGCTATAGACTTCTGGCAGGAATGTTTTGTGTGGTTTGACTGTTTTAAAATTAGCTCCAGAATAGGTTGTTCATTGGCTAGCCTTGTAAAATATTCTGTAGCGGTCTAGAACAGGTCAAAAAATCTGATGCTTGATCATTCCTGCTGGTCAGTCGATGTGTAACGTAGAATAGGAGTCCGTAAACGAGATCAGTTTCAGAATCAGCGCCTCGCTTGGTCCTGACAGTTTGTCTACAGCAAAAGGCCAGTACATGGATGACAGTGTCCAGAC
Source organism: Notoglanidium macrostoma (assembly GCA_030068235.1). NCBI lineage: Eukaryota > Metazoa > Chordata > Actinopteri > Siluriformes > Auchenoglanididae > Notoglanidium > Notoglanidium macrostoma. The sequence goes on along the minus strand of JAQQZR010000008.1, from coordinate 8,745,695 downwards.
TAGAGAAAGCATCTTCAGCCATCCGTGAAAGCCAGCTCTGTACTCCAGCGTGTCTCTAGCATGGCATAGACAGCTCTCTGGCACTGCCAGGCAGAACGGAGGGCCATCACGGCCGACTGACACGGCACCACCGAGAAGTGCCAAGTCATCATGGCTTTCTGTTTTATTTATTTATTTACTTCCCCTCCCTGGTTCTTTGCTTTGAAGATTCCTTTAAGCGTGAGACGCTGCTGCACGTAGGTTTTTCCACAATACACGGTGTTGCACGGAGGGAGAACGGAGACCCACAGGTTTAGCTTTTGAGCTCTTATCAGACCTGACAGGCCATGAGTTCAGATCTTACATCTCAGCAGGCTGTGAGCTCAGAGGCCCAGACTGTGTTCGTGCGCTCACACACGGCTTCCAGAAGAAAAGGGAAAGGAAAAGAAAGGCCTGAGGTAGCAGGGTTGTTCTTGCCGTGGTGTCTCGATGTCGCGGAGGTGAAAATTATTTCCAGTTTCACCCTGTTCAAGTGTGATCCAGCAATTAAACAGCAGTTAAACCTGTTTACCAGAGTTGCATTGTAAAACAAGCCCTGCTTATTGAATCTGAAATCCTTTGACCCTGGCTTACTTCATTTATTATCTGCATTAAATCACACTACGTTATCCCAGAGCTTATCAAGACCGTAAGATGAGAAGGTCTTTGAGTGAATTACGTCTACTAATATCCATCTCAAACTTCTTTTAGAGCGGTCAGAACTTAGTAGAAGACACACTGGGACTATAAAACGATGGTATCTTGTCTTCACTGTTTATATTTAGACTTGATAGAAACAAGGGCGTCAAAAAGTCTAATGATTAGACAAGCTGAACAAGGTCTAAAGATAGGCAGTATCCCAAATTAAACCCTATTCCCCAAAGCCTCATGCTGTACCAACAGTGTCCGAGGAATAGCTTATTCGATCATTATTTAAAGGCTATAGATGTTTTAAGAGCTCTGTCTCTAGAAGCTTTGTCTGAATAGTTCTCACTATTTCCAGCGATGGATATCTGAGTAGTAGTTGTGTGTGTGTGTGTGTGTGTGTGTACATACGTTGGTGAGTATAATGTGTTTAATCACAGAGAAGGCCACTGATGGGTCGCTGCAGAATGAGGACTGGACGCTCAACATGGAGATCTGTGACATTATTAACGAGACAGAGGAAGGGTGAGTACAAACACACACACACCTAGAGTCCGTTGGTGACTCATTGCTACACCGGGTGACTCATTCAGTTGCTCTGAAATAATTCTTCTTTCACTTTGGGCATTCTGGAGGCTAACAAAGGTCCTCAACCTTACAGCAGTTGAAGAGGTTTCCCTTGACTGCACTGCTTCACATCATCTGTCTCTAAAATGTTCTCTTTCTCTCTCCGTCTCTGGCGCAGTCTCTCGCTCTCTCTGTGTCACACCATCGTCACAGACCTGCCTCTGTTCCACGAGAGTGAAAGAGCGTCTTGTAGTGCCGGACAACAGCAGGTTACTTTGGCCTGACGTCTTCTTTTGTGTCCGAAGTCGTGGGTGACGACAAGAATGTGGGAAATGTCCTGTCTTTTTCATACAAGCTTTCGGCACAAAGTCTGCGAAGTGAATCTGTACTGTATATAGAACTTCCTTAGCACGACCACATACATGTGCGTCTGGTTCCTCTTTTCAGGGCCTGTGCTTTATAGCCTGCATGGCTTAACAAATAAGACAGATTTCCACCTGTCTCAGACATTTACGGACTTAATTGTGCTTAATGGTATTTTTACCTGCGTATGTATTGTTATGTCCATTAGTGCAGATCAAGCATATGACCGTTTGGGTTTATTTGAAACGTTCCTTGTCGGTAGATTTTAAACGAAAAGTTTTTCGGCTTGAGATCTGGGGAATTCGGATACTTGAACTTTTTGTCATGTTCCCCAGACCATTCCTGAACATTTTCTGCAGTGTGGCAGGGTGCATTATCCTGCTGAAAGAGGTCACTGCTGTTCGGGAATACTTTTGCCATGAAGTGGTGTAGTTGGTCTGCAACAATGTTTATGTAGGTGGAACGTGTCCTATTAACATCCACATGAATGCCAGGACCCAAGGTTTCCCAGCAGAACATTGCTCAGAGCATCACATTGCCTCTTTCAGCTTGACTTTATCCCATAGTGCATCTTGGTGCCATCTCAGGTAAGTGATGCACACACACTCGGCCATCCACATAATGTAAAAGAAAACATGATTCATTAGACAAGGCCACCTTCTTCCATTGCTCCGTGGACCAGTTCTGATGCTCACGTGCCCATAGTAGCTGCTTTTGGTGGTGGACAGGGGTCAGCATGGGCACCCTGACCATCTGTGATGCGCCTTTCTATCATATCATCTTGTAGCATGATCTTTTTCGGCAGTTTGTTCTACTGTGGCTTTTCAGTGGGGTTGGACCAGACGACTAACCTTTACTTTGCACACACATTAACGAGCCTTGGGCACCTCTGACCCTGACACCGGTTCACCGGTTCTCCTCTTTTGGACCACTTACTAACCACCTACAAGACCTGGCGTTTTGTAGATGTACTGAACCTGTCGTCTCACCATCACAGTTTGACCCGTGCCAAAGTCGATCAGATCCTTACACTTGCCCATTTGTCCTGCTTCCAACACATCGACTTAAAGAACCGACTGCTCACTTCCTGCCTAATATCCCACCCCTTGACAGGTGCCATGGTAACAAGATAATCAGTGTTATTCACTTCACCTCTCAGTGGTTTTAATGTTATGGCTGATCGGCATATTTACAAATGAATCTTTCGATTATATCCCGCTGAAATATTAAGACAGGTTTTGTGTGTTTTCTATATTGAAAACTAATTCTCTTGTATCCAGGTTTGGTCAGTCTGTAATTAGCGATTGCAGGATAACTGTTCAATACAGATCCCAGATTAATGTGCTATAATTGCGGTGTCAGTAATCTGAATTCATTCAGATGGAGTAACACATTTTTTAATCTCCACCTGTGTGTGTGTGTGTGTGTGTGTGTGTGTGTGTGTGTGTGTGTGTGTGTGTGTGTGTGTGTGTGTGTGTG
>JAQQZR010000008.1:8686281-8738932 GCA_030068235.1 Notoglanidium macrostoma | reverse complement strand
GTGTGTGTGTGTGTGTGTGTGTGTGTGTGTGTGTGTGTGTGTGTGTGTGTGTGTGTGTGTGTGTGTGTGTGTAGGCCCAAAGATGCCATCCGTGCCATCAAGAAGAGGCTGAATGGCAATCGAAACTTCCGGGAGGTGATGCTGGCTCTGACTGTGAGTATAGCGGCCTGCGGGTTTATATTTGGTAGGGGGCGGACCCACTCATTAGACGCTAACAAGACAAACTAAGTAGTGAAGATTTAGCATGTTTGTGGAGTTCTGCTTCGCTTCATGATTTGATGGTGCACATGTGATGCGCCCTGCCATACCAACTAGAGGCTGTTTATTTTCCTTTAATGAGCTGATTTGTGGCTTCTCAGCTGTGAGCCTCGCTCGGCTCTTTGATTCTTGCCTCATTAGTTTAAAGCCTCGCTTTTGGCTGTCAGCAAAAAAAAAGCTCATCAGCCAGTTGGAAATAAAAACCCTCTATGTTGCCCCAGGTGCTAGAGACTTGCGTGAAGAACTGCGGGCACCGCTTTCACGTGTTCGTGGCCACCCGGGACTTCATCGACGGCATCCTGGTGAAGATCATTTCTCCAAAAAACAACCCTCCCACTATAGTCCAGGATAAAGTGTTGGCACTGATTCAGGTGAGCAGTTTAATCTAGAACTCCTCTCCTCCTAGATCCAGCTTCCCTACTGGTGGCCTTTAATAAGATGTTGGTGACTAGAGTCCGAACGCTGTATGCCCTGTTTATTCAGACAGAGGGTAGGAAAAATACTTGATGCATTAATAGTAAAAAAAGAGCAATGTCTGGTCTGATTCATTTGCTGTAAAGCTTACAATTCCTGACCAGAATTCTTTTTTTTAAATACAGTCAAGGGAGAATAATATTGTAATGTTAATCGTCATCTATTTTTAGTTACTGTCAATGTGGTTAAAATTATTTGACCATTGTTCCTTAATGTTGTATTTAACTTGACATGTACATTTTCCAATTAAATTTACCGATGAACAAAAATAAAAGTGCCTTAAACGGTAGTTGTATATACCAGTTATGTTTTTCTGTGCCTGTATTTCAAATGGCATTTTATTAGGCCTGTAGGACTTTGTATAACAACAATGTTACGCTCCAAGCCCTTAGCCTGAATTTTGAAGTACTTTATATTTAGTTAAAAAAATCCTGTCTAAAGACATTGAAGATCCCAGATTTATTTATTTTTTTTTTAAAGCAGTGCCAAGAAAACCCTACTGTGGATAAATAAATAAACCCAAACCTGAAGCATTAATATTTGAGATAAAATGGATGATATTTTGCTTTTTATGCGTCGCAAACTATCATTAATTTAAGTTAACCTGCATAAGTGTTTTTTGACAGACCTGCAGTGTACTGAAATTATCCACTCTTAATAATTAACCTCTGCTTAATCCAGGAATACTCGTACTCTACATTGCTAGTCTTTTACTTCGAGACGCTGTCAGGTTCCATCACTCGTTCTGCAGTGACCTTTATCATAGAGAGTAGCTGGCTTCTCAATGGCAGGTGTGTCCGTGTTTAATGTGTTAGCTTTTTATCTATCCTGAATAGTCCTTAGCTAGCTGGATGTCCACCAAATGTTTTTACATACAGCAGCAAAAATGCGCGTGACTACGAATGCAGAGAGTCAAATGTCTATACTTTGTGTTTTGTTTGCAGGCTTGGGCGGACGCGTTCAGAAGCAGTCCAGACCTGACCGGTGTCGTCCAAATTTATGAGGAGCTAAAGAGGAAAGGTGTCGAGTTCCCCATGGCGGACCTGGACGCTCTTTCACCAATCCACACGCCACAGAGAGTACGGCAGCCAAGTCATGCAACATATTCTGCTATTTTGCTGACATTTTTTCTTTTCCTTTATGAATCCAGCACATCACATGCAGATTGTTCCAGTCCTTAAGCTTATTATGTTTCATTTTAAAGGGTAATGCAGCATGTACTGATACTTGTTTATCTTCTTTTATTTATTTATTTATTTATTTTTTTTTTGTGAATTAATCAGGGAGTGCCAGAGGTTGATCCAGCCTCACATAAGTACAAAGCGCCTCCCCAACCCAAGCCAGCATCCCAGACGCCTCAGACATCTTCGGCTAGTGGCTTGCCAGCTCAAACTCAAATGCCAAACATGACGGGGCCCATTACACCAAACCCAGAGCAGGTCAGTCACACCATCAGGCATTGTGTCTTGCATTGTTTGTGCACATATATACAAACCTAATACCCAGATGAGTACACTGGATGGATGAAGTGTTTAATTGTTTTACAATGAGCCGTGGATTTAGTTTTAACCTGTTTATAAAACGAACTTGGTACTGCGTATATTCTGCTGATGCGTGCATGGGTGTGTTTGTACTTTCAAAGATTGCCAGACTGAGGAGTGAGCTGGACATTGTGCGCGGGAACTGCAAAGTGATGTCAGAGATGCTGACCGAGATGGTGCCAGGGCAAGAGGATGCCTCTGACCTTGAGCTCCTCCAGGTCCCAAACCCCTCTGGGTTTCCTTCCGGTTTTCAGCTTGTTTTCTGATAAATGCCTGTGTTCAATCATTGTGTCACACAGTATTCTTTTCACATAATGAACAGTCCTGAATGCACCACTAGGGGGAGTAGAAGCACTGTGTATATCAGGAAACCTTTTAATGGATTTCCTTTTCTTTGTAGAAGTGGTCAGTTTGGGGTTTTGTGGGATTGACAAATGGAATGTACTGGAACCAGTATTGACACTATTAATAGACGTTTTGAGATTCGTATCCAACACATCAAACTAAACTACTAGTGTTATATAGTCAAATGAGCAATGTGCAGAGCAACGTGCTGACAACGTGCATGTGTCATGTGCGAGCAGGAGCTGAACAGGACATGTCGGGCCATGCAGCAGAGGATAGTGGAGCTCATCTCTCGTGTCTCCAATGAAGAAGTCACAGAGGAGCTGCTCCATGTCAACGATGACCTAAACAACATCTTTCTTCGCTATGAAAGGCAAGTGCTTATGTATGAAGTCCCAGGAAGCCTAAACGAGCGATTCCTTTCTGATGCGGTTAATATTAGTCAGTGCACGTACAAAGTATAACGATCGGTGACTTTGCCATGTCTGCATGTAATTCACCAGGATTTTAATGTAAAGTGAGCGGCCTAATCTCGCCCATCACAGGGCTCGTCTATTCCATATGGTATTTGTCAAAATTGTGCATTTATACTTGAATGGTTTCTTTGAGATTAACTTATCAAGCGAAGATGACTGTTGTAACACCAATACAGCGTTGATGTCTGAGTCCTGAGTCTCCCAGCTTGTTCTATTGTATTTTAGTTCCTCTTGAGTGGCAAAACAGACTGAGAGTCTTGAAAGGAGGGATGTTAATCAAGAATGCTTATTACAATATATGCCTTTCTTTTCAGATCTGTCTGAACAATGCTGCACTAAAATCTGGGATCATACCGATATTTTTTAAATTGAAACGTCACTCCAAGAACAGGCGTACTTTAAAACGTTTAAGACGTACATAAAAAAGTATGTAACAGAAAGGTATTTTGTTGCGCTGACTGATTCACGGTTTCTGTGCTTACAGGTATGAGAGGTACAGATTGGGCCGGAATACACAGAACAACGGGGTGAGCTGGAATCTGCTGAATTTACAATCCTCAGGGTATCTTATAATATAGCTATAATAATAATAGATATAATTCTAATCCATATATTGTTTATAACCTAGTTAATCTGTATTACGCTGCCAGTCCTATAATGCTTACTTGATACTTTGTACAGAGTTGAAGTTTTACAGTTTTACCCACCTAGTGTGTGTATGTTGCATGCTGATGTGCCAATGGTTATTTTATTTGTTTGTTTGTTTGTTTATTTTGTGTTTGTGCTCTGGATAGCTAATGAAGGCAAGTATAGTAGAATTCCAGCATTTGTGATTAAAAATGGGTGAAGGTAAATATGGGGAAAGTTAAAACATGGCTTCCGTGTATGTCATGTGACATGTCTGGCATGCCCCCGATGACATGTTTTAACTTTAACTTGCTGTAGAATACGCTAGAGCAGTCCTATTCATCTTTTACCCCGCCTCTGGCTCACACACACCCACTCTTGCAGTTGTCTGTGGTATCTTGATCCCATAGCCACTTCCTCTCCACCTTTATTTTCCAATAGCAGCTGGACAACAACACTTCTGTTTTGAACTGGTTCCTGTGTATGTGATGGTGTATTGCGTAGTGTATAGTAAGTGACCATGTGTGATGATGTGCAGGTGTTGAATGAGGCTTCAGTGGAGGATAACCTGATAGATCTGGGTCCAGGCTCCCCGGCCGTTGTCACTCCTCGAGCCAGCGCTGCAGCCACTCCCACACCTCCCTCCAGCCTGACTGCTGCTGCTACTGCCCCGTCACTCTCCACGCAGCTTGCAGGACTGAGTAAGGCACACAAGCACAATCATGCAGTTACAGCCTATTATTTTGATCAATTGTAACAACTGTAATGGTCCACTTCACATTGATGGCAGAACCCTGCCCATGACCTTCACAGCTCTAGGCACCTGGTGCCAACCAAGGCTGACTGATTATTAGCTCCTGTTCCTGCTGATGGCCAACCAACACATACTGTATGTTTTGCAGGATAGGAAGTAACTTGCTGATTCCATTCCTACTGTGTGGCTGGGGCACTGCAGACATTTTGACAGCTGGTATCTGACCACAAACTGAATTGAACAAGCTTGTATACATTTCACTATAGCACATAGCTATCCAAAAAAACAACAACATAGTATTCACCACGTGAAGACATCACTTAGCCAGCAAGGTTATTTTTATAGCTGGAAAAAACAAAACAAAACAAGAAAGTCTAAGTAAGAATAAGAGTACATTATATGGCCAAAGGTTTGTGAACACCTGACCATCACCCTATGTGCTTGTTGTCCATCCCATTCCAGAATTAATCCCATCTTCGCTGTTATAATATCCTTCATGATTCTGCACACAGTCTGCGTTCCAGTCTTCAACAGGAACATGCTTGAACAGCTTTCGGCTTGATGTCTTGGTTTCCTTACAGGGGAATTTTACTGCTAGAGCATGCAAAGGCAATCTGATACTGTTGTGTGCGTCCCACTTTGTGGCAACACTGACATATGGGAGTGATGGTTAGGCGTCCACAGACATGTATGTTATAGGAAAACCCTACTTTGGACACAACTGTGTTATTTGTATTTTGTCTTTTTTGGCTGCTTCATGGAATTCCATCACGGAGACACTTGACATATTTTCCCACGCTGCCACACATTTTCCTCAAAAAAGAAAAGCCTATTGCTATGTATGTGTGGGTGGTTGTAGTTTAACATGGATACTGTCTGCCATTGTAAAGTCTACGGTGTGGCAACAGTATGGGACACATTGTGTGAATGAGCTCCAAGTGACAGAACCCCAAACAGGCCTGGCAGCTCCAGGATATTTATATTACTAATGCACAGGCCACACACTTCCCAGATCAGTCAGGTAATCAATTATTCATTGACTTTATGATTCTGGCTATGTGCAGATTTGGATTCAGAAAGTGTCAGTGGCACTCTGAGTGCACTGTCTGCTCCCAATCCCCGTGATGACTTCGACATGTTTGCCCAGACCAGAGGCAGCTCCCTTGCTGACCAGCGCAAAAAGTAAGCCCTCTGAACCCAGATATTAAACTCAATAATGCCTCCAGTTATTTGCTTTCTCTCTAAATTTTTCCCCCTCTCTCTGTTCCAGCGTGAAATATGAAGATCCACAGGCTCTCGGTGGCCTGGCTTCCGCTCTAGACGTCCGACAACAAAACGCTACTGGGGTGAGTGCCACACTGCATGCTGGGAAATATCACTTTTAACTCTTTCTCCAACCTGCCATGTGTCATGTGATGTAGGGTTGCGGTTGTATGAGATGTTCAGGGCTGGTGTGACTCTTATTCTACGTAACTAATATCTGCATGGCCTTGGTGTGTGTTTACTGTAGCCCACTGTAGCTCTAACTAACCGTGTTCCAGGACTGCTTTTAAGTAGATTTGCACGCAATATTAAGGTTGCACTGAATTTCTATTTGAAATTTATGCTAGGTATTTATTGACAATTCATATATGTAGATAATGGAAGCCACTGTTAGGATAGGGTAAGAAAGTTCACCAAGTTCGTCCAATAGCATCCATCCCTCTCATCCCAGGGTGCTTTAATGCCAGATTTGATCTCCAGTTATCACCAGTTCATATGTACTAAATAATGTATTAGAATTTAGCACCAAGAGTTATTTGATCAATAACATTACACGATGATACTGAGGATGAATTATTTACGCTCGAGGCCTTGCATTGTAAATACAGTTTGTAAAGCGTGAATCAGGCCTGAATATCAGATGTATACAGATATAACTGGAGAACGTGGAGGTATAACAATAAAATACTAATTGCAGACTTGCAGCCACTCAGCCAAGTCTTATCAGTTTTGTCTCTGTGAATAGATGTACATGAAGAGATAATCAAGCCATTATTTATCACCAAGTACATGAAGACTGTGATTACTGCTGGTGTTCAGTGCCAGGTGCGATTGAATGTTGAAATCATCATGCTGAAGTCAGTGTGCCGTGTTACTATAGTGCAGCATTTACAGATCAGCCCACTGGTCAAAGTTTATTCCCTTTTTTCATTCCACCTTTCTTAGGCGATTCTGTTATCATTTGTCACCCTATTTCTATATCTATTAATAGAGTTCTACACCTTAAAGATGGCAGTCACATGTCATTTCTGTGTTTCTCTTTCCTCATTTCTCTTTTTCTATCTTCTTTTTCTCTTTATGGGGTTGGGGGATGAGGTTGGGTTCTGTTTCACATTTGTAAGGTGTCTTCTGTTGTTGATTCAGCCGAGTGTAAAGAGTGATAACGCAGAGTTGGAGCCCATAGACAGCTGGCTCATTACCCAAGGAATGGTGAGGACTTCACCAGCAGCACTGTCTCCTCCTCAGTGTCCTCCTGCGTCCATCCACCCCGTCATCCCTACCCCCTCACCACCGCTAAACAAGCCCATCCCATACAGTAAAAGGGAGAGCCTACATACCATCTTCATTAATGTAAAATAGACTTTGATATAATGTCATTGAATTATTTAGGATTCGGTTTCACTTGTCAGTCATTCGACTTATGAATATTTGTTTAGCAAACCTTTCGAACGCACACGGCCGGAATTGATTTAAATCTATTTAAATGTCCTTTTCGTATTACACACAGTTTCGCTTTAAGTGAACTCTGCTCTTCTTCTGAAACTGTAGGCTTTGTCCTTTCAGAAAAGTCATTTCTCTTTGTCTGGAAGCCGAAGCTTTTCAGAACGCTTCAGGGTCTGCAGATTTCTCTCAGGCCTTTTTTTCTTCACCCTGTCCCTTTTACTGTGGGCCACTCCATCCTCCTCTGCCTTCTCTGCATACTATGACTGCTGAAATGAAAAGACCTGCTTGTTCCTTGGGACAGGTGTGGATTTTCATAACATTTACCAATAGGATCTGGTGTTTAGGTTTAAACAGCCCTGGTTCATTGAAGGATCATACTGGTATTGACTGGATATATTTACTGCACCAATGAGGGTTGTGTCTGAAGAAACTGAAATATTTGAAAATAAGTTTTGGAGCTAGAATACAGCGCCTTGTATAAGTATTGGCACTCCTTATTATTCCTTTTTTTTTTTTAATTATTACAGGCTGGAATTACAATGGCAGAAATTGGGATATTTTTTTACCACTTGATTTAACCAATTACCAAGTCTTCTGGAATATGTTTCTATTATCTGTGCACATCTGGATGCTGGGGGTGAATACTTCTGCAGGGCATTGTTCCATTTTGATTTGCACAGTGCAAAACTGATGTGATCTGGATAGCACATTTTTATACTGGTACAGCTTCATGCACAGGGCTGGTACACACCGTTAACTGATGAGCCTGACCTCGCTCAGCCGTCTGACGCTCATTTACAGGCTTTGTAACAATAATTACCTACTCTGCATTTGTATGCTCCTCCAACAGCTGTTCAGTGAGAGCTTTTCCACTCACTGTCATTTATTATGAATAACACTACAGCTAACTACATTTCATAATGCCTAAATGACCATCACAGTTAAATGACTGGCATGTTCATCCTGTCCTAGTATTTACCTTCGACATGCTTATGGATTACTAATCCAGCTGTAGTTAAATCCAAACTGACTATATGACTATTTTTGCATCTGCATGAAAATAAAAATATGAATCTGTTTGCACCCAATTTAGTCATAAATATTTAGCCTAAGGTCAGCTAGCTTGCTAGTGAGGATGGTTTATGCAACTCTGATTTGCACCACACAATAGTCTAGTTTTAGCTAACTTGCTCATGCTTGTTTAATTACAAGACAGGGTACTTGGCAAGCTCGCTGGTGTTACTCTAGCAAACTTGGCTAGCTAATGTTGGGTGAGGCAATCATGGGCAACAGAGGTGGACAAATCATAAATTTCTTAGCTAGCCCAAATAAAATCTTCTATGTGTTGCTCAGTCGGGTGTTTTTTTGCTCTAATCAAACATATAAAAACAGATATAGTTAATGTAATGCGATTAACATTTGGTGAGCAAGTTAAGTGCATTCATACAGATTAAGCATTAGCTTCTTCTAACAGTTTTTAAAGTAGCAGATTATCATTGTGCCTTGGGCAAGAAACAGTTTTCCGCTGTATGATGTGTTTCCGTCATTGCGTCGGATGAAAAAGCCATTCAAGTCTAGCATCTAAATATTTTCTCTCATATGGTGCATGGAGCATTGTATGATGGCTTTTGCTCAGTTCAGCAGTCCTGGCTGGTGGAGGTGGTGTAATGGTGTGGGGAAGGTTTTCCTAATAAAGTGCTTGTTGGGTGTATATACTGAAAGAGAATGTTTATTTTGTCAGAAAGGAGTAGCTTTTTTCTTTCTGGTTGTTGAACTTGTCAGCTGTGAAACTATATAAAAAGCACTGACATGAAATTAGCTTGTTCTGACTCCTGTTTTGTCCACCCCTGTGTACGATAACCACATAGCTGGCAACATTAGTGCCATGTTGTGTGTTCATATAGCTGGCCATCTTAGGAATTTTTTAGTTGGATGTTTAAGGGTACGCATCGCTGTACTGTGTGGCCAAATGTTTTTTTCCACCTGTGTGCAAACGGAACTAGGAAGCACAAAATGGAAAACAATAGAAAAGTACCTGTGGGTAAGTGTTTCAGGATGTGGCAAAATCAACTGAGGTAAATATAGCACATTGTAGGGTGTTTCAACTGTTGAATGCTTTGTAAAGATTTAGAGCTGCTTTGGAGCTTGAGTGTTTTACTTTTTAGTCACACAGACATCAGTAATTTCATCTAAGAACTTCTGAATGTCCTAGCATAGATATTTATGTCTTGCGTGCAAGAATATAAGCTTTTTTTTTTTTCTTCTCTAAAGAATATTTGCTGTTGTATTGTCCTCTTCCTGGCTGAGCTTCACCACACTTCTCTCCATACAGCTCCTCATTTTTCACTGCCTCTCACTGCATGCTGTACAATATAGCCACGTTCATGCTTGATGTGCTGTGCGTGTGTGTGTGTGTGTGTGTGCTGGCTATGTGAATCCATGCGTACTGTGATTGCATGTGTTGCTGTTGTTATTTTCCTCGCAGAGCTCCTTGTGATTTCATGGTTGTTTTTTTTTTTTTGGTTTTCTTCCTATTTTTGTTCGGGGGGGGCGGCTTTATTTGGTGGCTTTGCTGGGGCCCTTGGTTTGTCCATGGCTTTGCTCCATAGATTCCTGTATCGCAGTCTTCTGTCATGGATGACATTGAGGAGTGGCTCGGTGCTGATGTGGTGAGAATTCTTTACCTTGATTTCATCCTCTCTTTGTTTTCGCCATCACATTCCACGTCCATTTCACGTAACCCAATAAATCTATACAGGTTCCTTAACATCATATATGTACTTGGCAGTCGATCAATCATATTAACACAGTCCGCATTCAAGCTTGCCTTGCGTGTGTGCTCATATCATTGTTGTTTTTTTAATCAGATTTATAGCAATGGGAAATCGATATAGTAAGGTTGTCTGTCCCTCGGCTTGTCTGAGTGCACTAAAAAAGCTAATTATGAGAATGGTGGTTGCTGAATGTTTCAGTAAAATGGTGCAAATTGCTCTGTGGCTCTAGTGAAATGTCCTCATACTCGGCCGGATTGTGTTGTTTTCGTGTCGATCAAATGAAAACGGTATGTTCTATCTGAAGTGACATGTTCATCGTCTTCAGTGAAGGAATGCTTGCATTAAAACTGGTTTGGTATTGTGAAGGTGCTCTGACAGGTGGGTATCATTTAAAGGAGTGCTCCACTGTTTTTCAACCAAATCTTATTCCCAAATATATTTGCATTTCAATAAACTAATACTATTACAGAACGTTTAGGCTGTGTGATGGCATTCTATAATTTTTATTTTTTATTTTTCCCTGGTACTGGAAATGTATTTTAAAGGCAAATGAGGCATAAATAAATATCAGCTACTTGTCTCACTAGCTGAAACACTCGGATGTTAAATGTTAAGACAAATCATTTCCAGTGCGTTCAAAGCTTTAGGAATGACTTTACATTTTCAATGCCTATAATCAGTGATTTGACACTTTGAAAATGATGCATATTCTATACTAAAAATGTATATCGTTTATACTAAGGAAACAGTATAGCGTTTTTCAGAATAGTTTGATCACTTAGAAGTTCATTAATGCAAACCACTCCAATACGTCTTGCCCAACATTGCATAGTACCCAAACATGGGTTTTGAAATTAATGGTGGAAAAAAAAGGTTCGACTAATCATTCAAGACCATGTTCATTTTCACCTTGTCAAGTTGTCCTGTATATTACTATCTCTTTTGCTAAAGTAATATGAGATCAAGTTTTCTGGTAGAGCAGGAAAGATAAAGCTTTAAAATCAGATAAGCTAGGAGTCCTCACTAAACGCTGGCAATTAAGCATGACTCATGCAGGCACAATGCAATGTTTCCACACTGACCACGAAAGAATTGAAATATTACTCGCTTGAAAACACAAAGTACATTATTAATTATTATTAATAATTTTATTAATAATTAATTATTAATTATTTCCATGTTGCCCCAGCCGCTGCTCTCGGACCTCCATTAGAAGTGAGTTTTGAGTAAATATGTTTCCTGTTCTGTTCTACATTTCCGTTTGTGGTACTCGTACATATGTTGCAGATACAGTACATAGTTGAAAAGCACTGGAGTATTCCTTTAGCTTTGATTAGACAAGGGACACGACGTCTACGAGAAATAATCCAGCGGTGCATATAATTATTTTGTTTCTTGTGTTCTACTAAACAGAAAGGCGATGAACCTGAGGAGGGAGTGACCAGTGAAGGTAGGAAGTTTAAAACTCGGTGAACCAGTGAATTTTGGATCAATCCCTGCACTTCTGATGAATTGTCATGTGTTGTGTATGTTTTAGAGTTTGACAAGTTCTTAGAAGAGCGAGCCAAAGCAGCAGACGCGGTGTTACCGTCGCCTCCTATAGGCGAGCCCTCGGTGCCTATGAGCGCGCCAAACAGCAGCCGTAAGAAAGCCGAGCGGACTGAGGACAACCTGTTTGCCCTGTAGGTCACTCACGAACTTTAAGAAAAGCCCCATTCATCCCCCTCAGCGTTCCTCTGGATGCCCGCTGCCTTTCCATGCTGCTCTCTGACACACGTTTCTCGATCCATCATGGGACGCTCGGTTCATTTCCACCTCTCAGGCTGCTGGCTGGAGCAGGGCAGCTCCTGTGATGCGGCTCCTCTTCCAGACCCAACATGCTTTCGTGTGTAACTTCAGGGGCAGAGGGATGATCCAGCTTAAACGAGCGAATTTCTCAGCAGCGAAATCTTATTGTAGTTTGAGTCTGTTTTGTTGAGATATATGCCAAGATTATAACTTACTTCTGTTTATTACCAGAAGCCTTGTGGAATCTGGCTGGGAAAAGCGTTATAACGTCTCCGGATTTCCCGTGCAAGTTTACATACTACTAATCAGAAATATGCCATTCCATGAAGGTAATTCTTTAATTCCTGTGATTCAGTGTCATTATACCACTAAGAGAGAATCTTGTACAAAAGAGTGACAAATTAAAGGAAAAACAGACATGACGCGTCTTAGGTCTCCCAAGCTGCCAGAACAGCTTCCTTGTGCACAGATTCTACAACTGCACTTGCTGGATGAAGACCTTTCTTCCAATATATCTTCCCTCAGAATCGTATTTTGGTGATGGTTGAGAGCATTGTCTAACACGTCACTCAAACTCCTCAAACCATTCAGTGAGGCTTTGCTCTGTGAATGGGGGCGGGGTCACCCTGGAAGAGACCACTCCCATCAGGATAGAAACGTTTAAGCGGATGAAGGTGATCAGTCAGAATAACGGTGTATCGATTTGCAGTGACCCTTTCCTCTAATAGCACTTTTCCACTCAGCAAATTACCCATGATCCACGTTGTTGCTATTTCCACCACCATGTGAGTGCAGCTAAAATGGTGCTGACCATTGATCGCTAAAACCCAGCGGAACAGAAGTCCCTGATTAATGTCTCTGGCCGAACTCTCGCGCAGAATCTTCAGCAAATGTCTAATAGTGACTGCCAAAGTCACTTAGTCTTGATCAGCCCTTTCTCTGGCAGATTTAAGAGGCAGTGTCTCAATTTTAAACAGCAATTTCACGATTCAGTTCACGTTTATTCCTCCACCACTAGGTCCGTCCGTTCATCCGTGTGTGAGATCTGAGATTCTCATTAGTGCGATATCTCAAGAATGAGAGGTTGAATGTTTGTAGGATTATTATGGACTTATCATGTTAACCAGCAGATAAACATTAGATTTTGGAATGAATCCAAAAAAGGGTAGCATGTCTGAAATAGTTTGTTTTCGATAGCGTCCTATAGGTTTGAGGTTCATTTTAAGGGTATTTGAAACGTACAAATTTGTAACAAAAAGGAATAGACTTGTTGGCAGCCCCACTGATGCTGCTGTACTCGTTATTTATTTAAGCAAAGTAAAACCTGACATCTAGGGCAAATCCAGCATAGCTTCCTCTTTACTTTGTTTGCACTTTGCATGTAATGGAGCTTAAAGGGGCAGGCTCACCCTTCCTAGAATCCTTGCGCCAAGTAGCGAGTTGCCATATTCGAGGTCATCAATTCCAAAAACAATCCGCAACAATCTGGCGACTTCCGAAGCCATAGATTGACAAAAAAAAATCTTCAATTTCATGTTACAATTTACAAAGTGTTTTTGTATTTTCAATTCTTTCGACTGATCTTATGTTTCCGTCTGGTTATTACATACGTAATGGACCCCGACCAGCCTCAAGGGTGGCCACGAAGGAAAGAACACATGAGGCATATTTTATCCAAAACTTCTGCGTGTGACATGCGAATGAAGAAAAAGTTTGAGATGGGTTTCGACGGTATCACTAATAGAGAATTTCTGGAGGTTTTAAGAGCTAGCAGGTAGCAGTCAGGTGTTTTCAAAGCAAAAACAACGCATTGGATTCGGGGAAGGCCCCTTTAGCGCCCTAGATATTTGCAATTCAGCCACAGATACACAGCTTCTTGTGTGTATTTTTTATTTTTTTTTAAACATTGTCTAATAAGGATGCTCGAAAGACTCTTTCCTCTCGGTAAAGTACTGGCACGCGTAGCTGTGGTTGGGTCCGTGGGCAGCCAATAATTAACTATAACTGAAGATTAAAGTGTTGTCACACTTGTGTTTGAGAGTGTGCTTCATCGTCTTAATTCAAGAGAGAAACACATCTAGAGACATAGTTTTATTTTCATATTTTAGGTAGTATTTCTATCCTTGTGCCTATCAAGTTACCCCCTGGATAACGTATAGAGAAACTTTCATCAGAGCAGTTATAGGATGGGAAAGCAACACACGTGATACATGCGCTCTGCCAGGATATGGAGTAGTAGTCTATACTCAGTATGGGTTAAAGTTTGAGTTATGGTGAATTGTGCTGTTTGGTGGAGAAGCGCTATAAAGGAACAAGCCATACTAAGAAAATACCCCCGGTAGCATAACAGTAGAGTCACCAGGGGTTTTTTCCCCCCTTTAATTTGTCATGTGTTCGTATATACTCAGTTAAACCTGGACACCAGGAGAGGTTTTTAAAAAGGGAAAACCAAAAAAAGTCATTGCTCCTTCAGGGTCTCATTTCTCAGTTACGTTGAACGTTAGTTTGGTGAATGAAATTGCATTGTCGTTATCATGAAAACAGCGACCAAAGACCGTTCAGATGAAACTTGCTCTCATGTAGATTTCCGAAAAAAGAAAAAGGATTTATTAGCTCTTGTTTCAGAGAGCTAAGAGGATTTCCGAACGGTTCTGGAAAATACACTGCCTACTTAATACTGTGTGGAACATTAAATTACGTTAATGGATGGAAATATTTCACAAATACTCATGAAGCATAGTTTCTGAATCAGGTATTTTTGTGCATGGGATGTTTGATTCATAGCAAAAACAATTACAAAAAATTGCACACGAAAGTCTGGGCCACAGTTAAAGAGCCACAGCATTAAAAAGTAAATGGATGGAATTTGTTTTCTGGTGGGTCTCATTTTGCAGGATGAAATTATGGTAGCATAAACTGTACACTATGTATGTATGTGTATACATCAGTATATGTATATGCAACCCAAAAGAAATGAATATAAATGTCTGTTATCATTTGTGAGCAAGTTATTATTCAGAAAGGGATCAAATGAATGAGTTCAGGCGATGCAGTCAGGAGCGCATTTACGTGACTTGGTTCAGATTTTTGTCCGTGATGATCCTGGTAGGTTTTGACATGTTTGCTAGAACAGCTGGGAGGAATACGAGACCGACTGTAAGTCAATGTAGAGAAAGGAGATGAGATGCCTGATGACATTAGGAGTTTCAGATGTGATTTGTGACACTTTAAGGCTGAAGCTCAGTTGTAATCTTGGTGTACACCATCAGCTCTTCGAATGCAGTAGTTCAGTTTAGTGGTCATTCAGCATAACAGGCGCTTCAGTGCATCATTACTCACATATTGGTCCGAACCAGCCAAAAATATATTGATGAAATTTTAACATTTCAGTTGTTCGAATTTGTACACCACTTAATACATCGTACTTAATCCGATACAAGCTGTCAAATATCAGTCCTAAAATGTCAAGTATAGACCAGCTTTCCGTATGCTTTACGTCAATATAAAGCACAAATCGGATGATAACAGACATTAACACCTAAATTACAAATGTTTCCGAAAAGGAACTTTCGACAAAAGTCCCAATTAAGAGCATTCAATTACATACGACTTTATTTTTTTCTTTATAGCTTTGTATAAATTAAAACAATGTGTCAGTAACTGTGTCCTATAAAAAGCTTTGCTTTCCAATAAGGTGGCAATCGTTATTTTTAAAAACTGCTTTAATGAATGTTACCATGTGACATTAAGTCCTAACTATTTTGGTTATTTGTCTCAAACATTAATGTCTTAATGTATTTTAGGATATGTAATAAAGTTTCTTATTGTGATGTGCAATGTTTGTGGCATCTTTTAAGGAAAGACAAAGTGAGTAAACCTTATTGTAAAATTACAACCTTGTTTTCAAATATTCATTTTTAAATGCTTTTCATGGTAAATTACTACCAGTTTACCTCAATTACAGTAATGTGGTCATTTTAATTACCTGTAGGTAACTGTATACTTTAACGTCTTTGATTGCTGATGTAGCTGTACACTTAAAATTACGCAACATAGATACACACACCTGGAGTGTAAAACTGTAAAATTTTAAGTTGTGTACAAAGTATCAAGTAAATAATACACCGTGGCTTGTGTAATGAAGCAAACATAAATCACAGGCCACTTTTGAACTAGGTTATAAAGCAATACAAGGTTAAATGTTTAAAAAAAAATAATCAGGAGAGTGCAGCTCACCCTGCTGTTCCAGCCTAATCTGTATCTTCTTACAGCACAGAAACGGTGAATCGATCAGCCGTTCCCAAACACATCTATAGCTACAAAATGTCTCTCCGTACTGAATACCTGCTTTAGTGTATCTGGTGACAATAAGCTGCTAATGTCAGAGCTGGAAAAGCGCCTATATTCCAAGACTACTAGCAGAAAGCACTAGCTCACAGCATTGCAGCTTTTATTCAACGGCCATAATAAAAGTCCAGCAGAATTTGGTGTAAAATATGACATTTGCATAATTTTACAGACTTACAGAAGTGTTTTTTCGTCTCCATGAAAAGCATATCCTCATTCTAGCTCGGTCTAAAAATCAAACGAAAAGCCAGAGTTTGTCCACAGCAACCAAAGCAATATTCATTTCTTGATTATCATTTATTTATTTATTTGTGTTTTTGTGCTGCTCATGGAAGGGTTTTTAAAAAATGGAAAGTGCTTTACCAATACTCAAACATTTATTGTGAACAGGAAGTACATTCATTTATAATTTATGACATGAGTAAGCGTGCAAAACAGTGTTTTATTAAAAAGGTATTTCGGTTCTCGGTTCAACTGAACTGTTTTTGCCATGTTAGTTAGGAAGAATAAAAATAAAGAGGCTTGGTGACATGGAGAAAAGCACTAAAACCAGCTAACACAAAACGTTCCCCTAACATTAGCATTTGGTTCCCCTTTGATTGTTTTTTTGGGAACCATATCGTTATGTTCTCCTTATTTTTGCTTAATAATGTCAGCGCTGTTCTCAAAACCTTTAAAACTATATTACCTTGTGGTTTGTATGACAATTGGCAAGGAATGTTCACCAAATTTAGGTATTATTTTTTATTTTGGTAACTACAAACTAACCTTCCAGGAACGTTCCTGTAACATTCTTTAAGATCCAAAGGTTGTGTTTAGGTTGTATTTATTTACATAACAAATTAATGTTTGGGGTACAGGTGGCCCTTTAAAGAAACATTGCTATAGCAATTACAATTGATAGCATATTATTTCAACATTTCACTTATCAAAAGCAAATGGATCATGATTCTGTGTTACAGATGTGATTGTATACGGTGCTGATTATGCTACAGGTCAAACAATTCAATTATTTTATTTCAGTATAATAAACTCGACATAGGCTTGTTGCTTATAAATTGAATATTTACACAATTCAAATTAGATTGCTAAATATGTTTAATAAAATTACTGAACTTGTAACTTGTTCATGTTGTCAAGAGATGAAACAAAGGAAAAACAAAACGGCATATAAATAAATTGCAACAAAAAACTATCCATTTTTAACTCGGGTCACCAATGTAGACTAGACGCTGTAGTAAATCATCAGAAATTACTATTTTACCTATATGAAGAATCTGCTTTGATCTTTTTTTCCTAAACTATAATTTGTGTTAATTCACTCGTGGAGACTAATGGAGGCGCTATAAGTGTTTACACAATATGAGTGAAGCTTTGAGACTCGAGCTGAGTCTCATGCCTGTGTCACTTTCGGTCATTGACCCACTTCACCTTATTTCACCCATGTTTCATTCTAAGTGCTTTGTTTAGAAACATCAACTATTCATCATACACCATAGCACGAAGTAATCTAATCACTCATCTCAATATCTGATTTATATTTGAACATATCTTTAAAAAATGTTCCATATTCACCCAATAGTCAAATATATTACATATTTTATTATGCATTATAATGAGTAGGAATATGAATGTTTGTGTAGTGTACAGTTTTATTATTCTGTTATCATATATAACCTTAAATCCTTCCTCATGCAGTAACTTCATTATTCTAAGAGAAAATGCATGATGTAACCACGGGAGCCACATTCGTGATGTCATATCACCCCACTCCATTTCTGTCTTCCTATTGGCCAGTTTCTCTGGTTCTACAGGAGGTGTCGAGTCTGCAGGTCGGAGAAGCTTGAATATCCAAAGCCCGCCCCTCGCGCATTCTGATTGGCTGAGTAAGACATACCCACCGCAGTCATCACTGAGAAGTGGAGAAACCAGTTGGACGTATTGTAAACAAGCGAATTGTTAGACATGATTTTTATTTTAATTGTTTAGCATTTACATTCGCTTAAATCACTGTAATAATAATTATAATCATAGTAAGAAAAATAACACATTCTCTAACATGTTTGTGCATTGCTTGGCATTTTAAATACCGGGTTAGCCTAATCAGGTTAATGTGTAATGATAGTGAAGAACTTGGTCAGAAAAAAAATGGTCAGGGACAAATAATCCAACACAAACTCCCTACAGATTTGTTTGATACACTCATGGCTCCATAGCGAGTTAATTAGTTTAAACTAACAACCTGCAATGTAGCACATGAAGATCATTCCAATACCGGTCCCATACTTGATGGTAGCGTGGGAAACGTGACGTGGACACAGAGCAGTGCTTTGATTGGCCGCAGGAGGTGTCATTCAGGCATCGCTCTCTCCGGGGTTTGCTCGCCCCGTTAGCACGCGCCTGCACCGAGTAAACTCTGTTTAGACAAGTTTGTCTTGTGCGCCAGTGTGCAAATGGCAGTAGGCAGGATGTTGACAGATTAGAAACAAAGTTGGATTTTTCTCAAATCTGAAGAGTCAATGTTCCTGTATATACAGTTGGGTCCTACTTGCAAGAAGTTTCGAGTTTATATGGAATAACGTTTTGTCTTTGGATCTGAATATTATACATCTCAGCTGTAGCGTGAGAAGCGAATCTGCGGGAAAATGAATAATTTGTCTTTTGACGATCCGTCTCTGGATAGCTTGGATCCAAGTTTATCTTTAAATGATCCAAGTGATATTGACACAGCTCTGCTGAACGACATTGACGGTAAGAGGAGCTGTTTGAGTCAGTTTCCTAACCTACTTGTTTACATTTTACTGTGATTGGTTACTTAAATAATCAAAGATGCATTGTGTTTTTACCATTGATAATGCTAAGTCAGTCAGGTAAACAAATACACGTTAGATAAATGCAGATACAGACTGGAGGGAAGTTATAACGCATGGTATGCACAGTTAGCATGATGTGATTATTTTGCTTAGCCTTATCTAAATGTTGTAGTTAATGTGCGTTATGAAGGGAATAATCGTGTGCATAAGCACGTCGTGACTGTCTACAATGTCTAATATTGCAATACAGAGCTATATATTACACATACATTACACTTGTACACACAGGGTGTTTATATAACAGCTCTGAAACAATAATAAATCAGATGGCGTTGATATTTAAAAAAGGTTTCTTGATTAAAAATGAGAAACGTATTATGTTTAGCCATTGTTTGAATTATAAGTTGCATTGGTAGTGGCCACGCCCCCCGAACTTATGCGTGTGACGCCACCAGAGGTTACTTCCGTTCATTCCCCCTACTGTGTCAGGGTAGCGAACCAGCATGGTTCAGTTTTGCGCTTCAGACATCCACTTTTACACTGCCTTTATAATGTCACCTACAACCTGAATAATTTCCATTTTATTTTTAATGTACAGATAATTAAAGTGTGTCTGTTGATCATCATAAATATGTCGCGTTTAAAATTTGTATTTAGTTATGGTGTAACGAACATATTGTTTTTTTTTTCCAGTATGCATTTTAATGGATTTCTCCTTAAAACGCGAGCCATTTCATATAAGGAAGCTGGATAACCGCGAATAACCCCAGTGTCCGATAGTAACCCGCTGTCAGTAGAGCTCAGCGCGCGCTCCTCCCTCCGCGTGTGTAGACTGTGCTGCTGCGCTCGCGCGCTCTCTGATTGGTCGAGAGCGATCACCTCATCCAAAACAGTGGTGTACAGATTCCTGTCTGGACTGTGCACAGACCTGTGTGTGAACCACATGCTGAATGCATACAAATATAGCATCCGTGTACCTTTCATCAATAATAAATAGATTAATGAGGTAACTTTAAAGAAACAGTAGGCCAAATGTAATATATACAACTTCTCCCATTATCCCAAATTATACATAATTAGCCGCAATATGCTTTCTTTAGTTATGCACTGGAGCTACATATTTCATGTTTCTAATAAGTAAGGAGGGAATCAAATGTATGTGTGCCTATAAAATTTAAGTCGCATATTTTGCCTGTAGTTGATGCTTGCCTGGAATGAAAAGAAACTATTTACTTTTGTTTATCCATCTTCAGTAAAAGCTTTATCCTAGTCAGGGTCCCAGAGATCTGGAGCATATCCCAGGAACGCTGGGTGTGAGGCAGTTATACACGTTGGATTGGACATCAGTCCATTATCGCATGAGACACACAAACACACACACATTTACAACTAGAGGCAATTTAGTGTAGTCAATCCACCTACCAGTATGTGATTGAGAGGTAGGATGAAACCAAAGAACCCAGAGGAAAACCAAACAAACATGGGAAAACAGGTGAGAGGTTAAACACCACACAGGCAGTAATCTGAGCTCAGCTTTGAACCAAGGACCTTGGAGACACAGTGAGGCAGCAACACAACCTGCAACCTGTACAGAGGAAGGAAATGGTTTTGTTTTCAAGATGAAGTCCATTTTAGATCACAGCTTGACTCTCAGATTTCTTGGCTGTCTGTGTGTAGTATTGAATACTTATTGCATTAGAGGAGAATTACTTTGACATTTACTTTGACAGTTTTTGACAGACTTGGTAGTTAATACTTCATTTGAAATGAAGCTTTAAATAATTATCATGTGACTGTTCATTAAATAAAAGTTTGGGAGAAAAGCTCCTGAAATACCACAGCACTTGGGAATTCTGCATTGAAATAGTTCCTCCTTAGAGTATTTGCCTGATTGTGCCAGAGTTTGAGAAAGTTAATGAGCTTGGCCAGCCTGTCTCTGTGCCCTGAATGTGAAATCCATTACTGCGATATTAGCAGTGTCCTCATTTTGCCTTGTAAATCAACATTACCTGCCCCAGTGATCAGTAAACTGGTGGCATTTTCCAGTAACCCTGGTTGTTTTTACAGGAGAATCATGCAGAATTTCACTTTCAGTTTGAATATTGATGATATTAATATTGACCCTTTTTTTTTGGGTGTATACACTTGCATTTCTATGTACACTGTATGGCCAAAAGTTTGTGGACCCCCGACCATCACACCCATATGTGATTGTTGAACATCCCACTTTAAAACCATGGCCATTAACATGGAGTTGGTAACCCTTTGAAGTTAAAATAACTCTTCTGGGAAGGTTTGTGGTCGTTCAGCCACAAGAACATTAGTGAGATCAGGCAACTAGAACGTCTCATCAGCTCGCCTCTTTTTTTTTTTTTTTTTCTTTTTTTTTTTTTTTTTCTCTCTCCCAGACATGCTCCAGCTCATCCACAATCAGGAGATGGAGTTCAGCAGCTTGTTTGATCACACCACCTTTGCACCACCACCACCAGCTCCAACGCATGAGCTTTCAGCCCTGGCTCCTTCAAGCTTGGCTCCCACTTCTCGTACTTCCTCCACCTCCTCCTCCACCTCGTCCATCCTGAGCAGCAGTCCACATCTGGATGCTCTGCTCGGTCCCCCCGTCAGCCGCAACTCGTCCACCCCGGACAAGACCTTCCACACGCCAAACTTTCAGCAATCTCCTTCCACCCAGGTGACGTCTACGCCTGTGACCCCAAGCCAGGTGAAGCCACCCATAGCTCCAACAGCTCAGCCTGTGCTTCACCCACCAAGCCAGGCTCCTCAGAGCCCTACGTTCTCCTCAAGTCCTCAGCAGCCTGTGACTAACTACGCAAACCAGAATGGATACACTGGTATGGGTGCTTGAACTTTTATTGTTTATATTTAAGCATCAATTTGAGAGATTGTAGTAGAATTTCCTAGATTATTAGTTTTATCATGCTAGATACCTAATACCTAATCCAGCAGAAATTTTCATCATCAAACCATAAAAATATTATTTAGAGGTCATAATTTTTTCCATTATTACGGTTCGCTTTAGCAATACCATTTGCTCCATAGAACATCCTGATACTGCAATGAAGGTGACAAGAAGAGTTCTAACGTTTGTCCAGTATGCAACTTATCTTGTATCCTGACACTTGATTCCTTCCTACTTCCTTGTTATAGCTTCCTGGGTCAGTTGGTAATAAGTTAATCATGCTCAATTGTAACGGTAATTACCAGCTAGGTGTTTTGTTCCTTCTTTTCTGTTTCTTTCCTTTTGTTTGTTGTCTGTACTTCTGTTGAGCTTGCCAATGGGTGTAAAACATAATAATCGCTCAGCGATACATCAGCGGTTAAAAGTTTGAATGTAGTAGATTAGACTAAATATGCATTTATCATCCTCTTAAAGATCTTATGGTTGAAATTTACTTCTAAGGCAAACGTTAATGACCATGTATAAATGTATTATTTAATCAAACTATATTTTTAACATGTAGTTTTCACGTCAAATGAAATGGTTTTCCCACACAAGTAGTTTTCATTTAGAGCTTAGCAGAAGCGATGAGGCGCATCGAGATGGATCAGGAATACTGTAAAGATTTAAAAATAAAATATAGTTTTGATTTATTCACCACTTTTAACGTTCAGTGCATAATTACATGCATGTCATTTAATGACTAAATGACTAGCACATCATTTACATGTATATTTCCTTTGAGGCGGTACAGTCACTTCTCCGGTACATCATGTTTCTCTGAATCAGTGAATCGACAGTCTTTGGGCCTGTAACGGGACAATACTATTCAGCTTGTCTTATATGACACTCCTGTGATACAACACAGGGTTAGAAAGGAACTCGGGTGGAGTGACCCTTTGCTTATATAGTTATCAAGCCGCTGTGTTTAGCTGTCGGCTCCTCAGTGTATTGCCCTCTGTGCACCTGTCTGAGTCGCTTCACGTCTGTTAATAAGCAGGTCAGATTCAGTCCCACCATGGGAAAGTAGTACAAAGGCCACTGAACAGGTCAAGGTACGCAGACACGTAGTTTGGTAGCAGTCTGAGTCATCTTTATAGGTGATATGACTGACTCTCAGGTATATGTAAAGTGACAGGCGTTTATTGTGTATTAGTCATCCAATAGTGAAGACGTAATGTAATATTCAGTTTGACATGATATGCATCATTTCTTTTCAGCATTAAATTTAGTATTGCATTTTTATTGAGGTTTTTTTTTCTCTATTTTTTTTTTCTTTTTTCTTTTTTTTTTTGGCCATAAAGTGCAGTAGAACAGCTGCTCAGACACCTGAGGCTCACAACTACATATTATTATAATGACTTGAATTATAATTACTGAGCCTGATTTTAAAAGTAATGAGGTCATTTTAAAAAAAGCACGTTTATTTAAAATAGGTGTCAGTGTTTGGGAACGAGAACAGTGTAGTACTTGTGGGAGAAATGTGTTTGAAACATCTTGGGCCAAATTTCATAGATCCTGAATCCCTTTTGTTTGTTTGCATTGAAGTTTTTACGGTGTTGAATTCAGAGAATTTAACTCTCGAGGTCATTTGATACCACATCCTTTTAATGATCTGGCTAAGGGTTTTACCCAAGCTTGCTAATATTCATTTAGGTGTGGTCTTAAATGCCCCATGCTGGTGGTAATGGTGGAGACCCAGAGCTGTGTGTGAAGGTAGGACGTAATGTACACTGCCCGTTTGTGAACATCTGGAGTTCAGGTTTTATTACAGTTTAATCACTATGCAGCCAAAGCAAAATGATACAGAATAGCAATTAAATAAGGAAAGATCTTTGTGATATTAAGCTAATTATCCAGTCTCCCTCTCGAACCCCAATGGGATTCTAAGTGAGTGCTTTATTAAAGGGTAAAACTGCTAAGCCCATAGATAGAATATTCGCAGACAATGCTACTGTTAAGTACATAAATATGTATCGCTCTACAAGTGCGTAAGTTCTGTGAGATCTTTAAGTAAGGTATAATTTAAATAATAGAAGCTGTGAAGTGAAGCTACGTCCTATAAACTTCATTCATAAGGTCTTTATAATTCGTCCAACTGAGGATGAGGTAAAAAATGACACGAGGGTAAATGTTTTGGATAAGAAGAAAAGATAAAGATCAGATCAAATCAGATTTTTATGTGAAAGGAAGGTTTTTTTTTTTGGAATAATATTACATAAGAATATTTATTTAATATTACAACTATTTATGCTATATTTTAAGTCATCAAAATGCTAGTTGTGCTTAAGCCTAAAAGCGGGCTTTAGAGGTAGATTGTGGTTTTATATTTTTCATTGATCTTTTCTCCCATCTGATTGTAATTTGCAGTAGTCCCTCAGCAGGGCTCTCCCCAGCCCGTGCCCAGCGTTGCCAGCTCTCCACAGAGCGTTCAGCCGGTAGCCATCCAGGCTCAGATCCAGAGTCTGTCTACATCTCCCATCCTCACCACCTCCTCCAGTCCCACAACACAGACTCACGTCCAGCAAGTTCCTGTAAGTGTGACTACATGTACATGCTGGGACATTTTCTGAGTTCTGTATTTCACCATGTGATTAATGTTAGCGCGTGTGTGATGCAGGTCTTGCTGCAGCCTCAGTTCATCAAGGCAGAATCCCTCCTCCTCACCACCTTGAAGCCGGACGTGGCCATGGTAACTACGGTAGCATCTCCGTGCATCACGTCTCTGGCTACATCCACAGCTCCAGTGCAGAGCACCTCACTTCAGGTAACGCTTCTGATCATCCATCCAGGTTTCTCACTTATTACTCATTACAGCGAAAGCAAACAATATTCTGTAGCATTTGTATGCCAGAGCTTTGGATCTGTATTGTAATCCAGCAGACTTTTTGCCACATTTTTTAGAAGCCTCTGTAGATTATACCACTCACTTCCTTTACTATTATTAGATATTAATCATGAATAATAAAGTTAACTTTATGTATTAGAAGCCATAGAGCAATAAACCATGTATAACGGACTAAGAGTTTCTTTGCTATTAGCTACTCATTACGCATATTGTTAACAATGTATAATGCACCGTGATAAATAAATAGTGCTGTAATGTTGAATGCATTTTCATAAATAATTATAACAAATGCATTAAATACCTTATTAATGAATAATGAATTAATGCTATGTTATATTATTTTATCATAGATGTGCAATATGTGAAACCAAATCTGAAGTGTACATCGCTGTATGTTCCTGCGACACATGCTGTTTTATGTATTATATGGCGGTGTTTTATTTATCTCCTGACTTTCTCAATTTTCCCCTCCTCTCTCTCAGGCTCTGATGAATGGCGGAACCATCCTGACGACAGTTCCAGTCGTGGTGGACACAGAGAAGCTGCCCATCAACCGTATAGCCATCAGCGGCAAGCCAGGCATGCAGATCCACAAAGGCGAGAAGCGTACAGCACACAACGCCATCGAGAAGCGCTACCGCTCCTCCATCAACGACAAGATCATCGAGCTCAAAGACCTGGTGGCCGGCACTGAGGCTAAGGTCCGCCTTCTACCCTTTTCTTTTCTTTTCATATATAACGTGTATGATTCCTTCTCCTGATGTTTGGGCTTCAGTGGGTGAATGAATCTCCTTGCCTGTGTTGCAGCTGAATAAATCTGCAGTGCTGAGGAAAGCCATCGACCACATCCGCTACCTGCAGCAGGCAAACCAGAAACTAAAGCAGGAGAACATGGCTCTCAAAATGGCCAACCAAAAGAACAGTGAGTACATCGACATGACATGCGTGTATTTATGCTTCATAAGTAAACAGAATAGCTACATTTGTACCTCTGTGGTTGGTTGCACCATCAGAGCTTTACTGAGGTGGTCATGTCTTAACAGCTGAATAGCACAGACCTTTGTGAGCTGCTCAATAGCCAGTGTTTTCTGTTCTATTACTTCAGTCTTCTTCGTTTTTCAATTTGTCATTCTTCAAAAATTTATTAAACTTGAAACCATGATAAATTTGACTTCACATTGGAAAATTTGTCAGCGTTGGTGAAAGTTTACACCCAGAAAGTTGCAACAAACCCAGCGAAACTTACTTGTTCATCTTTACTTGCGTGTATATTTCCTGTCCTGTAGCAGCGGTTGAGGCTGAACAGTCACTTGTCCTGGCCATCAGCTATAACTGTAACTGTGTTTCTGTAAAACAGCACGGTTCTCAACTTCATCCTGCTGTTTTTGTGCTTGTGTGTAGAGTCTCTGAAAGACCTGGTGGCCATGGAGGTGGACGTGAAGGCTGAACTTCCCACTCCTCCAGCCTCGGATGCCGGCTCGCCCGAACCCAGCGGCTCCTTCTCCCACTGCAGCAGCGACTCCGAGCCTGATAGTCCGATGGGAGAGGACAGCAAGGTAGTATGTTTAGGTTTTTAGTCTTGAACACTTAGGAAAATGTTCCATCTAAAAGAGGATTTTGATAATAGATAATAAATTGTTTTTAGAACATGATCATGCCACAGCTTTCAGATTAGCAATGGTTCATGAAGGAATAGCAGCACAGTGGTGATTTCTGTATCTTTTTCTCTCACAGCCTATGTCCAGTGCTGAGAAAGCTGCTGGAGGGATGCTGGACCGCTCACGGATGGCTCTGTGTGCCTTCACCCTCCTCTTCCTCTCCTTCAACCCGCTGGCGTCTCTGATGTGTGGGAGCCAAAGCAGGGCTGGAGAAGCTGTTCCTCCAGGCCACCCAGGAACTGGCAGGACCATGCTGGAATTTAATAACGGAGGTACGGTCACCTGTAACACACACGATGAATTCTGAAACCCAGTGTGGTCTCACTTATTTACTGGCTTTTACTAGATTAGATACACGGACTCGTACTGTACACTTTACTACATACGTGATCAGTACTTACGGAGTGTGCATTCTGCAGGTGAGTCGTGGGGCTGGATGGACTGGATGCTGCCCACTCTGTTGGTGTGGCTGCTCAATGGTGTTCTGGTAGCTGGTGTTCTGATCAAGCTGTTGGTGTACGGAGAGCCCATCACTAGACCACACTCGGAATCCTCCGTCCTCTTCTGGAGACACCGCAAACAGGCTGACCTCGACCTGGCCAGAGTGAGCCATGCACACATACTGTATATGTACACACCCAAAGAAGCACTTGTTTACATCTGTTAGGATGATGATAATGAGGTCATGATTAATTTTTTTTCAATTAAATTAAATCTAATGCCATGCTTATCAGTCAGTTATCTAAATTTCCAGTGTTGGCTGTTTTCTTCTGTTCCTTTCCACGCAGGGAGACTTTGCCCAGGCCTCTCAGAATCTGTGGACATGTCTGAAGGCTCTTGGTCGTCCTCTGCCCACCTCTCAGCTGGATTTGGCATGCGCTGTGCTGTGGTCCACTCTCCGTCTGTGGCTGCAAAGGTTGTGGGTGGGCCGCTGGCTGGCCTGCAGGGCTGGAGCGCTGCGTGCCGATCGCCCCCTACAGGAGGATGCATGCAAGAGCAGTCGTGACGCTGCCCTCGTCTATCACCGCCTCCACCAGCTGCACATGACCGGTGAGAGAGAGTCTTAGCACATAGCTGATAATCTGTTATATTCATGCAGGTGCTGCTGAGACTGAACGCTTGCTATGTATCTGTAGGGAAGCTGGGCGGCAGCCACCTGTTCGCAGTGCACATGGCTCTGAGTGCAGTGAATCTAGCCGAGTGTGCTGGAGACTGTCTGTCTGTGGCCACACTGGCCGAGATCTATGTCTCTGCTGCCCTGAGAGTAAAAACCAGCTTGCCCCGCCTGCTGCACATCACCTCTGTAAGAACACTCACTGTGCTCTGTCTCGCTTCACCTTCTGTCATATACATAGCTTTTCTCACCCTGAGCGAGTGCACAAAGTCTCTGTATGTACATCAGTCTCTCTTTTATGACTCTCCCAATGTGTGTGTTTCTCTCTTACACTCTGTCCTGGTTTCTCCCTGTGTGCCTGTCCATCTATTTCTCTCTCTCTCTCTCTCACACACTCTGAGTCTTATCCATTTGTGTCTGTCTGTCTCTTATACTCTGACTTTCCCTTTCTCTCTCTCTCTCTCTCTCTCTCTCTTTCACTTTTTGTCTGTCTATTTGTCTGAATTTCACTTTGACACACTGTCTCTGGCTTTGTTTCTGTGTGGCTTTCACTCTCTAATTCAGAGACTCTGTCTCTCTCTTTGTCTCTCTTTTGTGTCTGTCTGTCTGTGTCAACATGTAGGGTAATCATCCATTAATAATCAGATTGAATAAAAAATGCATAAAGCTAAATTGGAATAGAATAAACTGATTGACATTTCTATCTGATTAACCCCTTAAACACTTGACTTATTATTTACTTGTTCTTCTAAAAGATTTTTTTTTCTGTAACTTGCCTGTATTATTCTGTAACATCCTGAATTATCATTGGCTACTTGACAGGACACTAACTGTCCCTCCATGCATACACTTGCATTTGGTTTGTATGTATATATGTAAACGGACTTTAAACCAGGCTGCCAAGTTAAGGGTACATGTAAACAGTGCATACAGTATCAGCAATTTGAACAAATTCATTTGTATTGACACACACAGTGTACACAGCCTATGGGACATTCACATGCTGACACGGTTGACTGTCTGTCTCTCTTTCTGTCCCTGACTGTTCATGTCTCCTTTTGTCCCTATCTGTAGCGTGGCTTTCTGAGTCGTGCTCGACAGGCCTGTCTGTCCCCCAGTGGCAGCGTTCCTCCCGCCATGCAGTGGCTCTGCCATCCTCTGGGCCATCGCTTCTTTGTGGACGGGGACTGGTCTGTACGCAGCACCCCTAAAGAGAGCATCTATAGTCAGGCTGGAAACACAGGTGAGCCCTTTATATTTTGTGGTACACTAGTAAAATCAAAAGGCAGCCTGATATCTATAGCTCAGTGGTGGTGGGGTATTGTGAAGTGAGCACGTATAATAAAGGCTCACACTTCTGTTTATATCATGTTCGGTTTCAGTGGATCCTCTGGCTCAGGTGACTCAGGCTTTCAGGGAGCACCTGCTGGAGAAGGCTCTGTACTGTGTAGCTCAGCCACGTGGAGACAAGAGCCCCAACGAGGGGCAAGGGTGAGTCACTCTTAACTCTCTGCACTTTTTTTTCCCCTCATTGCTTTTCTTGCCAAGTGTATTCATAATGTTTACCTATTGAAAGGTTTAAAAAAAAAAGATTTAAAGCCAACGTTCAGCTGATATTACAAGCTTCCAACTTGCGTTCGCATACAACTTAAACCAGTTTTCTGAAAGCTCTGACTTATTCAATCATTAATCAATCATTTACCACACATTATGTGTTGTCCCACAGTGAGTACTCTGATGCCCTGGAGTACCTGCAGCTGCTGAACAGTGCCTCTGACGCTGCAGGAGCTACCACACAGGCTTTCGCTATCGGCTCCAACATGGCCACCGTCACCGGTCAGTCACACTGCAGTCATTTTCAACAAAGCTGCCTGTGACATGTTTATCAGTCAGGTTAATTGAAGTTTCTGTACGTGCACTCAGTTGTGTCTCTGGCCTCTAGGCTGTGACCCTCACTCAAAATGGTGGTCGTCAGTTGCCGTGGTGATTATTAACTGGCTGCAGGGAGATGACGTGGCAGCAGAGAGGTTGTATCCATCGGTGGAGCACCTTCCACGCAGCCTTCAGTCAGACGAGTAACTATCACAGGCACAACACCTGCATACCTGTCCTAATTACATCAGTGCTGGAAAATGTATATGTATCTCTTTCTTGATCTCTAATCATGATCACAATTATTGGTTGTTCGAATAATTAAACATAACTCATTAGATACTGGCTGAAGATAGTTAGCTCATGCGTGATTTCAGCATTGACTGACACAGTTGTCCATATATTGAGCATTTAAGAAGTAAATATAAATACATTACAAGATTACCACATCCTAACCAATGTTGAAAATGTGAGAGAGCCTTGGATCATCCAACAGTCATCAAACCACTAACACTTCAAAATCTTGTCTCAAATAAAACACCACACCACTGAGTCACAACCTGGGATGACGTGAACAATAAACAAACTTGACTTTATATCCAGACAAACATGGCAGATGACAGTTCAGCTCATGGACCTGAGTGTATATGCTTATTTTTGACTGCATCACATGTTGCTTAGCAACCAAAAGTACTGTTAACAGACTACACCGTGTTGCTGAGGAATTGTTTGTCGTAAATATTATTCACAGTAACAAATGAAATCATTTGGATTCTGTAATATTATTAAATTTTTTAAAAGTACTAAACCTGTTAAGTGCTTTACAGTAACTTTATCAAGGGGGGGTTAACTTGCACATAAGGATGCACTTGTTCCTGGTAAAGCACATCCTCTAATGCTTTTAAATCGGAGCAGCCAAGACTGTGAGTAGATTGGAAGAGTTAATATCAGACTTTGCAAACGTAGCATCACAGAATAGTCTGGGAAGTTACTTGTTTAAAACCAGTATGAAAGAGGTGGTCAGGACGGGCAAATCGGCATCAAAATCCTGATAACCAATTTAGACTTCATTACCTGTTCCACCAAAAAGGTCTTGAGATTTCATGTTAATGCTTTCAGTGTTGATTCTCCAACAGATGGCTGTCATCACTGTAGATATCATTTGGAGTGCATTGTGTGTCTGTGCTGCTTTGCGCTTCAGCACTTCTGACTGTTTGTGTGTCTGGGGTTTTTTTTTTGTTTTTTTTGTTTTTGGCAGAAGTACACTACCCAAAGCCTGTTTGAACATGTTTAAAGCAGTGCGCGCCCTGCTGGCCAAACCAGAGAACAGACAGCTGAGCCTGAGCTATTGTGAGAAAGCCAGCAGCCTGTTCAGAGACAGCCTCAATCTGGGGCCACACTGCAACAGCAGTACTTTAGACAAGGTACACACACACACACACACACACACACACACAGGCTCAGGAGTAACTAGTGGAAAAAAGGCAGGGGAAACTCGCTCACTGTATGTGAGTATTTAAGTAGGTTAGGTAGGGGTGTGTGTGGGGGGGGGATGTGGGTGTGTGTGTGTGTGTGTGTGTGTGTGTGTGTGTGTGTATACAGGTGAACTCGTACTCTCTTGGCCTGAGCTGTGGTGCATTGTAGTTGCATTGCATGTGACTGAACAGAGTGCAATGTTCCTGCAGTGCAGCACAGAGCTGAGTCGCTGTGCAGGAGTCTATTATTTTTTAAATTATAGTTTAGAAAATGACTTACAAATAAAAAGTGAAAGTACTAATTGCATAAGTATTTACCCCCGTTAATGTGAAACCCCTACATAAGTTCAGATCTTAGAGATCTGATAAGAAGATATTAGATCCAAAGGAGCATTTATTGAGTTTTCACACACACACACATACACACGCGCACGCGCACACACACCAAGATAGACGTGTGCATCCTTGTGAGGACCTTCCACTGACACAATAATTATATTATGCAGTTAATAAGTGCTATGCCTGCACCTAACCCTAACCTCTGTAATGAAAAGGAAACTTTTTGGCTCTTTTATTTTTCCTATTTTTGTTTAAAAAACAAACAAACAAAAAACATTTTCCTTATGAGGTCATCCAGTTGTCCTCGCAAGGCCAAATTGTCAGATCTTACTATCCTTGTGTGGACATTTGGTCCTCATAAGGGTGTAAAAGCACATGCGCGCACACAACCATTTAAACTGCTGAAATGTCATAATGTCAAATAAGTATATATATTGCACTGATAGCTATTGCTTTTAAAATGATTTTTAGGTTATTGAAGTCAATTAAACAGTTAATTAGGCTTATATTGAGAATCAAGAAGCTGCTTCTGATTATTATTATACTCCTTGTCTCATTCTGCTTCTGTCTGTCTTTATGCCTGTAGTTGGTACAGTTGTTACTGTGTGATCTGCTGCTGGTGACACGCACCAGTCTGTGGCGAGAGCAGCAGATTTGTTCTCCTGCTTCCCCTCAGCAGAGCTCAGCTTCAGCTGCTTCTCCCACCGAGCTGCAGGGCTTCCAGCAGGACCTGAGCTCCCTGCGTAAACTCGCCCACAGCTTCCGACCCGCCATGCGCAGGGTAACACACACACACACACACACACACACACACACACACACACACACACACACACACACACACACACACACGTGACTCATACATATGCTATAAATACCCATACACGAGTGCAGAGGCCTACTGCTGCTCCGCTGCTGATGAAGGATACCGAGAGGAAGCATGTGGCCACAGCTGGACACAGTTGGAGTGGATTCCAGCTCTTGATCTGGATTTAGTGATTTAGACGCTCTCATGCTGACACGCTGGTATTTTCCTCATGCATAGCACTGAAATAGGCCACTGCTCTGAAAATCGCTGAGTGCTGGGAAGCTGTTTTTAACCACTGTGGCTTGTGAGAGAAGTGGAGTTCTACATCAGCATTCCAGTGGAGTCCTACATCAGCGTCAAAAATAGTACTTGCTTGGCATAATATGTCATTTTCGGTTTTTGCTAACTTTTTCAACTTGTATTCCATTTTGGGCTAATTAATTATTGTTTTTAATAATTAATGTGGGCAATTGATATATGTAGTAAGGTATGAAGGTTTGGTTACGTCCTGAACGGGCCACGTGGCGCAACAGAACAGCAGGTTTGAGGACATCAGAGTGCAAACATATGCTGAAGAGGGTGGATAGCGCTTTCTTCTGTTTGTGTTACGTTGCCCTGTGAGGCAGCATGAGCAGCAGTTTGAAAAGATGCTGTTCTGTATTTTAATAACAGAAATTAGAGTTAGGAGACGGTTGTATTGAATTAGTTGTATTGACATTTGTTTTAAAAATATTGAATTGTCAGTAGTAGTATTTCAACCTTCTTGCTAATGTAGTGGTCTAGGGGCCAGAAGCAATCATGATTGGTTAAAAACACGGCAATCAATCGAAAAAGACCAGAGACGGAGCTTACTGTTCTCTCAGTTAAATAAACAATGCAAGGCTTGTTTTTTTCCTTAAAGAACTGATATCAGCTAGATTTATACATGACTGACCTGTTTGCAGCTACATATTGTAAAAATGCACATTTTATATAATATATCTAATTAGTAGTCTCTCAGCAGGACAGAATTACTGACGCATAGTTCATATCAAGGCATTGTGCTCCAATATAATATTGTACTATAAAAATTTTTCATATTTCTCCATTCTAATAAGAACTGTAGCAGAGCAAAGGACAGATCTGCTGCTGGGGAAAGTGCTAGATAGAAGATGAAAGAGGATGAGATGGTAGAGAGGAAGAGACGTGTCAGCTTCTAAAGGAAGGATTAACCCCCATGGG
This sequence comes from Notoglanidium macrostoma, assembly GCA_030068235.1. Taxonomy (NCBI): domain Eukaryota; kingdom Metazoa; phylum Chordata; class Actinopteri; order Siluriformes; family Auchenoglanididae; genus Notoglanidium; species Notoglanidium macrostoma. The sequence continues at coordinate 8,705,735 of JAQQZR010000008.1, read as the reverse complement.
TGTGCTGTCTGCCAGCTTGTTAAGCCCCCCCCCCCTCTCTCTCTCTCACCAGTTGTTTCTGCATGAAGCCACTGCCAGGCTGATGGCAGGAGCAAGTCCGACGCGCACACACCAGCTCCTGGACCGCAGTCTGCGCCGCCGTGCCACACCTGGAGGCAAAATCGGTGAGGACTCAGATGGTGTGTGTGGGTAGATGTGTTTGCCTGCTTGTTTTCAAATATTCAGCTTCACAGGTGTGTGGGTCTGTTCGTGTGGTTTTCTAGTCCTGCTCAGTCCACGCACACAGATGTTTACTGTGAAACGAAGAGAAAACCCATTTACTCGACTTCTGAGAGAATTGTAGAGCAGACGGCAAGTTCAATACGTGACTAGTTCATAAATTCACTCCTACAAGCATTATACTGTTCTTATGCAGGTTTCTTTTTCCAACACTGCCAATATAGAGTTAACGAAGTTTCCCCGCATGATTACATTCGTAATGCAACTAGAAATTCATCGATGTCCCCAACAGCTGCCCCTAGACTTCCATTATAAATAGGTAAACTGATTGTCCGTACAGGAAAGAAGGTTAAATGATGTCCCTAGGGTGACTGCATGTAGAGTGGAGATGTAGTGAACATTAATTCAATAGAAAAACTATGGAGTATTCCTTTAACATGCTCGGTCATTATTCCCACTTACATTAATGTATTCAGTGCTGATGTTATCATGTGTGGGTGTTTCTGCATGCATGAGCCGAATATTCATTCGGCTGCAGATGTGTATTTTTCCCATGTTATGTGAAATGTGGAGATGATTAACACGCATTGTAACCTGCATCCATAATTAGGAATCCATTCATTGTGTCGTGCGTGTGTGTGTGTGTGTGTGTGTGTGTGTGTGTGTGTGTGTGTGTGTGTGTGTACTCGCAGAGGAGTGTGAGACACGGCCAGGCCAGCGTGAGCAGGCAGAGGCAGCCATGTTGGCATGTTGGTATCTGCCTCCGTCGTTCCTGTCGGCCCCGGGCCAGAGGGTGGGGATGTTGGCAGATGCTGCACGCACTCTTGAGAAGCTGGGGGACAAACGCACGCTCCACGACTGCCAGCAAATGATCATCAAACTAGGCAGCGGGACCACAGTCGCCTCCACTTAGAGACAAAGCAAAAGACTTTCAACCCCCTTCCCCCCACCTCACCCCACCCTTCTGCACTAACACAATATCAATCTCAAATTTTCTGTGCCACATTTTCTGGCGTCGGCCGTTTATCAGTTAACCAGCTCATTTTAGTCCATTTGTTTTCCCCATTTTGTTCATTTCTTTTTAACTACTCTGGTTTTTTTTTTTTTCTTCTTTTCTGCTGTTATTTAAATAATTTAATAATTTAATTTGTGTGTCCTGACAAACTGCTGATGCGCTTATGGGTAACGTTATACATCTTACTTTAAGGTGCGGTCAGTAATTTTAAATGCAGAAATAATTCTATAACAATTGGCAAAGTTCTCAGGCTTTCGGCAGCCGTCAATTAAACATCAGCTCGGGGGGAAGAAGGTCCGGTCTCTGTGGTGGCCCAGGCTCTGTGAATAAGAGAAAAAATAATATTATGGACATCAATATTGGACACCATCCAATCAGTCAGTACAGTAGAGGTGTTTCTGGTTTCCTGTCAATAATGAAAGCTGCTTTATCACACTAGAATTCAAGCTTTCTAGTCTATGCATGTTTTGGGGGTTGTGGATTTGGATTCAAAACAACTAACTTCAGCCAATTTCTCTTAAAATTACTTACTATGCCTTTAAAGTCATGTTTTACATATAGATGACGTCAGGGGACCACTGTAGTGTTCCTGTAATGAGGTGCTTTGTAAGCACCAGCTTTGTCCACTAGGTGGAATTTTACTGAGCAGCGTTGGACGCTTATGAGTGGCATTACAGGGTGATTGGACATAAATCATTGCAGTTCTCCTTAACACCTTATACTGGCTTTCCACACACAGAACAATCCTTGTCTCCGGCCGTAATGATATAATAGTGTATGTACATATGCGTGCATGTTTCTGTCTAAAGCAGCATCTCGGACACTTATATTTTGAGTCTATTGGTTTGGTACAGCATGGCCGGATGACTCCGCTGCCTGGAATTCAAGGCTTAATCTGTGTGCAAGGGAGCTAGGTATTTGGGGACATCATGAGCGTGATGACATTTCTGTACAGACCTTTCTAATCTGCACTACCCTTGCCGGGGCTGACTTTCTTCATGATTTACGAGCGTATACGGCTTTACAAGTTTCTTTTCTTTTGTATATATTTTTAAAGATGTGTATTTATAATTTTGTCTAAAGATGTGGGTGAACAGTATTTTCTAGGAACAGAGAAAAGGGGACTACTTGGATGTTTCATTGGAACACAGTGCTAGTGGAGAATACATGACTTCTGAAGATACAGAATATCAAGGTTAATGAAGCTGACTGCCGGAAAAGACTTCTACAGGGCGCTCATTCTCGAAGAGTCTTGCCTGTTTGCACTACTGAGAGAGGTGACGGTTACAGTTTGAAGAGCACAGCTCCCGAACACACTCGGTGGTAAAATGTATGGATGACCTGAGTGTTCACAAAAATATCTCCGCCAGTCCGTGTTCACCATCGTTCTTACCTTCATCCAAAAACAGGATTTTTAGATGAGACAGTTCTTGGAGATGGGTCCATCTGCATTCCACTCTCAGCCGCTGTACTGTTTCAAATGCTGTTTGTTAAATTTCCAGTCAAGTTTCAGAGGGTGTATTGTAACTGGCAGATTTATGACCTGTATGCTAATCAGTATGTAGTCAAAATCTCAACAAAAATGTTTGAACAGTCTGTCGGCTCTTTGATTTCTTCTCGAGAATGTAAATAAAAGTTGTTTTGTAACATGTATATGATCTCTTGCGGGTTTGTGTATAACATACTTAAGATACATCCACCCTTAATCGCTTGCATGTTATTTATATTTACAATTAACGTGATCTTCAATGAAAACCTGCTAAAAATGGTGCCAGCACGATTCATCCCTTGTTTCATCTCTAACTAAAGAGAGCGATGCAGCAGCACTTGAGTCCTTTAGTCTGTTCAACTCTCTCAACCCCTTGTCTGTACACTCTGCTCAAACACATCAGGTTCCTAAAGTTCAACATTCATGCTAATACTGTTGTCAACATCATTGTGCATCTCCTAGATCACTAACGAGCTGAGCAACTGCACTGCGTACTTGCGGTGTGTTCTGGGTTGGGGAGGTGAGTTTGTTTATAACTCGCTCCAAGTATCCCAAAAGGACACGGGTTAGTTTGGGAACAAATGTAGAAGATGCATGCATATCACACAATGTCCATGCTATCGCTCACTGCCTGCTGGCTAAGGGTAGCCGGGTTGAACTTTGGCCTGCACATTTATGTTTCAACAATGGGCCTCCATCAGTCAATCGGTTAACGAAAATCCTGGGTAGGCAGTCCAGGAAAAAAAAGGAGTTTGTAAAATCAGTTTTTCAGGCTCAGTCTTAAGAAGGTACTGTGTGACATGTAAAATAATTTCGCAGAAGTTATCATTCGTTCCCGCAATATCTACTCGTTCCCTTGTTTTAGCTGAATCGTGGCCACGGTTCACTCATTTGTTCCCTCATTTTAGTTCAATCGTGGCCATGTTTAATTTGTTCCCTCGTTTTAGTTAAATCATGGCCATGTCACGATTGAACTAAAACGATATAATGAATTAGTAAAATTTGGCGATGATCAATGTTTTATCATTTCCTGTCGTGAGCGGAGCTCCGTAGAATAGTCACACTGTATTCAGAAATAAAAATCCAAATTGATTCTTATTACTTTCATTTTTTAAATATTTAATATTCCTCATCCCATAGCTATGCAAACATTTCACTTGACTGTACGACCTGAACTCTCTGAATCGTTGACATGGCCTATCGTTGGGCCAGCAAACTTTTGAGAGAATAATTTATTGCCATTATTTTACTCGGCACAGAGCCTTGATCAGCCTTTAACTGTAATTTTGACCTTTTAGTGGTGTGGCGGAGATCTCCTTGGAGGATAATGCCTGTGGGTTGCTTTGTTTCAGCATAACAATAGCACAAGAAGGGAATATAAACCACAAGTTGTATCTCAATGGCAAAGACACCTGCAGATGTTCACAAATCCAGTGTATTTGATGGCAGCAATACAAATAACATTCCAAACATCTCTTAAAACATCAAAACATAGCAGTAAATCCTATGGGTAATGTGGACAAATACAATTCTGAAAAAGGCATTTGAATTCATTGTTTTTAATAACATTTTAAAGGCAATAACATATTTGTTTTATAGAAAATAAACATCTCTAAGAAATACTATACACCATTATAATAGTACATCACATCTTACATTTAAACAGCAGCAAATACTTATATACACAATTACTTTGAATTAATCATCATAAGAATAACTTGAACTTAATCATTTATGTGTAATACTTTAATGGGCTGAATGTCGAGTAACGTAAAATAGCCTACAAGATCGTGTTTGTCACGTACAGCATAGTGGTGAACATAAAGCGCATCATTTAAGTTCATTAGTGTTCTCTCCGGTTTCATTTTCAGGTCCGGTCATTTCACTTCAATGTTAAAATGAAACAGTCTTCAGAAAAGAAAGGCCCTTAAATAGTTTATGGTGCAGACCTGTACATACTGCTGCATTGTTTCTCAAGAACACATTTGGACAGATACCAGCGCCGTCTACGTGGTGCCATGTGTTTGCAAACGCACATCAAAATACATCTTGGAAGAGCATCATATTAAAATAATATTTTGACTTTTTCAGAATATTTAGACCTGTATAGCACACCATGTACATTTTTATTTAAATAACACTTAAGCAGATATTGAATTACATCCAGTGGGTGCTTGATGCATGACATCTTCAAATCTGAATGCCTTTCAAAATCACCAGGCATGCCTCTGTGCCAAATGGTGGCAGGGCTCGGGCCGCTAGAGAGGGCCGCCAGCCAAATCTGCCTCCAGGTGTCCCCGACTGATAGCATCCCTTCCAGAAAAAAAAGATTGGGGAGGAAAAAAGGAATCAAACGGATGAGTGGCACATTCAGGCTTTTTTGACCAGCGGCTCTTGTGTGTTTTTTTTTTTTTTCCTCCAAAGAGGAGCTGCCCAGGCAGGCGGTGGATGCTGCACGGGGGGGGGTGGGAGTGGGGGACGGATTGCAAGGGGGTGCCTCGGGGCGTTGTGGGTTTGATGCAGAGATGATCTGGTCTCAGGTCAGTATTGCTACAGTACCTTTGTGCTTCAACCGAAGCCAGTTTCAGTTTGAGTTGCGCAGGCAGACGTATGTCCATGCTGGCTAAAAGTCTTTGAACTCCTATATTACACAGCCTGGCAAACAAGATGGACACACTGAATCAAAACAGGCAAGCAGAAAAGGTATTACAGTAACATATGTCAACCCATCTAATTTCTTCATGCATAGGGCATATCCAAAGTGCAAAATGTGTAGTGTGGCTATGAGAAAGCAAGAGACTGTGTGTTTGCGCTTGTATCTGGCTCTGCATCAGCAGCCTGGTGTGAGCTCTCTAATTGCCCACGCTGAGGCAGTAGCCACTGTGCTGATGTGAAGGCTGCACCATGTCGGCCAATGATGCTGGCCAGCTCTTCCTCAACAACGCAGCGGGACTGCCCCCTAATTGTGCTGGCATAGAGCATTTTTTGCACAATATTTCTTCTTCTTCTTCCACCTCCTGCACCAACACTGCCTCTGCCTTTCTCACTCTTGCATCCTCTCTGCACTCATCCACCCATCCCTCTGGCTAACAGCCAGGATCTATCTCCCTCTGTATCGAGCCATGATGTAAGAACAGCTCTTGATTCTCTTTGAAAAGGTGCAAGCCATAGCCCTGTTCTTGTTTTCCTTGTTGCTTCTGCTGCTTTTGGCCCGGTCTAAGCTGATGGTGCAGTAATCCAGGGTCTTGCTCACGCTGCCACGAAAGCCCCCACTAGAAAAAGAGTCTGTGCATGTGTAGGCGCAGAGAAAAAGAAAAAGAGGGAGACATTTCCTGGGAGACCTGCATGGGGGTGGAATATCTACTGCTTGCTTTCATTAAAACAGCAAATTGGCATGGCTGAGACCTAAAGCCTTTAGATCCCTGAGTCAATGTGCTTTCAGCTTGTTCTGAACTCCTCACTCTCTCTCCCTCCCTTCCTTTTTGTCCTTTGACGTAGGACGGGAAAAGAGATGGGAGGGTGGTTTGATCTGTTGCCAGCTTTTCTCTCACTGGTTGTCAACTACAGCTCTACCCCTGCACAGTCTCTTGCTCCATACCCGCTTATCGCTGCAATGCAAGCCGGAAACCTGTAGGCAGTTTGTCGGCCTGAGTTGTAGTCAAATCGCATAGATTTACATCCGAGTCAAGCATCAAGTGAGGAGTTGTCAAATCTGACTACAAGTCTGAGTCATTGCTACAATTGCTGTCCAATCTGAGCTTATTTGGTTCATCCTCAAAGAAAAGCATCTTCAGTGACACATTCAACCCTAAAAATCTGACAGTATCCCTAATGCTAATTTAGTCTTGTGGGGGATAATAGGTGTCAGAAAGCCAAGATCAGTGAGCATCTAATTAGCATCCACTGTGCAAGCATGACTATCGCTGGAGAGATGGCTCATCAATATGGGTGAGCTCCTTGCTAGACTTGTCTGTTGCCCTGGGAGATGGAGCTGATGAGCGGCTGCGCTTTACACCTCCAATCACTTCCTTTGTTAGGAAGGTCAGCAAATGTTTCAGCAAGGCCACTGATGTACACAGCATAATAGGCATGTTTCTGAGATCAAAGACGTGCTTTTATGTTCTAGAAGGGGCTCAGACACTTACCTGGTGTTTTGGACATTTTATCGAGAAAGTGTCTTCATCGAATATGCAACCTGACGGGGAAAGCGAGAGAGAGAATGAAAAAAACAATTGGTGTATGAAGATGCTCATGTTGAAAGTCTGCACCTCTTCTCATATTCCGACTCGAGTCAATAGAATTGGTGACATTATGTAATGAGAGCTGGGGAAATCTATACACCATTAACATTCACCGTGTGACATCATTACCCTGAGATAAATGGATAGGTAAAGTCTTAAGAACTTACACACATACTATTTGTGTATAGAATGTATACAAGTACATATACCATATGCATTCTTAATGCCATACCTGTCTCTTTGGCGCAGACATAGTGGTATTTATGAATACAGTTCTTCAAGCTGCAGCCGATAGAGGCTCCCTCACTCTGGCACTTAGAGCATTTCTGTAACAACACACGCATTTAATCAAGCAGCTTTAAAGAACAGGAACATTATATTCAAAACATCCAAAACATATTCTTCTGACCATGGGCAATTACTACATTTTGAGTTCTATATTAGATTGTTCAGGTTATCCGGTTTCCTGTATCCTGTTCATTTTAAAATGAAAAAAGGGAATATTTAAAAACAACTTTGACATTTAAACCATAAATATTCCAAAAAGCTCTCATATTTCTCATGGTTCTCAGTAATTTCAGATTCATTCTGGGGCTTATTTTAATGAATATTCTTGAATGACCCAGAAGTGACAGCAATTACCTGGTAGCTAGAAAGCTAGATTAAAGATGACCATTAACTGCGTTTTTTGTTTAGTTTTTTTTTCCCCCCAACTATCTTTACGGTAAGAAAATCTATTATTTTTATGTGTGCCATGAAAACAAAAATAAATTAAAAAGCTCTTCCGTTGTCTTCCAATTTTCTTTTTTTGAAATAAAATATTAATGAACACAACATATATCTATATCTTTTCCTGGACATGCACCTTTATCACAGGTTAAAATTTTACATAATAAAAGATTGTATTGCCTCTATTCTTACTGTGAGTTTAGATTCCCATGCAGCTTCCTTCAGTCCATAAAGTTTGCCTCTGATTAGGATCACACCACTGGTCCAAACAGTGCAGGACTCATGTGCCCAGTGCTCATTAACCTCAGCCTCCAGCTGTAACCTCTGCAGAACAGAGTAAGAGCCCTCCTCACCAGCAGGGGGACCTCCTCCACTGGCTCTCCCTTGGAAAAGCCGCAGTCTTTTAAGCCTTGCCCGCAAGCCAAGACGACTTCTAAATTGTGCCCTTCTTTCTCTCATTACCTGCCTGCAATCTCCTTCACTTGTCCCCTCATGAAGTAAGTCTTTCTCTCCCTCTCTCTTCATGTCATTAATTTGCTCTGCACTGCACATGGCCACATTATCTTGCTCTCTGTCTCTGTTTTGCCTGAAGTCTTCGTGGTATGTTAAAGACAGTGTTTTCCGTGGTATGGTATTCTCAGGATAGTATGGGCCACACAAATCCCCAAGCTCTCTGTAATTTGCTGGCTTTCCACACAGGCAGCATATTAGACACCTGTCAGTTAGGCTTCTGTTTACTAAGGGGCCCTGGAGCATTATTGATGAGTTTGGTATTGTCTTATTTTTTTCCAAGTACTTTTTTCTTGTCTGGACAAGCAGATGCTCTTCCTCGGGTTTGTTTATGATCGTGCAAAGGGATGCAAGCTTTTCAGAGCTGTCAATGTGTACATATGGTTTGAAAGAATGGTTGCTTTCACTTTCTTGCATTTTTAAGAAATCTGAAATTACCCCTTTCACAGTAGGAATACATTCCTTTTTGGATTTTAACTTGGGCTTGAGTCCCTTTACTGTGACCTTGATGGTACTGTTGTTATTCTGTTGGATCTTTTTTTTAGGTCCAGGCTTTTTTTTGACCTTTTGGCCTTCTTCGTTTCCTATTTGCTGAGTGAAGTCTGAGTGAAGTTTCTTTTTAAGTGATGGCCGCCTGCCTCTTTTCGGTTTAATTACCGTTGAGCTAATTTCTATTGAAAGCCTTTCACCCTGTGTCTTCTGTTCTGTGTTTGGAAAGAGAGAGGAACTTGGTGGTGGTGACGGTGGAAGTGCTGGAGGAGCGATGAACACCTCAGTCTGCTCATGTGTTTCCACAAGTGGCACACTCTTTGCAAACTCTGTGCTTTCTCTTCTCTTCTTCCGTTGTTTAAGATGCATCTCGTGGTTATTTTTAATGGCTCTCTGTTTGGCTAGCCTTGGTGTGTTGATAATGAGGCTCTCGGTCTCCAATGCTATATCTGGTGTGTCCGTACTCTCCACTGTGGCCCACTTTCTGCGCTTCTTTCTAGGAGTTTGTATACATGCTGTGTCTGGAATCTCCTCAATGCTTACTGTACTCTCACCCTCCTCTGGTGTTACCATTGTAGTGTTTAATGTCTTTCTTTTTTCTGTTACCTGTAGTTCTGGTGCTGGCTTTGATGCTAATTCTTCTAGCACAACATCTGGTTGGATATTAAGAGGCTGTTTTTTGAATGCTGGGGATGTAATTTTTTGAACCATTGCTTCATATTTAAGTCCTCTTCCTTTTCTTGGAGGCAGATATTTTGTTTTAGTAGGAAACTGAGGAGGCACACAAGCTGCGTCACTGATCTCTTCCAGGGAAAGGTTATCTTTGGTCGGATTGCTGCAAGCCGATGGTTCTAATTTATGGCCTCGCTTTCGTCTTCCCTTTGAACCTTGGGCCTCTAATACTAACTCCTGTGGCTGAGCTTCCTGCATCTTTGTTTGACTAACTTTCAGACCTTTCTTTTTCTTGACCGAGTTTGGGGGTTGTAAACTAGATTTTCTTTTGATTGAAACTGACACAATCTGCTCGTTAAGTTGACTAAGTGAGTCTGTGCAGATATCCTCATGGTTGGGTGATTTTAAGGTTGATGTTAAGTTCTCACAGGGCTGAGCAGCAGCCAATTTCTGTATGTGTGACTCAATGGGTTTTATTGCTGATGCCTCAGTTGATGTGTCTCTCTCTTTCTCCTTGTCTTCTGTTATCTTTTCCTGTGTTTGCTTCCGAGATCTTAAGACCATGGACTTTTGATCTTTTGCTACAGAATTTACAAATGAAGCATCCAAAGCAGTGTCCAAAGTGGAACCTATTGTGCTGGCTATTGAACTGTGCAAAGTAGTACCAACAACAGTTTCCAGACTGACTGTAGTATTTTCTTGTTGTTCTGGGGTTTCAGTCATGCAGTTCGTATCTTCAATATGCTCTGTGATAGCATCTATATTATTTTCATATTTCATTAACTTGATCCTGGAGTTGAGGCCTTTTGGCCGACCAGGGCCCTTAGGAGTTACTCCTTCTATAGGTTTTAAACCAGGTTTTGGACCAGGCTTCAGGGCAGGTATAGCAGCAAGCTTTGGACCAGGTTTCACACTTGGCACAGGCCCAGGTTTTGGGCCTGATTTTGGCCCAGGTTTTGAGTTCTGTTTTGGACCAGACTTCAAAGAAGGCTTTACACCAGGTTTGGGACTTGGCTTTGGGCCTGGTTTTGGTCCAGGTTTTAGGCTTTGTTTAGGACCTGCTTTTAAAACAGGCTTTAAACTAGGTTTTAGGCCAGGCTTTGTGCCAGGTTTTGGTCCTGGCTTTGGACCAGGTTTTGAACTGGGCTTTGAACCTGGTTTTCTTCTCTCTTGAGAACAAATCTTTGGGGTACTTTGTGACCCTAAAGAGCGAGTACACATACGGGATGGTAAACCTTCTGTCAGAAGTTTTGGTGTTTGACTGCTAATGTCCAGCTGAACAGCCTCCATTTGATCAGAGAAGATGGCACTGTTAATTGAGAGCATGCTGGGCTTTTGAGATGGTGGAGCCCCATCCCTCTCCATACTCCTCATCCCTGCATTTGAATGAATTAATCTTCTCCTACCCCGTGCATGCTTTCTGCCCAATAGTCTTGGATGAGCAGAAGGGGCCATGGGCTCTGGTTTTGTTGCACTGGGACAGCTTATACCTGGTTCTACATCCTCATCACCTTTCTGTGGGGAGGGTGGAGTGTCAGCCCAAGATGGTGCAGAAGATATTATTGACTTGCCTGGCAACTGAGGGGAGTCAGGCTCCAGCACCTTTGCATCACTGTGATCAATGTGATCCCTCCCCTGATTCTGAAGTGTTGTTTTCTCATTGAGAGCTGAGAAGCCACTCCTGACAGTGAGAGACTGAGGTGCAATGTCACATGTGACTGATGTCCTTTCACTGCTTCTGTGGGCTAGGTCTTGGGTAGGTGTCTCTGCTATTTCAGTGTTGACCACACAAAGGGGTCCACTTGATATGTCCCCTTGATTATTACAGGCCTCTGCAGGGGGCCCTTCTAATTTTGCTTTATTATTAATCAAATCTTCATTAGATGCCAGACTTCCCTTCTCTCTTACTTCAGAGGCTGTAAAGGATGGGGCAGACTGTTCCTCAAAAACATCATTCTGTCTCTCCGAGGTTAATTGTCTTTCCTCTGAGGATTCACACTCCGACATGAGATGTGGTGTCTCTGAGTTTTCCTCTTTCCTAGTCAAATACAGATTGGACTCAGGCACATCTTTTGATATAGCTGGTGATGCTGTTATTTTGTCCTCACCATTATTCTGTGATTCTGATTTGAACATTTCAGATTTCATTTCTGAATCTTCATTTCCTTTGCTGCTGGTATCACAACACTTCCCAGCAAAGTCTCCTTCCTCTGTCTCATATTTATTTTTCAGTTTCTGATAGATGCTGTCTTCTGTTTCATAAGAATAGCTTTCATTTGACACTTCTTTATTTAACTTATGAAAAAAGGAGGGGCACTTCTCATCCTCTAACCATTCCTGTCGTTTCTCAGTTGCCTCACAAACTTCTCCTTTGCACTTATGTTCTGTGGGCAGCTTCATTTTCCCAATTTCTTTTTCATCAGTTATCCTCTCAGTCCAGGCAGATTCCTCAAAATTCTCCTTCTGAGTACTCTCGGTCTGCTTTATGCCTATTGGAGAATTACTTTCCTGCTTCATAGGGCTTGGGGCTGTTACACTAATAGGGGACTTTTCATTTCTAATGCTTCTGAGAGAACCGTGCTGCTCCTCTCCAAATGGCACTCTCTGTACCTTAGGGTCACAGCTAAGATTATCTTCAGAGGCTGCACTCTGTACACTCCGATCTGAGTCACCTGACCTGACCGACATGTCATCTGTTGAGTTCATGGAGCAGGTAGAAACTGTGTCCAGACTTAATTGAGAATGCGCTGAAGCGTGTGTTGGACCTTTGCCCTGACCAAAGTAGTAGTAGTTACGTTCCATCTGATCTTCAGTGCTGCTGGAGTATCCTACTTCTAGTAGATCAGCTGGCATAGATCTTGGGGTGCCATAAGAATCACTGGGGAGAGGGCCATGTTGGCTATCAGGACATGAAGAGTCCTCCATTGCCTTTAAGTGGCCCCTATATTCCTCTCCCTTCTTCGGCTGGTTTCGCTTGTTACCTTTTTTGTTGGCCATAAGAGCTTCTGAGAGCAATAATTGTTGGACATTGTTGGAGATGTTCTCTACCTGAGATGTCAGAGCATTAAGGCTCCACAAGCTCGGGTTAGAAAAAAGCTTCTCAGAAAAACGGTCTTTTAAAGAACTGGAGTAGCTTTGAGATTGTTGATTAACACTTGGGGAAGGGTGGGTGTGTGGAGGCATTAACATGTTTGGATCTTGTAGATTTGCAGAAGAGGAGGAAGGGTTGATTGGTTGGCCATACTGGAATGTGTCAGGATTATTGGGCATTAACGGAGAAGGTGTGGAGCTATATGAGGGTGACCTGCCCACAGACCTTGCAGGTGAGTGGCTAGAGCTTGGACTGCAGTTCTGGTAATACTGTTCAGGTGACCTCACAGAAATATCTGTTATACAGTAGTTTTGTTGGGGCTGATTATAATGTGGGAATTTCTGAAGACTCTCTGGTGTACCTGACATTCCCTGCAAAGAAGGCTGCTGTTCAAATCCAGCTCTTGAAGGAGGCTGTTGGTAGCCATAATTATTCTGTGGCCTATAGCCACTCTGCTTCAGACTACTGTGGTTACCCATCTGCCTTGAATACTGGGCATTAGGTGGTATTCCGTAGCCACTTTTGTAGCCATGAGGAATTGGATTGCATTTCTCCATGTAAGATGATGTGGTAGAAGAGGGTGGTTGGGAGTGTTGAGGGAAATGAATGTGGCTCTGTGGGTACATTAAAGGAGATGGAGTAGGATTGGGAGGATGACCTTGCTGATGAGGGCTTGTATATACAGGGGCAGAGGGTTGGGAAGGGAGATGGCACTGGCTTTGAGAAATGGCTAGCATGTTCTGCTCAAGGTACTGGGAAGAGCCACTGGCCCCAGGCTCAAGATGACCCACAATGTCCTGTTCATACTGAGATATCTGACCAGACTCATCCCACTTCTGCTGCAAGTGTCCCTCACTCATGTACTGGGATGAATATCCAGAATTCATGTGGCTACTGTAGCCAGCCTGCAGGTGCTGGCTTGGAGCTTTTCCTCCTCTGTAGGCTTTCTTGCTCTGAGCTGAACTGCTGCTATAGCTGGGGTAAGGCTGCTGCCCATAACAGTCCTTAGAGCTTGTTCCTGCTGTTGGCATCCCTGTAGCAGAAAGAGAGTGCACCTCATAGCCCTGTCCAGTCTGGCTGTGATGTCTGTAATTCTCAAGGCGAGATAATTCATGGGGTTCCTGCTGGTAGCAGTGCTGGTTGCCCTGGAAACCACCCCGCTCTCTGAAGGACTGCATGGCTTCAGCTAGGGTGCTCCTTTGGAAAGAGAGATAGAGAAAATGAGAAATGGAGAGAGAGTACTTGCTGGCTTGCTTTTTTTTTTTTTCTATCAGATATTACCCAGTTACACATTGCAGTCAGTCCCTTTTTTATTTTTTAATTTTTTTTTAATTTGCCATTTTTATCATATGACAAATTTAATTGTAACACAAACATAGCTTACTCAGTCATTCAGAAAATCAAAACATTAATCTCCATTTAAGTACCACAAAATGTCATTTTCTTACAGCAGCTGTGCTCAGTTATCAAAGCACTTTATTTCTGAGAATTTCAACACTCTGAATCAATTTTAATCCATTACTTATTATTGATTCAAAATATTACACAACATATACAGTGTACATGAAACATCATGTTAATGACAACGTATTCATGAGTGACTTTATCACTATCCAATAAATGAAGAGTATTAGATCTGAGAACATACTAGACTCTGGATCCAAGGGGCCACCTAGGGCAAAGTGTGAGAAGTGCTGTTTTAATCATCTATTAATTAAACATCTGCCAAGCCTTATAACGAATACACCTACTAGTGGGGTTATCACTAAAGACATGCTACATAATCTGAAATGTTGCACAGCTTTTTTGTAGTACACAAGTACACAAAGGCTTTTGTCCTGAATAGCATAGACTGTCCTCCAGATAGCCAGGAACAAGTGCTTGTTTTATGGAGGGACTCCGGCACTATAAAGGGAGTCTTGTCACCTAGAGACAGTGCAATAGAAGCTCTTCAGTTGCTGTACTCCAGCACTGGGAGCCTATCAAGGGACAACCACCTGGTCCCATCAGATGTTCACATTACTCATCTCACTAGCACTCTTACTGAAGTCACCAGGCCCCTGAGCTTGCCATTCCCCTTCAGCAATGGAAGAGCAGCTTCCCAGGAGGCTTCCAGCCATCTATTACTGGTTCAGTAATGCTGCTGTGCTTGTTTACACAATGACCCAAATAACATCACTTGGGATCCAAGCTCCAGGACCTCAAAAATGCATATGAGGTACAGTGAAATGTACAAGTGGTGCATTTTTGTTGCACATATGAACAGGCATACATTAAAAACTTCCTAGACAATGTAGATCTTAACTGGCACTTCCTTTGCTAGCTAATCTCAGATCATAGCTAACATCACATCAAATGTTGGCACAGACCAGTGAGGAAACCTTTTTGCAGTGCTGGATAGCATATTTGGATATCATGCTCCTTCCTATGAAAGTAGAAAGTAAAAGAAATATCATAGACATGACTTTGCATTACACATGACAGCATATTACAATGTTACAAAAATAGTAAAAAAAATTAATAAATATAAAATATATTAATATTAATATTATTGTAACTCTAGTTAGTAGACTACAGTTAGTTAGGTACAGTAGCCCTGTACATTATGCTTTGTGGAACAAATCTTATTGCTGGATATTTCAGGTGAATTATTGTATGTCTACTAACCCAAGCCCATAAACTAGGTATTATCCTTTTAATTAAAATATTCAATTTGCATAAGAAAAGCCATTATTGGAGTTTTTTTCATTGTGCTGAAATCTGTAATAAACCAATAAGATCTCTTGCTATTCATCTTTCCCTCATAACAGCTTGTTAAAAAAAAAAACAGGAGAAATTGGTTTTGACAGAGATGTGCATGAAAAGTGTGTGATAAAGTTCCAGTGGGTCTGAAACACACTCAACATGGTTTCAGCACCATGGTCAGCAACTGCTCAACAACACTTCATACAGTACACAGCACAAAACACGAACAACTGTGCTTCCACCAGGAGCAGTATCCAGTTGTCTATGAGTGGAGAAAGTCAGTTCATGGACAATTGGAAACCATGCCCTAAAGGGCTTGTTATACTTCATCAGAACTGCTGAGAGAAAGCCCTCAGCTTTCGTGGTCTTTCAGAATAGTAAGAGGATCATGGTTATCCATCAAACAAGGCTGGGTAGTAAACAGAAAGTTGTGATACATGAAATTGCACATTTTATTGTTGTCTATTCAAATAAAGTGGTTTATACTTTGACACAACGATAACGATGTTGCCATTTTTGCTGTGGTGGTCTCATCCAAGGAAGATGTGATGACTTGATAGGGAAAAAGTCTGAAAAATGAATTAAATTAATTCCCTTGAAATATCTGCTCTGAAATATTTGGATTGATTGATTTGTAATTCATCTCATGAATTAGCCAAATTTAATTAACTGATCTCGTACCTATTGCTGCAGAAAGCTTCTATAGATATGGAATGAGGGTGGAGGAGATGCAAATGAGATTGGACACTTTCATTTGGCTGCTCTGTCTTAGCCAAGTGCAAGGTCTGTTTCCCATATGTCATTTTGACTGACAGAGTTGAAGCCTTCAATCTGACCTTTGAAGGAACTGACCTACACAACAATTACCGAGAAATAAAACCTTTTCTACATTGGACACCTGGAATGTTCTGGAACAGTCTGTTCTGATTTAACTTATTTTAAATCCTGTTGGTCAGTTCTGTGATTAATCTGTGTAAAACATGTGGTCTTTATTAAAGAGAGTATTACTAGAAGATAGAAGGAGAAACACTTCTATTTTTGGTTTTCTGGGATTAAAATGTGCCTTGTTTTTTTTTTTTTTTATTCCTTTTTTTCTTTTCCCTCAAATCACTATTGCAGAGTAAAAATGGGTAGAGATAATTTAGATGAACTCTTGGGATATGTTACATCAGTAGTTAATTGTTTTATGTTGATGTCATAATTGATTGCTACAAATGTGAAATCCATCACATGAAGTGTTGATGGGGATAAATACAGCATTAAAAAGCTATGTAGCCAGACAGATATCATTGTTATTCCCTCCTAGTGATTGCACTGATTCACCAAAATTATTAGTCATAACAGAATATGATAGTGTGACTTTTGAATTTCTGGCTTTGGTACATGTGGTTGTATTTCTACGACACTTCTGGCCGAATGCCAGATTTTAGCAAGGTTCGGACAACTTTCTCCATTAGAGAGCTATGCAAAGTGGCCTTTAAATGCCAAGCCCTAGTATTGTCAGCATGGCGACACAGTGATTGTGCTTAGTTTCTGTCCCTTCCGAAATGAGCCTTCTGCCTGTTTCATTAGTAAAATCAGTGCCCATGTCATCACACCACAAAAGAAGGAATGAGATAAACCATCATAGGTCTAAGTCTAAGCTTTCTCTCTACTAGCATTTTTTCTCCCCTGCTTTAGTGTGTGGTCATGCATAAGTGTGCATAGTGAAGATGGAGTGTGTTTGTGTGTGCGCATGTTTGCATGTTGTCTGTGCTAAAAAAAGCAATGGAAAGAGAAAGACATGTTTAAGTGAGTAGTGAAAATGTCAAGTCTCCAGCTGCACCCATACTGACCTAATAATTGAATAAGAACTACATGTTTGCAGCAGGGAGTGAGCAGCTTTGTGGGACAGTGTTGTAGACTAAACAGAAATGAACCCAGACTGTTGGTGGAATGCAGCACCCAGGCTTGGTGACCCCCAATTTTACCATACTGGGTGAAAAAAAAAAACAAAAAAAAAACCACCACATACTACTGTGCTTCCCTGGCATGGGAGCCAACTTAATGTATATAACCAAGAACTCAGCAGTTGTCTTGGAAATTTTAGAAAGCGAGAGAGAATGCTTTAAATAAGGGCAGCAGGCTGATCGATATTCTGGTGAGAGAGAGAGAGAGACTAACAGGTAAGGCTGCTATGCTCATCTTTTGGTCCTGCGTGCTACTGAAGTAGCGGCCCCACTTTCTCTGCAGGGGCGTTCCAGCAGGGTCCATACACTCCCACACTTTCCTTCACTGCACCTTGTACTACTGCTGCATTTTCTGTGCCAAAGATTGCTTACAATGATCTCTCGGGTGGAATGAGAAGTCTCAAATGCTGGTTGTGCTGAGGGATTATTTTCTTTGAGGCAGACTTCATCAATAATACCGGTACAAAGGCACAATGACATTACTGGCCTGAAATGCTATATGCCTTGCTGCGTTCAATAAGGGCACAGTCATTTATTTCTTCCTGTGAGGCTCGCTGCTCTGCTTCCTCTCCCCACCACTTCAACTCACCTAATTGATGATGCAGAACGATTGCAGTGTCACTCAGCTACCTCTTTCTTCCTCACCATCTTTCTCTTCATTTAAATTCTCTTTTGTTCACTGTCTCTGCTGCTCCCTTGCTAATACATTTTTCTGTTATACAATTTCTTCACTTTTTTGTGGTCTACTTTAAATACAGATTAAACTATTACCCCCATGGCAGTGGACTTGCTGGTGGTGACCTTGGGAATGTGATCTGCTGTACACAAACTTCCTTGAATGATAAAGGTTTAATGGTGATTGGTTCTCCCTGGCCAATGTGCAGATCACTTCACATCCCTGGTGCTTGCAAGAGAGATTCTACTACACCATTTGACATGGTTCTACCAGCTCCAAGCCTATTCATATCTGAGATTACAATTTCCAGGATGTCAGATTATCATAGTATTGGGTCTGCATTCAAAAGTCAGAGCACTTTGAACCAATTTATCAGAGGGCTTTGCCAACTAGTTTTTGTGTAGCAGGCGAACCACTTTACCAAATGCATGATTGGCTCCTTTCTCTTGTGTATGAAAGTTGGTCAGAAATAAGTCTGAACCATAGAAATGACAATGAATTAATCCTGCTGCATACAGAATCAGAGTTACAGGGAGGAGGGACAGTGGGACAGGTTTGATTGTTACCCAAGGACAAGACTTGGGAATATTTGTTCTGAAAACCCATTTCTGCCAAACCAAGCCAACGCTAAAAGCCCTGGTGCCACAGATACACTGTGTATGTGAAATCAGAGCAGGGCCTGGATACACCACAGGGAACAGGTGAGAAGGAGAGGGGAGGGGGGGGAAGTAGGTAAAACAGAAGGATGAGAATGGTTGTTTATTGTAGAGCAATTTTTTGTAGTCATTGTGGTTCCTTTTTTTCCCAGCTGCTGAAAAAGCACTGGTTTGTCAAAGTGTCCTATGCAATTAGCAAATGCAATTTAAGGGTTTTCTTGGACTGAATGAAATACTTCTTTATTATAGTACCTCGTGTCCACCATTGGTTCAGAGAAATTCTATACCACTCTTATCAGAAGTCTGGTTGCATTATATTATACAAATGTAAAAACATAAGCATAAATGCTGTTTCTGATGGGAACGCTAGAGGGTTAGGGGTCGTCAAATGAGAGCATCATTTTCTGAAAAGGATCTGCTGATGTGCTTGCTCTGTTAGAAATGCTTTCTCTGATACCTGGAAGAGTCAGCAGTTTGGAGGGTGAGGCTTAAAACAAAGGGATTCCAGCGCTTTGGCTTATTTTTTTCCCTTTCCTTCTCTGTCACACAGTCCCTCTATCCCTCCCTACCTTCTGTCTGTTGTGTGGACTGGCTGGGGACAGCGTCTGGACAGGGATGGGTGAGTGTGAATGTGCTGGTGGAGCAGAGCCAAGCCAGCAGAGGGAGATGAGGATGACAGGAGCCTTTGTTCTCTGTTGATGAAAAGCCATACTGGATCCCCGCTCCCGCACAGACAGACATTAGGGCACATCACAGGCAACCAGTGCGGCATGATTAGATTAAACCCAGGCCAAAATTACTCTGCTCGCCCTAATTAAACTTTAATCTCCAATACCACACAGATTACCTGCATCATAATTGAGTGTAGGAGTGGAGGGCAGCGATTTTTGAAGAGCTTTTTGAGAGAGAGAGAGAGAGAGAGAGAGAGAGAGAGAGAGAGAGAGAGAGAGAGAGAGAGAGAGAGAGAGAGAGA
>JAQQZR010000008.1:8634426-8661359 GCA_030068235.1 Notoglanidium macrostoma | reverse complement strand
AAGGCACCCTGGGTGACCCGGGGATCGAACCCAGGACCTTCTTGCTGTGAGGCAACAGTGCTAACCACCACACCACCGTGCCGCCCCATCCCAAAAATATGAATGCTAAATGTGTCAAGTTATTTGTGCATCAGATATATACTGGTGAAGATTATGGATTTCAAAGGTTTCCACAATAGCCTCTAGGGCTCGTCACAGCAGAATATGGCAATGGTACGTTTACATTAGCAAACAGAGTTCTTGTGGGTGTGGAACAGCTCTTTAATGGGAACTAACGTTGTGAATGAAGAACTGAAGAAGCATTGAACCACATGTGCCATTGGCTAGGTCTAAGGAATCATTTACCAGTTTCATACCTAATTTAGAACTGAAATAATCCCTACTCCCTGTTGTTCTGGAGGTGGAGTTTTCATACACTATATCCTGACCTGCTTTACGTAGCTTTAGGTTACAATGTGCTACAAACTGTTATGTAATATTGCAGGCTAGATTTGTTAATGAATCTGATCATTCCATATTTTTTTCCTCTAATACCAACAATCCAGCATTTTCTATGGATATACTGGATCTGTACAATCTCTGGTGCCAATTATTAGGCTGTACTTTTCCTTGACTTCAATTAACCATTTCAGAAATCTATCAACACTATTCACGTGTTTTTGCAGATGCTGCAGACTTGTTGAGCATTTTATGCACAGCTCAATACAGAAAACTCTCCTACACACCCACATAGCAAAATCCCCAGTGCTGAATTAACACCTACAGTGTTTACCATCCAGCTGGACACAAAATTAAGAATAGCAAAGTTAATTCAGTACTATAGTCATTAATTCAGTGCTGGGACCAGTGTTTCTAATAATTAACATAAGCCATCACAACCTGAACTCAATTAATGCACAAATCTCAAGGTGCAAACTTGTTCAAACATCAATCAAACCCTCTGAATGAATAACAAGAACTACAGGTGAGTTTGTACATGTCAGACCAAATGAACAAGTACTGTAGAAAGCATTGAAGTAAGATTGCAACTGGGAGGAAGAGAACGGATAATTGTCGCTTAAGTTGATCTTGCGTTTCCTTTGGTGTTGAATATTGATTAAATATGTGGAAATTGTTTTATTAGAAGCAGTGTAATATTGACCTTCACCAACTAGTTCCCCAAGCATTTATACATTATGAAGGAAATAAAGGTTTGACCCATGTTTCACAGAGAAATATCACTTTGATATCAGGCTGACGGATTAATAGATTGTGTTCATTTCTGACTGGTGATACACTTGTGAGGTCATAAAGCACAACTTAAACAGGTCTCTCACTATTGTTTGTGCAAAAGTGCTAAAATCATCAAACCTCCCACAATTAGTTGTTAGTGACTGTATTCACAATCATATACTCTACCAGTGCACAGCTACATGAAGTAGTGTACAGTAAAGTACATAGTATTCAAAAATGATCCTTTTCAATACTGCCTGCCAGTCAAAAAAATAATTTCGAGTCTCTGCTCCTTTAGAATTATGCTGTTCATTTTTGTGCATTTTGTAATTTAATGTGACCTAATCACACAAACACATTATAAGAGCATTAATGGTCCACTATGTAGGATTTTTAAGGGGTATCTAGTAGCAGAAATGCAAAATATAGTGCACAATATACTTATGGAATTCATAAGTCCGTTTTCATTAGTATATAATTACCTGTAACTACAAATTGTTGTGTTTTCATAAGCTTAGAATGAGCTGCTATGTTGCACCAATACAGTAGCCCAGAACAGACAAAACTCTAGACAGCGCCTTCTGGATTTATTGGTGGTGTGAATCTGGAAGGAAGCCCTGGAAAAATTACAAAGAAGAAGAAAGGAAGACAAGGAAGAAGGAAGCAATAAGATGAATCAGTGTTTGCTGGTGCTGGCCTACAAGTTTGAGAACCTAAATTTAGAAAAATGGAGGCTCATACTTATTATTTTGCATGGAAAACACACGGGAGTGTGAAATGAACTTGGAAGTACACTACAGGAACCTGACAGCCACCTTAAGTTCTGATTCATGCTTGGAAAGGGAGGGGTAAGGGAGGGGCATTGAGCTGGTTGAATCCTACATATTGGACCTTTAAGTATGTCCACTGAATTAATATTATGGCATGTATGCTGTCAATTCATGTAAATAAAAATATTTTTCCTGCAAAGCTCACACTCGGTGTATTTGCATTCTGCATCCAGTCATTCTAGAAAGAAAATGTTATAGTAAGTTTGCGGTCTCAGACCTGTATTAGGAAAAGCCTAAGCCTGAAAAATGGATCTGTCTAGCCTAGTAAATATACACAGTAGATTGTAAAGACAGTAGCATCACAATTTTTAAATGGTAGTGTATGAGAAATAATTGAACAGCGCCCAAAGCTGCAGTTCCACAAGTCACCAGCAGACAGTGGCTTCAATTAACCAGCCAAATCCTGGCCTCCTGTGGCTCTGACGTGCTTGTGATCAATGGAGAGCAAAAGTGTGTGTCTATGCGTATGCAGGATGCTCAGTGTTGCTATAGAGACAAGCGTGGACATTGGTCAGCACACGGAGAACATTTTGCCAGCTTATAAAGCGCTGGAAAAGGTTACGGGCATTAGAGGTGTTCATGAGCATTGCTGAACAAATTAGTGAGGAAATGTCACTCATACCAATTACAAATTCCTAAAGGTTATTAATGTAATATTTTTATCAATTCTAAGGCCAAATTCTAATAAGCAAGTAATAGAAAGTGAGTTTTATGTCTCACCCTTGTGACACTTGATACTTCATATTTCTTCAGTGGGTCTGATGATGCATAGTTTTTTTTTTGTTGTCTCAGTAGCTAGTGCCAGACAGATGAATGTGGTTTTGTTGGCTAAAGAAGCACATACTTTTTTAGCAACTCGTCCGTCAAATACGCCATGTCCCAGTACCATCATAGTCCATGACCTGGGCCAAATCTAACCAATTACTGCAAACAGACTATGGCGAACAAATGTAAAGGGTAAGCGCAGAGAATTTATCTATGTAGAACATTAGATAAAAAAAAAAAAAATAGTAGAACATTTTTTCACTTTGAGTATGTCACTGATACTGTCTATAAAGTGCAAGGTCAACTCAACTCAACGTCAACATGTTTGGTGACGTAGTTTAGTCATGATTGAAATAAGAGATTTCAAGATAGGTTTCAGGTCATTTTTGATTATATGTTTAAATAATTCCATTGCTGTTCTTTTTTTTTTTTTTAAAGCTCAGGTACACACTGAATTTTATGCAGTGACTGAATAAACAACTCTTTCCCCAATTGGAGTGTAAAGGTAGATATTGTATAATTGCCATGCTGCCTACTACTATAAAGAAATTGGTTTCAAAATGTAAAAATGGGGGTGAAAAAGAGTTTGCTTGTTATACAGTAGGAGCAGAGAAAGGAGGAGGTGCAGTGAAAGTGAGCAAGATGGAGTGACCACTAATGCACCAAGTAAGCAGTGTTCAAGACAAAACAGCCCAAACTCAAAGAGGCTATTTGACCCCATTTTTGTTGCTTATGGAGAGTAAGAGTTGCCAGGTTCAGAGAAACTACCTTTGTGATGATTTTGTGGCACCAGTTGTTAATCTATTTTATATAAATAAATCAATTAAAACCGCCTGCATTTGTAACCTACCATACCAGCTGACATCACATATTTCCTAATGATATTTTACAAGCATACCCACATGCTTTATATTTCATATATAGTGTCACTGTTCTGCCCTCTGTCCGTGCATGTTAATATACGACATCTTTTTTCATTATCAACATATTGTCTATATGAACCCTGACCTTTGTATTTCAAAAAGGGAAAAAAGGTTGTGAGTTTCTAGTTAAATTATTAGACTATGCCTGTCTGGAAGACAAGTGACAGAATGGTAATAAAGGACTACAACTAATTCCAAGTGAAATCTAATCAGTGTGAAAGCACGGATACTGCATGTAAGAAATAACTTGTTACAGGGTGTGCTGCTATAGGAAAATAATCAGGACAGGGTGGTGTGATGTGATTCATACAGCTGATCCACCACAACCTTCACCAGGTTACTGAAGATGATGAAACAATACATCGCTGTGTTTTCATTACAAGGATGACAAACTGATGAGTCATCATGGCTGTTTGTGGATGGCATTTTTTGTTTGTATGTTAGGTGATAAAATATGCAATGAGAAAAGGTTTTGATGCGAAAAATAAAATCATTTGCTTCCTGCATAATGTTCATTGTAAACAGCCCTACAAGCTGGTCAGATTTTAATGCCTCACTAAGCAGACTTGAATAACACAGTAACCATGCCATCTAGTGTAGGAAGTGAGTGGAACTGACTCGAGCTAGGAATCTCCTATCTAGTCCTATCCAAGTAGTTTAATTCTGCTTAAATCTCTTTCTCACTTAGCCCATATAGTACATGATTCCGTACAACATGGAGATATGTAATATACAGTATATATTATATAGAGTATACATGTGTGTGTGTGTGTGTATATATATATATATACGGATATATACAGATACAGTGATTACACCTCTTAAACCTTTTCACACTGTACACTGGCGTTTCCTTCCACAGACATTTTCAATCAGTATAAACAAATGAATAATTTTATTGCCACAAGTCTGTTAAAGATTAGTGAAAAGCCTGTTGGGTTTCAGTGTGTAGGGTATCATGATCCTGTAGCCCCTTTTACACAGCCTCTTCAAGGCCAGAATGTTGTTCCTTTTGTCTGCCTCGCTCTTCTGTGTAAAAGGTCTGAATCTGGAATGGCGTGTCATATCATTCCACTTTTGAGCCAGAGCAATCGGTACTAACAGAGCTAGGCTCAACGTCTGTGTAAAAGGGACAGCTGGTATTGCAGGACAGGGGTGTGACCTTTTGACGTAACATTCTTCCTTCCGAGACCAGCATGAATTCAAACAACTCCGTCTACAGTGACTAAGGTCTGTGTGCCTTTCTGCCTCGAATTGCTTCCCAGTTCTATTCGTTTTTTCCTCCAACATAAACACACTGCTCAGCAACTGGTATAAATGTGCATGGCTAGCAAAAGAACCCCAACAGAGTTATTGTTTTGAAAGCAACAAAGTATGCTCGGGGTATTCATAGTTCCGATTTGTAGTATGTTATACGTCCATGCAAATGCCGATGCTCTGTTGTGTTACAAGTCATGCCTCTGGTTCTGGAACAGTGGCTCGCTATGTAAAATCACACATGAGGTGGCTTTATGCTGGCTTTGTTTGGTTTAGTGTAAACAACCATAGCTGGCACTTTGAAGGGGTCTTCTTTACTGTAATATTGTGGGACCTCTGTGTGAAAAGGGCTTGTATTTAGCTGCTGGTGAGCAGTGCAATGGGAAAGGGCAGAGGTGTGAGCCCCTTGCTGAGCAAACTATTCACACTTCTCCACAATAACACTGGAAGACATTAAACACTCGGCACACCTAAAGCTTCTTTGAGAGTAAAACACTGTATACATTGGTCACAATAACATTATAATATTTAAACCTAGTAGTCAAGGTTAAAAAAAAAATCCCCTTGAAAAACTACAAATTCTTAAAGCCCTGAGTGTCTGCTTTCATATGAGTCATTAACCACAACTGTGGAGTGTGACATCACAAATAAATTCAATGCTGAACACCAGTGTTTTTGGCCTCTGGTAAAAAGCATTAAGCACTTCCAGCTCACAGCTGGACAGTCGTAGTTTAAACCTTCACAATCTCTCTATGAGCTCTTTTAGTTCCTGGTATTTCTCCAGTTTCTTATATTCCTTCCTTCATTTCTTCCTCCACATTTATCACTGTTACTATTCCTGTTCCTTATGTATTATTACTATGTCTGATTGGTTTACTACTGCCTGTTTTTCTTTCTACATCTGGAGCTCGTACAGGATTTTTAGCTTGTTTTCTTTGGTATCTCTGCTATTCCTTGCAAATGTTCCTGTATACAGTCCCTGCCATGATTTATGCCTCTGTTCTATCCTTCCGGTTTCTACATATCAGACACCATTAACTGCTGGTGGGACATTTCATGGGAGGCCTTAATTTACCATGTCACGTCCTCTGTTTTATTTATTTATTTATTTTTTTTAAACATTCCCTATTGTTTACTATTTCAGCAGCTCATTATTTGGCTGTTCTTTTGGATGTCTCATGCCTTGACACCTTTTGTGTCGGCTTCTTTCAACTGGTGGATGGTGTAGTAGGTAGAACTACTCCTCCTACAGGCCAGAAGTGTGGAAGCAAGTCAACAACCAACACAATCTAATATGGGCTACTATTTATCATTTACATAATTTAAGGAAATTATAGAAAATTTCAAACTCTAGGTATGATAGAGTTGCAATGTTATTATTGGTGGCTTGGTGCACATCAATTTATATTTAAGGCTATGTCAAGTGCAATTTATATTTCTGGCCATGTTATTTGTCAGTGCGATTTCTCTGAATCAAATGAGTTTGCAGTGCCATCTTGTGGAAAACTTAATTACCTCTTTTTTTCAAAGCAAAAATCCTATGCTTCCACCTAGCCCATTCTACAGGACACAGTTTCACAAAACCTGCTAGTGGATCATATTTCTATTGCATTTCAGTTCTCTGTTTGGTAATTCTGCAAACCATATAATCTGTAGACTGGTATGATTGACTGATTTACAATAACTTTTCAACAAATGTTTGCTTATCTTCTGACATATTGAATATTAGAATACATTTTCTCTTAAAAGTCTATTGATCTGTGAAGACAACTTGATAATCTATAAATGATGCAATAAACCTCACCATAAACCTTAGAATTAGCTGATGGACTGATTTATAACAATCACCTGACATGTAGAGTGGATAGTGGACTAGTAGCATAAAGTGTAAAACTGGTCAATTTGCTCCTTCTGTGACGATTTCACTGTCTTTAGTGATTATTGTGTCTAATATTCACTGCACCACGTGATATATTGTACACATACAAATTTACAGTTAGTAGAAACAGTCCAATATAAAGTGCACGTCTATTTGGAAGCTCGGCTTGTGCAGTGTTGACTCATCTTATCCGACCCAAAACTAATTTTCACTGTTGTCAGAGAAAAATGTGCTTCCTAGGATAAGGGGGGAAAAACCCTATTACTAACGCCATAAATATATAAGAGGAATTATGTATTATGTAAGGACATGGTGTCATGCCATTACTTTTAAGTTTGCTACCTTGTGCTATGAAGTTTGCTGTAATACATCACAAAGTGTTTTATTCTCAGAAATTTGAAAATGATTAATTAATGTCATAATTTTTATCCATTTATAGTTACATTTAATGTTGTGGAACATCCACAAAACAAGTTAGTTCCTGTTATTGCTTACATTAAAGAAGCTATAAATTTTTTTTTTTTTCTGTTTTTTTAAGTTAATACGACAGTTACAAAGCGCTAACACTGGAAACCCCTTACATAAATAATGAATAAACATCTCCTTAATATACCGCCCCAACTCTTTATTATTTCCTCAGCTTAAGTAGAATGACTGCCATGAATTAGCATTTCTAAGGAATCCTTTGACTTATGGAAAGTCACATTGTAACTGCTAATAATCTCCCACTGCAATTGAAATGTTTACTCCTTCATGATCTGCTGCATCTTTGTCACTAAACCATACTATACTTTGAACGATATATGCTTGTAGGGTTGATTAACACATACTGTACAATACCAAATGCACAGCACATTATGATGTGCGTATATATGCAAAATTCTTTATAAGTCCAAAGGTATTACGCCGAACTATATACGATTTCATTAAATTACAGCAGTCTTGCAGCCTCCAAAAAAGGCCACTCATTATCTTGCACCATCTGTAGGTGCTGGTATTCATGAGCGCACAGCTTGTTCACATGTAAATATTCCTCATAGATAGTATTAATCAGAAACTACTGAATCACACCGGCTGTTTCCCTTCATTAATATTCATAACATATTTACATGACTTAATTTAGCATTGTCACAGCACGCACTTCCCCAAACCCAGACAAAGCTGTAAAATTACACAGCTGACGTGACAGCTAACATACGTGTCCATCATGTATTGCATCTTAGCCCTCTACCCTGCCAATTAACTGTGAATGGCAAAATGAATGCATATATAATGAGGAGAAATGATGTGAAAAATCTGAGCACTTGAGAGGAATCTAGAGCTCAAACTGAGGCTCATGTTCAGGATAAACAGGGCCTGAGATCTGTGGTAACCATTCTGAAAGAAATGCAGACAATATCCAATTGAACCCTTTTGTTTTTTTATGTATTTCAGCAGAGCTTGATGGTAAACTCCATTCCATTTGTTTATATTGAAATATTTGTCATGTGTTTAGTAATTCTGGTGCTAATTTGTTTGTAGTAATTCTGGTGCTAATTTTCAGTGGTGCGCTGCTGCTCTCGTCACTGGGCGACGATTATAATGGAGTTTAATAGGAAAGAAATTTCAAATGATCTCACACCGAAAGCTTGGTGGTCAAGTTTCTCTTTTAAATACTGAAAAAGAAAAGAGCGAGACATTCTTAAAGGAATCGGAGACTATAAAATGTTGGACTCAAAGTTCCAAAATGCAATCCAGACATTGTGTATATGTCATGTTACCGTGGAAACTCGGCTAGTTGGCAATCTAAAAGGTGAAAAGCAGGATGGTGTTTTGCTGGCAGTGTTAGCATAAAAGTTGAAGATTTGGAACCTGATATGTTTTAGCAGAATCTAATTTTGAGGAGCTGAGAGCGTAAAAGTGCATCAAAGACTAAAGCGCTGCTGCATCACCAGTGCTGCATTCGACTTGCATTGGAAGTCTTTTCTTTTCTTTTTATCAACAGTCTATCCAGCGAGCTATGATGCATGATATATTTACCTTCACAAAAAAGCAAATTCTATATTTCTTATTTTAGATTTACAAGTAAATATGACTATGCGCTTACTGGGCTGAAGAAATGTTTACCTTTGATGCTGTAAGCAACCATGTTGATTTGATGTCACTTTCTGAGCTCTGGGTTGAAGAGACCATCCCAAGTTTACAAGGAATTCCGAGTTGAGGGGGTGTTTTCTTTTGCTTTTCCTATAGTCAGAAGTCAGAACTTACGAGCTTTAGTGGAATGCTGCGTAATTCCCACTGGCACCACTATCTAGTCTCTACCATCATCTAATGGAATTGTGGGTAATGCCAGGACTCTTAACCTAAGTAAAGATACACCAACATGTCAACGAAAGAAGTTTTTAAACTAGAACTCAGAAATGACACAATACATATTGGATGCCAGCAAAGTACACATGGTAATTTTAAAGATTAACAAGCAAAACATTCAGTGTTTTTTTTTTTTTTTGTTTTGTTTTTTTTCCCTTTTATGTAACAAAAAAAGCCAAAAAGGAAAAAAAACCTGACAAATTTGCTCGCCCATCACTGCATTGTTTACAGCACAGATCTGACGTCACCCAGCCAGTGGCTGTTGCCTGGAGACTGTTGATGATAATCTTTATAGTCTGTAGGTGAATAAGCCAGGATTTGTATGATACAAAAAGCTTTTATTTATAGCAAAGTGTATCATTAATTCATCTCACATAGAGCACCTTAAGAATTATATGCTTTATTCTGATGTGCCTAGCAGTGAACTATGCATAGAGTTCATATTTCATATTGTTATATGAATCAGTTCACATATTTCATTGCATCACACGCAATGATGAGCAAGAATAGTAGTTAGCCACCTGGTGGCCAAAATTATGAATTGCATGTATGTTTGACCTTTTGATTTTAATGCAAAGCAAAAAGTATAATCTGACATCACTACTAACTCGAAGTCTTAACCACACTTTATTAACATGTCGTCCTAGTTAGGCCACTTGGTGATATAAAGACATTAGTAATATTTAGTCAGTCACTCATCAGACGACAAAGTGAATTCTGAGCAGAAAATAAAGGTGGAAGAGTTTAGAGATTTGACTTTTTACAGATTTTGTATATACTGTATGTCGGAGTGTACCTGGGTGTAACCTCGGTGGTAGAGATAATCCTCAGTGCCTTCTTGATGGAATATTCGAGCATTTTCCAGCCTAATCTCCATCAAACACGCTTAACTTGAAACAAATCCTAGAGTAGCTCCATCACTAATAGACAATATGTGTTACTGTGTAACACATTTAGTTCCACTTAAAAGTCCACTATATAGGATTCAATTTTTTGGTAACCAAACTGAATGCTTCCTTTCCAGACATGTATTAGAATGTGCGGTGGCTGTCAGGTGCCCGTAGCATATGTCCCAGTACTTTCATTCACACGCCATTTCTTTTTCTGTGATGAATAAGAAGCATGTGCTTTCAAAATTTGGGTTCTCAAACTTGTTACCAAGCACAAACACTGATTCCTCTTCTTTCTTCTTCCTGGTTTCCCTTTCTTCTTCTTTGTCATCAGCGATTCCTTCCAGAATCACACTGCCATGATGCGCATAAGGCTCTCTCTAGAGGTTTGTCTGTTCTGGGCTACTGTAGCAGCGCAACATGACAGCTCCGTGGAAGAGGACCTGCTCCCTATGTAGATATAAAGGGCTCATTCTAAGCTTACAAAAACAAAATGAGTCACAGTTACAGACAATTACACTAATGAAAACATACTTATGAATACTATATTCCATTTCTGCTAATAGGTCCCTACTTAGTGGACCTTTACTAATACACTTTGATTTAAAAAAAAAAAAAAAAGAAAGGTCTTTACTAAATCTTAGAGTTTTATTCTATTTTTTTTTTTTAAACACACTGTGTACACAATCACAAATTCTTCGTTCTTACAAGGTTTGAAGTTCAGAGATTAAGAGCCTAATTCACGTATACATTTGAATGAAGCTTTCATTAAAGCATGGCTTGCTTAAGCGTTAAATGATTGCCTACAGACTTCCATTATAAGTGAGGTCTAAGTAAGCAGGTTTTCTGTTCTTTTTCACAGTTTAGGGAAATGCCAAAATTATTGTCTTTGAGCACATACTGTACAAATGACGTAAAGGGCAAGTTTGCTTAAAAAATGTCAATCTATTATGAAATCTTCCCAGTAAACACCTTTATGGAGGTATATTTAAGGAGAAGAATGGCACGAGCTCATCTGGTTTCTCACTACATTCAGTATTGTACCGCACACACAACTTTCAACAGCTTAATTTTTTTTATTGCACACCATTATCTTTTGCAAACAAATCTTCACAGTAACAATGCGTAAGAGAGAAGGGAGGAAAAAACAAAAAAAAACAAGCATTTTGGCCATTAAAAACAGCCTTGGGTTCAGTGTAGAGTATTAATAGATATTTACACATACACAATGAAAGCTTAAGGAGTTATTCCAGCCTACTCAGCATCTGAAAGCGTGTCGTGACCTCGCCTCCTCTCTGCTGAGAAAAGTCAATATCCCCTTGGGTTGTTAGTCCTGACCTCAGGGTCTGAAGGTCCAGTTGTGATGAATCCCAAAACATTCAAGTATCTCTATCATTGCACAGGCACTGAGTTTACACAGAAACACACATATGCACTGATTCTTCATTCGTATTTTTGTAAGATGATGTTTAACTATTAATTAAAAATGGGGAAAAAAGAATTGCACAAATGCATTATTCTTAGAGGTTAATAAATAATCATGTGGCACTTTAAAACTACAACACACAAGTGCACATGGGGCCGTATTCAGAGTCGGTGATTTAAATCCAAGTGGGGAAAGTCACGCATATTCAGAGCTGGGTTAAACAAAAAACAATACAAAACAAGGCATAGACACGAGGACTGACGAACGGATAGCATTTTTTTCCTTGTTATCAAATGTAATGATGTACTTTAATTAAAATATGAAAAATAAAAATGACCTCTATTAGGATTCTAGTATATTGCTGCATGAATAGTCTTTTAGTTGTAATTATAAAATGAATCACTGCAAATTTGGTTTAAATGGACAAAATGGCATCCAGCAGCTTATAAATAGCACTATTATTTATTTATATATATATTTTTTGCGCTCTGACACTTAATTGTGCACGAGATGCCGTGAGATACTAAATCGAGATCAGGAAATCACACATGACCGGTATTAGATCACACACACAATCTATTTTATCAAGCTTTTCCTAGTTTGTGTTTCATAGTTAGAATATTAAAACTTCAGCAGTGTATTAGTTAATTCAACACACTCTTCTTTAAAGAAAACATGCTCAAGCACTCATCTTCATTCGTATACAACTCTGATTATGGCCCATAGTGTCTTGAACTAGTTTCAAATGGATTTCAAAATGGAATCAATATGAGGAATGATAAAGGCACTCTCTTGCCTTTTGGCCATAGTTTAGGAAACCATTCGCAACTAGTGACTTAAAAAAAAAAAAAAAATCTAAACGTGTACATCTGATGATGCTGAATCTTCTAAACGGGGGGAAAAAAACGGACTGAAATAAATTTGCAATGACTATGTTGTAATCTTTAGTCTGAGAAATGTCTAGTAACGACTCTAGCATACAGATAATTTGTTTTATCATACAAAAACACAAATGCTTTATATACACGGATGCAGAGTTGTGAATTCTCTTTACTAATTCGTATATGGTAAAAAGAACCGAGAGTGCAGCCAGTGAGAAAGGATCAGCTTGCCAATGTATGGTGCCGAAAAGGACACGGAATTAACAAGCTGTGGCAGCCTTGCATCTGAGAGCGGAAAGCTCCCCGTGCCGGGGAAACAGGTGCGTTCAGCATGGTGGTGCAGACGGCAGGCAGCGCCAAAACAAAAAACACCAATTAGAGTCATTCTGCACTCTTCCACAAAGTTCCTACCAAGAGTGCACTCTTGAATAACCCTAAATGCCATGCTCACTCCAGCGCTGAATAACTCTAATGAGAGAGGAAGTGCAGAGTTCACAACATGGAATGAAAAATACTTCACTCTGGATTGCACAGAGTCCGACTTGCAGATGCGTCTATGTAAGCTCTGGAAAGCGATTAGGAAAACCAAATCAGGTCACACGCAGAGAGGAGAGGCGTCGTATACGGGTCCTCACAGGAGGAGCACTGCACTGCAGTACTACTCTTAAAGCTTGAATGTAACTTTAGGAAAAATATCTCACACACAGAGTGCAGTTTCTATGCAGCTACATAGAAAAGAAATTGGCAACCATAAATATATCTATAAGTCCTATGCTAACTGTAGTAAATAAAGTTCCCTCTTATTCCGGTCTCTCACTGCCTAATACGGTGACCGTCAGCTCTGTTCCTTGGACTGCGTTCAGTTTGAAACCTTATCTAACACACCTGCTCCACATAACCAGTCTGTTAGATTAGCTGGATCAAGGAACAGGCTTTTATAGGCAGGTAAATCGACGCAGCAAAACAGGTGATCACTGTACTACTGCTGAAAAGTCTCTCTGTGCTTCTACTGTACATCTACCATCTCATTAATATGCTGAATTGATGAAAATATGCACACTTAATAAATTAGTTTTGCACAACCATTCTTGTAATAAAAAGCAGGGTGTAACAAAACAATGTGCTGCAGCTTCCATCGTGGCTAAAATGCAAGCCTTGGACTTCAAAGGTAAACAGAAACAAATCCAATCCCTGGTGCTTGTGGGTAGCATCAAGAGAAAAGAAAATGCGCTTCTTTTCCGTAACGCCTCTGGTCTAAAGTCTTAAAAGAACGTCTGTATGTGGGGAGCAGAAATAAGCAGGAGCACGTCTGGTTGACATCTGAAGACGTACCAGCCATATCCGTATGCAGAGTGGCAGTTCAGAGGCATTGGTGGTAAGTCTCTTGGAATTCACTGAATTCAAACATGCGTCTCGAGAGCGACGTGCCCGAGGCTCATGGTGAAGGTCCGGGCTCCACTACCTCGCCCGAGAGGTCTGATAGTGCTCCAAGTCGTCCTCCACTACAGCACTGTAGCCCTCCTTCTCCACACACTCGGCCAGCACGTTTAGAGCCAGGCGCAGGCGCCGGTCCAGAGCCTGCAGGTGCGGCCTAATGAGGATGGGAGAAAGGCGGTCACGCAAAAGTGACTCCTCCATCAGCGAGCTCAGCTGGTACTCCTCCTTAGCCAGCAGCTGAAGCCGCAGGTAGGTGGACCTTCTCAACCTAGGTTAGACCAAGGGGCGTGAGAGGAGGGCGGCAAATGCAGAGGGAGAGAAAGAATGCACCATAAAATGGAGGGATTTAAAAGGAATTAAGGAGATTTTTTTACTCTGTGTCATGCAAGCAAATGCTCTTACCTGCAGCACTGACTCAAGGGCACCAAGATTGACATTTCATCATGCGAGTGTTTTCCAAATCTGTTTTGTAGAAAAAAAGTCACCGTTTCAATAAGTCCGTAACAAAAGCAGCTGTAAGCTATTGTACAGGCTACTACAAGGCTAGGTTAAAGATCCTATACTGTTGACTTTTTACTGTTTTTAGCTCATTTCAGGCAATACGAACACCGCAACAATGTGAAATCTGTATCTATCAAGGATTCATCAGTTCAGCTGTGACATCCGTGACACAAACTCTCCCTCTTTCTTTCTTTCTTTCTTTTTTTTTTTTTTTAAATCACTTAATTGTTTTCACACTGTTGTTTTAAATACTAGGCTATTCTACTATCTGAAACACCAACTAATGACAAACGACTGAATTTTCACATATTATTTAGTACACTATTATGCTATTTAGTACGATGAAACACACAGCTTTCTAGTTAATAAACTAGCAATAACACAAAGTCTACACGAGCCATTCCATTCCTGCAGCAAAGCAGCAAATAAAATCCCTTAATTTCGTTTAAGACCATTTCCACTTCCACTAAACACAGACCACTTTATTTCCCTTAGGATAGATTTGAAAAAGTATGACTTCAAGCAACTGACTGAGCATGTTTTTGCCTAGGACTAAACAAATGATATAAAAAAGACATTTGCTTATTCTAATATGCAGAATGTTTCTTCCTTTGTTGAGGAGGCGTTTAATGAGATAAAAACTGCAACAGTGCTGAAGATTTTTTTTAATTTTTTTATTCTGATTGGTCAGAAGGCGTTGATTTAATTTTCTGTATCATCAACTGTGAAGGTAGTTTTGGCTGTAAAATGTATAGCAATGTGCTTGTTCTGGGGTATGATGGACACGCTCTACATAAGCAGGTTTACTCTTGTAATGGTAAAGTTTTCTATAGATGTTCACGTAGAATTTTTGCACGAGACTCCAGTATCATTGCACTGTAACAGTCTCTTGGTAACAAGACGTGTTTTCTTGTGTGTTATTAAAAGGCTGCTGGAGGAAAGCTATTGTAATATAAGTGATAACGTGATGACATTTAAATGTAACCATAGATGTACAAAATGTACCATGCCAATTTTTAATTAACACCCCCCTCATTGTTGCGTTCAAGTTGCTAAGGTATAAGGGGAATAAAACACTTCAGCTGCTCCAAGCCCCAATCCCCAAGCTGCTCTATGATCACGATAACATGGGCTATTCTTACCCAACCCCAATGGTCTTAAAAGCAGCATCAGCACAAGATGAATTGAATGAATAAAACCAGAACTATTTATTGCCATAAGGACTTTGCTCATTCTAGCGCTTTGTATTCAGCTACATAATACAGGTACAGCAAGACAGCACTTTCATTAGCGTTGTACATCTACACACTACTTCATATACATACAGCTTTCATTGCACATAGCTTTCAGCAATAAATATATTACTAACTCTGATGGAACTGATATTTGACCTTGCTTTTAATAAAGTACATTTTCATTTCTAGTCCTAGTTTCCATGGTGTCGAATGACTGATTGAGCGATGCTGAGTGGAAGAATGGCTGGTATTTGCTTGCTTGCTTTGAGGAGCCTACTCGCGTACATAGCTGTGCGAAATAGTGCTGAAGGTGACTCACCCTCTGCCGTTGTCCAGATGGATGATGAATGTCTCATTGCCAAACTTCTCAAAAGTCTCATAATGGTGACGGTCCATGTTGCCTGTCCAAGGAGAGAAAGAGAAATTACACATACTTAGTGTTTAGCTTCTCTACAAACTTTGTTGTGCCTGTTTGTCTGTCAGAATTGATATGACAAAGAAGGTAATGCAGTTCAAGCAAAAACGTCTATTTAATGGTCAGACCTAAACTTCAGAACGTTTTGTTTGCATTTGGTTTTTGACTGCCTCACCCATAAGGAAGTCAAAGATGGTCATGTCCATGATATCCAGCAGACGGGTGCCATGGTCGTAGGGTGGAGTCTGCTTTACTTCATCACAGTAATCGGGATCCACTTCCCACCTGAGAAAATAACACGGCGAGAGTGCTAAATCCTTTTACTCACTGCACTGGTTTTAGTTATTGTTGGTTACAATGACAGCCTACAAGTATGCATAAATATTACTAATAAATAACCTACGCAACACTATGACACGTAACGTCCTCTGAATATGCTCCATGTACCCTATATAATCATTACCCATGAGGCACTTATGATCCATGGTGCTGCTCTGTATTAACGCAGAGGCTATGACAGAACTGAGAGAGCGAACAGAGCCCGTCTCATTTATATGGAATTGTGAAAGAAAGTTTTGTATATAACCGGGAAAGCTTGTCTCTCCTTCCTTCTCTCCTCACAGCCAGAGCAGTGAAAGCAACCAAAATGGTGAGGCCTGTTCTGTTGCCTCAGTCAGTAGCTTTGCATTATGCTGTGTTTAAAAAATGCCGTGAACCATCTGACTAAAATTGTCTTCCTAGAAAGGACAGCCTATTGTCTTGGGGCAGCTGCGCTAGGCAACGATTTCTGCTGATAAAGGCATCTTGTGAGTTTAATGAACATGGTATATGGTGACCTGAGATAAAGTGAATGAAAAAGTTCAAGAAGAAGCCTTACTCAGCTTTCTTGCGCTTATGGTATGAGCGGCGCCAGGGGTTCCTCCAGGTCTTGCGCTTGGCGAGGGCCAGATCAGGCAGGAAGGCAGCCAGTGAGCCCTCAATCTGGTCAGGTTTGCCACATAGGGCGTGCTCAGTGGAGCAATAATACGAGCACTCGCCATAGAAACAAATGTTGTTGGCTGCGGGAAAGAGAAGCAGAACGGGCATAAAATTAAACATAAGGAAGAAAGCTTATTAAACATAAGGTAAATACGGATTGGGAAAGGGGTGAATGTTGGGCTTCTGACATTAAAAGTGGTATATAAATTTGGGATTTATGAAACCTGAAAAGTGTTCTTGATCAAAATATAGAAATTATTCTAAATTATCAGTGTTACACAATTTCTGTATTAGGCATCTGTATCTCTTTAGTTCTCCAAAAAATTGTATCTGTATTCAGATTTAAACCCAAAGAGGTTGGTTTTTTTTTTCTTTTTCATTTTATATTTCGGGCAAGCTTTTGTAGCTGTTTGTATCCTTTATGTTTTTATGTTTGATTCCTTCTGGATCATTGGCGTTTGTTAAAATGGCTTCAGCATGATTTATCATTAATTACAACATGACTCGTTGCAGACAGTTGGTACTTTTTCTCTTGGCAGTTCTGTGTAAGTTGCACAATATCCTGAAGATATTAGCAGCAAAAAAGAAAATTAGTTTTTACATGCCTGAATGTAAAAACAAGACCCATTTAACTCTAAAACGAATCAGAGACTGGTGAACACTACTTGGAAATAATATGGGTAATTAAGGGAAGCATGCTGCATGCTGGTACCTGGAGAGATGAAGAATGTCCGCCAGAGCTTCTTGTCCCGGGTCACGTCTCGAATTTCCCGCGTCATATTTACTAGTCTGCCAGCCACTGGTGGAACCCGTCGAAAATCCAGAATTCTAAAAGTTCACAACAAACGAACAAATAAAATGACCATGTCCACAATATATCATACTATATATTCATAAACTGTTAGTGGAGTAACATTAACATACTAATTATATTGCTAATTGGCACATAATATCTGTTAATGTTCCATGATGACCTGTTAAGGTTGTTAAATCCATTAAATTCCCAGTGTACCTGGAATGGGTTCTAGATCCATGCAACACGGACAAGGATAAAGCACTAACTGAAGATGACTTCAAGCTGAATAATGTAACTGAACAAACTCTATGGAGTGCCTCAGGTTTATGAAAAGAATGAGCAATTTCTCAAAGTGTCTGTGTGATGATTCCATCATTCGCCCTGTTTCTGACAGCAGCTGTCTCAGCCCTGTCTTAGCCTGCGAGGCCATTCATAACTTATCCGCACTATGATCTATCCTGGACTGCCACTTATTGGCCTTCTAAAGGCCTGCTTATTTGCCTCCAACATCCGGCCACACACTATTACCATCTACTGTGGGAGTGTGTATATGTGTAGGGTGGGCTATCTTTGTGTGTGCTTCCTGCAACCAGTGTGAACTGACTTTCCAGAGGTGCCTGGATCCCAGAGCCCAGAGGGACAGAAACCCAAGCTTGGGATACAAAGCCACTCCAGGGCTACAAAAGCGCCAAGTCACTCTGAAGGTGGGTGACAAAGAGCTCAGTGTGGAGGCATGGTTCCTTGTGGGCAGAGGTCTGTCAGCCATATGGGATTAGTGGTGCACATTAGAACATATAGAAGAGGGAAGGAGGGGAGGCAGAGAGAGAGAAAAGTGAACCAGTTCTTGGGATACTGTGCTCTATTCTATACTAAAGCGACAATGCTGTCATTTTCATGTTATATCCATGTACTTAACAACTTCGATTTTTTTTTAATCGTCACCTTACAAAAGCCAACATCTATCTGAACAATAAAATGCTCATTCAACTTTAAGCATCAAATCCAGCCTTGGCTGTGTAGACAGGTACATTTTAATTTCAAGCGCATGTTGTTTTTAGCGATGTGGTCTACCGCAGCGTATATCAAAGGACTAACGTATCAACAGGTTTACAGGTACAAAGTCTGCAGGTGTTATGCTCATTGTTCAAAAGAAAAAAAAAAACCAGAATGGGTGAAATAAAGTGGGTCTCAACAAGCTGAATCAACAATCGGCCAGCACAAAGACTCTCTCTATGAGCTTCCTTGTTAAAGTCAGCAGGGAGCATCTCCCAACTTTTGATTGCTCTCATATGCACCTTGTTATCCGCACAGCCCACTTCATGGGGAGCTGGATCGAATCAATCCTGCTAAGTGCTTTTCAGGCTGCTGGCCAGGGGCTGGAGTGACAGGGTCTGAGAAATGTGTGTAGAATCAGAGCTGGTGGGACTTGGCTGTGTAAAAGGGGTCCATGCTGCTCTTTTGGGCCTTGTGAAGCCTAATTCTGGGTAAAATCGATACTTGTGTGAGCATCAGTGCACCTGGTTTTCCTATACCCATGCACGTGACCTTCTGGCCAGACAGCGGAAAAGCAGGGTGTACCATTTCGTCTGGTGATGAGAGTGATTTATATGGTATTGGTGGTTGTTGTAGAATCACAGGATGGATTTTGGAAGCTATAACTAATAAAGAGCAAATACCTAAAAAGAAAATGGTTCAGATTGAGTCACCATCTCAGGCTTCAGATCAAAGCAAAGAGCTTCTATGGAAGGAGCACTAATACGGGAAGACTGAGAAACAAAAAAAAAAACAGTCTTGTAAACGCTGTAAACCAGCGTTACTATAGTTTCCAGCTGCCTGCCATTACCATGAGAAAATTCCAATGAGTATTCAATTAGAATTCCAAAGTGCATTGGTGTTCATTAATTATGGGATTTTAATGGCACATAGCACATGTTATTCTTATCTCACAGTTCAGTTGGATTTTTTTATGGGTTACTCAATAAAATATGTCTATATTCTATGGGGTTAATCCTGGATTTTAATAGGTTAGCCAATGAATGTGTGGAACATGCGCTGTTAGGACCATATGGACATTATGCATAAGTTCAGGTTTAAATTGGTGATTCCGAGAATTTCATGGATGCCCTATAGCTTCCTCTCATGCGATTTTATAACAGTCTCAAGTGTGATTTATGTGTCTTCTGTGGCAGGCTAAATGGGAGTAACATTAATTTTTATGTGGCCCAGGGTGTTGTATGGGAGGTATAGTGGTATTAAATTGAATACTGCTATGATGCAATGAAAGCAAAAGCAGGGTAAACTGCACAGCGAGCTTACTGAACCTTGCTTCCCATAAATAAGTGTTAGAAAATGGCATCAACAGTTGAGGGTTTTTTTTTTTTTTTTTTGTTTAGTCAGGGTCATGTATTGAATTTCATACAATAATTTCAAAAGTCCATTTTATACCGAAACCATCACGATCCATGCCTGTAATGTATGGAGTATTCATTTATGTCTTTTCTTGAACAGTTTGTTAAACATGCGTTTACACATCAATCACAAAGTTCATTAATCTAATGAGATTCTCACTCGTGTGTCGTTATAGTAGACTTTTGCAAAAATAAGCTTTATTTTAGTTTTTAAATAAACAGCTGCTACTACTACTATTAATTATTATAAATATTATTAACATATCCAATTTTGTATAACTTTTTTGCTATATCATGAGAGTGGAAAATATTGTGATATGAATTAAGCTCATATTGCCCACCCATGTTTCAGGTAGTCCTGGGATCTGACACCACTTCATGACTTATTGCTTGCTGTGGAAGCATTGCTAACAGCACTTTCTAATCTTAAATGACACCATTTACACACTTGAGATCATTCCTTCTGCCTTCTAATGCTAAATAAATCTACTTCATGCTTACAAGTTCTATTATACCTTATGCATTACATTCAGCTGAGCTTTTCCTCATGAACTATCACGTTACTTTGTGCGAACATTGATTGTGGATTTTGAAAGGTTCCAATTTTGTAAAGATTTGAGAGGTCTGGCAAACATGCATTACATCTAACGTAATCTGTATAAGTTCATTAGGTGATTTAGAAGTCATTAATGGTTGACCAATGGCATCACTTTGCTTTGTTGGTTATTTTGTTTCAAATAGTGCACCAGCCTATATGGCACGAGTATCCGAATGGGTTTTGACTATAAACATTAAAGTGAAACCCAGAAGTGAAGAAAGAGGAGAGAAAAAGGAGCGCGCCAGACAAAGTTTCTATAATTAGATAATATTTATTTATTTAATTATTTATTTATA
This sequence comes from Notoglanidium macrostoma, assembly GCA_030068235.1. Lineage (NCBI taxonomy): Eukaryota > Metazoa > Chordata > Actinopteri > Siluriformes > Auchenoglanididae > Notoglanidium > Notoglanidium macrostoma. The sequence goes on along the minus strand of JAQQZR010000008.1, from coordinate 8,640,283 downwards.
GGTCCTGTCTTGTCTTCATCCCTGACAACAATCTCTAGCTTTATTAATGGTTAACTATCGTGACCAATTTAGCAAACGATGGTTTGGCACGTTTAATGCACCTACTCATTTGTTAGCTAACAGCTACAATTTACTATATATTGATCTGTCTTGTAGTATATAACTAAACTAAGTGGCTAGATAGTTTAGTAAAAATGTGTTCTTTGAGAGTCTGGTTTCAGATTAAAGTAATTGATGGTTGCAGCCTTTATGTGCTGAGAGGATCAGAGCTTGCGGTTTGCAGTTTGATTGCAACACGATTTTAAACATCCTCGGTGACATTCAAAGACCATTGAATGGCCATTAAATGAGTGAGTGACCTAACTGGCTTGGTCATGGCCACTGTGTAAGTAGTTGCATATATTGTGCTGTTTTTAAAAGCTTCGAGCTAAGCAGGGTTCCCTGCTTCAGTCAAATGTCAAATTCCCTGACTTTTACTGGCGCAAAAGCTGAATTTTCATGACCTACGATAAACGGAAAAACAGGCCGTCTTTGTGTTCGGCAGACAAAAACCAGCCGCGGTATTTTAGACCCATCAATTTGCTAGCTTTATAAACTTTTCACTCCTTAAACCTAGTGAAATAACCCTGAATACCGCATTGGAAATATTACATTTTGATTAATGGAAAATAAATGTAAAAATGCTACAAACAGAATTAATTCCCCGCTATCCCATGACTTGGCCCGAAAATGATCAAATCCTCTGACTTTCCGTGTCTGGAATAGAATTTTTTAAATTCCACGATATTCCAGAAATTCATTGATCTGTGAAGACCCTGGCTTAAGGCGGCAGTGCCAAAACATTGCAGTGTGTACATACGCTCTTATTAGTGTCTGTGTGACACTGTTGGGTCATGTTAAGCAGAAGTACTGCTTGCCATAACAGGGCTACCTGTTTGAAATATTAAAGGTGTGAGAGTATGCGCATATGAATACTTTATCTAGAAATGCCATGCGAGTATGGCACAAATGTCTGTGCACAGGGATCCACTGAGACAGAGTTCTGCCACTGATGGGTTCCCATATGTACTACACGATTTTCCATGAATGAACTACAAGTTGCAGTGGCGTTCCCATGGTGACCCATGAACTCCCTTTCATAACTCCTAAATTTCAGTAGGAATCCCATGTGTAGAAAATACCACAATGCCATTCAGCTTTGAACATATTGGAGACAAACGGTGTGGGCACATGCTGTCTTGTCTGATTGAGAATAAGGACAAGTGAGCATACATCTCTGGCTGAATTTCAGTAGGCTGCTATTTTACTCTCAGCAGGTGTTCTCATGCAGGCAGGCCTACCTGTCGAGATGAAATGCTGCAATCTCTGCGTTGTGCCTCTCAAAGTCAGAGAAGTAGAAAAAGTCTGGGGGGGTCTCTTGCTCTCTGGTTTGCCTGGAGAACAGACAGAAAGAGAAAAAGATATACAGTTAAGAGTCAAGATTAGCATCTTATCACTAGGTGAACGGCTTCCGGTCGTAATAAAGCCAATAAAATGCATCACTAACTTTTCAGAACGATCTTTGAATGTCTGAACAACAACTAAATGTGCACTTGCAAAACAAGCCTTTAGCGCAAATATCTCTCTGCTCTGCAGTTCATGAGGAATTGGGGGAAAAAATAAACTCCAGATGCTGCTTTTCCTTTTATCAATCTTCCTTTTTTCTCCCCAACGTAGGTCCGGCTGACATGCTGCCAGTACTGGATGACAACTTCAGTGCTATGTACATACACAGTGATGTAAACAAAACACATGAATTCCTATTTGACAGTTCTCATTACAGGCGCATGGACATATATCGGTTCTAGGACCCCGTGAAAGTGGCTCAAATATGATTTGGAAAGATTGGACTGTTGTGTTGACACGGGTCTGTTAAAAAAACAAACAAACAAACAAACAAACAAAAAAACCCCAACCCAAAATAAAAATCAATGTGAAAAAATTGGATTTGTGATCAACCCTGTCATGTGAAAATAGTGATGTTCCACATCTCAGCAGGCGGTCTGAGAGAGAGAGCGAGCTGCTATACTGGATGGGGGATAAGTAAAAAAAAATCAAGAGAAACTATGGAGTTTCAGTCCTGAGCTTGTGTAGTCAGACAGCTGAGTTGGACGGATTTTATGAGAAATGTGGCAGAAGACTGTAATGTCTGATTCCCCTCAAGGCTGAGATGGACCAAGACAGACGAGCCGTGATTGTAGACTGTTGGTAGGTTTGATATTTTAACTTGGAAAAAAAAAACCACCCAGGGAGGCAGTGAATTTCCAGTAGAATGCACCACTCATAAATTCAGTAAGAGAAAGACCGAGAGAGAGACATGCACAAGGATAGTTAAGTGGATCTTGCCTGTCTAGTATTTTATCTGCAAAATGTGTGCAGGATGTGTTTTGCACAACTTGATCTAAACCGAGGGTTGTTTTTCTGGAACTACTGTTGCGTGATGGGCCGATCTATCCAAGGCTGACACAGCTGAGGCAGATTGGGAGATTTTAGTGCGACCCAGGTGTGCACTACGACTTCCCAACAGTCTGCCTCTTACATTATTACAGCCATCGCTCTCTATCTCTCTCTCTCTCTCTCTCTTCCAGTGCAGATGAAACCTGTCATATCATTCCATTTAAGTGAGTGCCTTCTCTTTTCTGAACGTACACCTTTCCCACGTGCCATTACACCTCACGGAGCACCTTCCCGTCTACCATTGCTAACAAACTGCAAATGGAAAAGACTTTTCAATCTCATGGGGTTTTTTTTTTTTTCTTTTTTTTTTTTAATTCAAACCTCTATTATCATGTGCTCAATTTTTTGAGGTATAAAGGGAACTAATGGCTTTTTATTTGCAAGGTGAGCGCTGAGGTTTAGCACTGATTCAGGAATAAAAAAGCCCGAGCAGCTCCCAGGAGAGGAAAGCCTGTCTACCTTTTGACCGAGAATTCAATGAGACACTCAGGGGTGGACTAGGTAAAGTCTAATTCGACACCTTTGGTACACATTGTACCTCTTAAACTGTGACCACCAGGGAGGTGTTCTTTTGAATATAGACTTTATTCCTTTTAAAAAAAAAAAGCTGTATAGCTGCTATGTCAGGATGTTAGCTGTATCCAAAATGGGAGAAATGTAACAAAATCTATTGAGATGCGTTTGCTTGGGTAATGTCCAAGTACTTTCTCTCTGTCTTGTTCTCTCTCGCTCCTTCCCTCTCATCGCTGTATTCCGGATCTCGCTAATTTGCACTGCGATCTCCTGCTGTGTTGTGATTGGCAGTCCTGTCGCACCCATCACCATGTTCCTGTCTGTTATTTCCTGTAGGGGAGGAAGCCATGGTCAGCCACAGTATTTCAGGCAACTTGTGATGTGACAGTCCGGCGCACATGAAAGAACCTTGGTCACAGAGAGATGAGCCAGTATAATTACTTCAATATAAATCCCGATCAAAAAGCAATAAAAATGTCATATGGAATGTTTATTGCCTGTTGAAAGACAAGTATCAGGATGAATCCTTGTGCAGCAGTGAAGAAATGAATCTTCTAATTTGAGAATTCACATTGGCATAATTAATATCTACTGAAGCCCCTGTTGGAGAGAATAACAGGTTGTAGACCTTGTAGGCACTTACAAAAGAATCGTTAAATTCAATTCTTCAGAATGTTTCACGCTTAAGAGGGTTACGACACGGCGACTGTTTATGGCTTTCACAAAACCCTGACTTTGTGTCCGGCACAGCTTTGTGTTGATTTACACGTACACTGTTTTTTGCCAAGTGCATGTGGACACTCGACCGTCACATCCATTTGTGGGTCTTCCTCAAACTGTTGACACAGAGTTGCATGCACTCGATTGTCAAGAGTGTCTTTGTGTGCTGTAGTATTAAGATTTCACTTCACTGGAACCTGCCCTGTGCACAAAGTGAGCTCCATGAAGACATTATGTGCCAAGGTTGGTGTGCAGAACGCGAGTGGCCTGCACAGAGCCCTGACCTCAGCCCCAATGAGCACTTTTGAGATGAGCTGGAACGCTGATTTTGTGCCATGTCTCCCGACCTCACTAATGCTCTTATGGCTGAATGGGCACAAATCACTGCAGCCACGTGCCAAGATCTAGTAAAAACCCCCCAACAGTGGTGTTTATTATAACAGCAAACTTCTGGCAATAAACTGCATGTTGGAAGTGAGTGTCTTGTTTAATCTAGGACAAAGTATAACCTCCTGGCAGATGCAACCAGACATATAATATACTTGATATACCCAGTGAATCAATGATTCACCAGCATATTATACACTGGGTGTGCAGGAATTCGGGCCCTTTGTATGACGTATACAAAAGGTTTGACTTGGGTCTATTTGACCAAAACCCACTCTGAGTTGTAGTTATAGCTTGGTATAGCTGGATTTTGTCTGTTGTTCTCAAGGATGACAAATTGTCCTTAGAGATGTCAATAATTTTACCACAGATAATGTTATAAGAAGGAAATACGGACATTATATATAATGACAGTTTTCGTTAGAGCAAAGACCGTACAAAATCTCTCTGAATAAATGTGTCTACCAAATGTCATAAATGTAAATATATAGTCTTTCTGTCATTTTTGAGTAAGACGTTTTGAATTGAATTGTTATATGTAATTATTTTATGCAGGTGCCAATCATTCGAGAGGGCACTGTTATGACGTATTACATTTTATTATTTCTTTATGTGCATCCTTGACCTGAATTCTTAAGGGATCACAGTTAAAAATGACATTAAAGGTAAAAATTACTGTATTTGTGACTGGAAAATTCTGCATTATTGGAGAGAGCAGATTCGCTTAACCTTGTCCGATTTCTAAAGCGCCGTAGCATCTAAACAGCAATCACATGAAGGGCTTACCAAGCACACTTCAGCAAGCACGAGCCCTTGTCATGTCCCCCTGCACCAGACTAGTAATGATTGACACATTGCTTTGAAGTGTTTGCCTAATGGGGTTACTATAAGACTAGCCTGCTTTCTGAAGCTCTTTAAAAGCATGCCAGAGAGACTTGGTGAGACAGAACACAAGCAACATTATAAGTCCTTTTTAAATGCCCTTTAAGAGAATGTTCAAGGGAGAGAAATGGAAAGAGAGAGAATGTTCTGAGACTGACAAATGCACAGGAAAAAAAACTGCATCGGGTCACTAATGCCATGTAAGATGCTCTACGCTTCAAAATGTAGAAAAACAAGAAGGCACAGAAGTAAAGCTTGTTTTTACTGCTAATATGACAAATGGGTAATATTAGAGTAGTTTTATCAACTCTGTTTTAAAATACACTTTCATGGACAGCATGTTCATGAAATATTGCGGTGATATATTGCTGCTTTAGTAACTGAGGTATGGAGGTAATATTTAGTAAAAAATAAAATAAAAATAAAAAATTTGCAGCAATCTGCAAAAGAACATTTTGTATTGTGGTTGTTTTGTGTCCTTCTCCATCACATGGATTAATCTACACTTTGCCAAGTAGAGCTTCAAAGAGAATCCAAATATGCGCCCCAAACCACACACTAAATACTATACCTAAATAATAATGACACCGCTGGTGCACTGCCACACTAATCACTACAGTAGTATGCAGTTGGGGACCCAGACTAAGACTGTTGAAATAGATTTATTTGACACCATTAGTGTCATCCTCGGGCGGCACAGTGGTGGGTTCGATCCCCGGGTCACCCAGGGTGCCTTTCTGTGCGGAGTTTGCCCCGTGCATGCGTGGGTTTCCTCCGGGTGTTCCGGCTTCCTCCCACAGTCCAAAGACATGCAGATTAGGTCAACTGGCTACTCTAAATTGCCCATAGGTGTGAATGC
>JAQQZR010000008.1:8564459-8630777 GCA_030068235.1 Notoglanidium macrostoma | reverse complement strand
CAGTCCACCACAGGGCCAACACAGACAAACAACCACACACGCTCACATTCACACCTATGGGCAATTTAGAGTAGCCATTTGACCTATGTCTTTGTCTGTGGGAGGAAACCGGAACACCCGGAGGAAACCCACGCATGCACGGGGAGAACATACAAACTCCACACAGAAAGGCACCCTGCGAGGGGATCGAACCCAGGACCTTCTTGGTGTGAGGCGACAGTGCTAACCACCGCACCACCGTGCCGCCCTAAATTACACATTGAGTAGAATAAAATGACTTAGACTGTTAGTTAATAAACACAAATAGACAAGCAGTAAATTAAGGACCAGATTAACTTTTTTGCACCAGCATATACTCTCTTTTGAAGTTAAGAAAAATTACTATCAGGATTTACTAAAAATACGGGCAGTGAAAAGTCGGTGACGGAAAATCACGGACAAAGTTATTTTTGTGGCCTTATTGCGTATGTATTTGTAGCTGGGGGGAGGAGAGTAGTTAAATGAATTATGCAATGTGATTTTCAAAGGTTTGTAGCGGTTAATTTACTGCTAATTGTGCCATTATTTAATGCTGAAAAAGGCACGTCTTAACCCGTTTTGCACTCGACATGACTGCGATAATTGCCGCCAGGAGGAGGCGCCGGTGAGAGCAGAGAGCCCTTGGTAGAAAGGAAAGAATTTTCTTCACTTGTGTTCATTTATTTGGAATGCGTGTGGAAGACATTATCAGAACACATCGATTACCAAGACATTATTCCTAATTTCCTGGAGGAAATCAAAGATGACCTGTGTGCGACCCTACACACCCTGGTAGATGGTGTTGGTCGTTATTGAAATGAACTGGCTGCGTCTGTGGTGAATAATTTGCGCATTCTTAGAAGATCGGCCGCAGAACTGGCCTCTCTCGTTGGCGCATTTTTTATAGCGGCCTCGCTCTAATTTCTCCTGCTCAGTAAATCTGGCCCTGAGTCTTTATTCACAGCTGGTGTGATTATTACTGAATGAGAAAGTTGAGCCCACAAACCCGTCGGTTCATCCAGACATACTGTTTGTTCAGCTCTTCTGTCAGGTCAGCTATACTATGTTTCTACATTGAAACAATGGTATGTTTTTATTATGGCTTTTATTGCTCTTTATTCATTTGACAAGCAATCTGAAATAAATAAATTGACTTGAACTAAATGGTTCATGCACTGTATGGACAAAAGTTTGTGGAAACCTGACCATCACGCCCACAAGTGCGTTCTGAACACCCCATTCCTGATTTAGTCTCCCTTTCGCTGCTCTATTGAGAAACCTTTTCACTGGATTTTGGAATTTCCCATTCAGCCACAACAGCATTAAGCTACCCTCCACAAGTCAGGCACTGATTGCGGGTGAGAATGCTTGAGGTGCAGTCGTTGTTCCAATTCGTTCCTGAGGTGTTTAGCGGGGTTGGGGTCAGGGCTATATATCGGGTTATATATAAAGACATTCAATACAATTGTGCGCTTCCAACTTTGTGGCAGTACATTGGCGAACAACCACATGTGGATGTGATGGTCGGGTGTCCACCTAAATTTGTCCATAAAGTGCATGTGTTACTGAAAAAGCTGAGAGTTTAAGGCGTTATGTATTTAATTCGAAAAAAAAAAATGCTGTACATGTTCTTTAACATACGTGTGTTGTGACTCTCACATACTGTATATTAAGACATCGGATAATCGGAAACAATGCAATTCGTTGCTGTGATTATATTTCCAAGTAAAGAGAATTACGGGTCATTGTGATTTTTAATTAGAGTTGCCCTAGGGTGCCGAGGGGAAGATTACAGTGCATTGATGCAATCCCTCTCCCTTGCTGTGCTGCACCTTTCTCTCTCTGACTATAATTGACATCGTCCCCAGGCTGTGGCTTTCTGCCTGCTGTGCAGATGTAAGAGTTTGCTGTACACTGCCAGTGCTACCCAGTAGCTCCAATGACACTCCTCTGTGTTATCACTTTTCTTAAGGTCTAGTCTGAGGATGAATAGTTTTACCTGGGTGCAGTCCTGGGAGCTTATTGAAATTCTGACTCTAGTCTATGCAGAGAAAGCTCCTGCCTCAGATCAGTCTAAAAGGCCAGTAAAAGACTCCGCAGTGATGCCTATTAGCTGCTTATACATTTAAACGTCACCTTTCCACCCACCATGGCAAGTGGGCTGTTTGTTAGACCTCTGAGGCTCTTCGTCAGCTCGCTGCTGTTGGATCTGACCGGAGGATAAGACTGGGGAAGATGCCAAAGCCTTCACAGTAGGAACTGCTGTGAAAGCACAAATGGAAGATGTGTGCCACTCAGGGCTTCTTTAATTAATAAGGTCGTGATATACACTAAGTTACAAATCAACGGGAAAAACCCTGGGCTGTTCAGACAGCGCCAGACCTCAGTGTTCAGCGGTTGCGATCCCTGAGGCTCGAAACGCTAATTAATTGGAACTCCTGGATAATTGCGGAAATACCAAAGGGCATGCTAAATTCATAATGTACCTGTCTCTTGTCTTTTCTTTTTTTTTTTTGGTATCGATTACACTATTGTTCTTCCTGATAGTGTTTTTCTGTAATGCCAAAAAATAAACAAAACCCAATCTTGCTCTTAATGTCCTCGGGAAGGTTCCTCAGGAGCATCTAATAATGCAGAGTTTCCTGAATGCCAGACTGAATTGTATTTACCAGCTCTAAAGAGTTGCTGCTCAGTAAATCTTCACTATGCACCTTACATAATTCATACACTCCTTATGAATAAATGAATTCCCTGTAAGACAAATCTAGCAGTCCATGTGCAAGCATGAACAACGTCCTGTTTCATCCTTACAAGAAAGCATGTTCAATTTCTAAGTGGATATTAAACCGGCTTCACACAAATTCCTTCAAATTAACTTCAAGCATGGAATTTCGGCAGACCTTTTGTCTTTGAAAGTGCTATAAATAAATGTGACTTGACTTATGAAACTAACCAACGAACACAAGACACAACAAATTATTTCAAATGTCAGAACTGATTTAAAACCGCTCGCAGACTCCCGAGTGGCGCAGCAGTAAAGCGTCTGGCCTGTGGTAGGGAGATTGCGTGTTTGAGTTGTGATGACGCCAGAAATGGCTTTCCTTTCTCCCTTGTCGATCAGAGCATTCAGGTGTGCTATGAAGTTACACGAGCAGCAGCCATGTGTAAAGATTCAGTGGCTTTAGATCATTCAAAGTGTCCTTCTAAGTGCTCTTCAAGTCAAGTAAAATAAAAATATGCCGATTCTGTTCGGTCAGAAGGTGTCGTTTAATTTTCCATAACAGCAACTCGGACAATAGTTCGAGCTGCGAGACAAATCACAGGTCTATAGTGATGCACTCTTTCTAATACGTTCTTATTTCTATAGAAACCGGGACTTCTACACGTCATGAGGTTTTCTGTGAAGTGTTTTAGCATTGTTTTGAAGGAGTCTCCATTGTTAGAGCTTTTGTAACAGTCAAGCTGTAAGGCTTTCCACTTAGGAAAGTTCATGGTGGACGGCTTTGTGGTTTTTCATTTACATGGCAAACTACATTTTTGTCTTATTAACTTCAAGAGATGGAAATGGAGAGTGGTCGGTGAGCGAACGACTGTTTGTAGCTGTGATAAAGTAAAGAATAACACATCTTAATGGCTCATTTATAATCAATCTTAAATACATACACAGATATGGATGGAACCTTCCGTCTGTACTGTGTGTTCATTTCATCCGTGTGTGTGCGTGTTTTCTGAAACCTAACACACTTGGGCAAAACGGAGCAGTGCCACAGCGGAGCCAATAGTTCAAGTGAGACACGACAAAGAAATTCTTTTTTTTTTTTTTAAAAGTGGCAGAACTTTTTGATAAGCGGTTATTTGATATAGTAAGAAATTATAAACATGTATATGCTGTTACTTCGCCCAGGCACAGGGACGAACAGTTCTCCTCCACCGTTGCCATTTTTGTTGTGGTCAGAAATGATTGACTCTCAATGCAATTGTAAATGGATAAAATGTAGAATGGCTTATTCTTTAATAAAACCGAAAGTAATAAAACGCATTTGGATGTGCGGTTATTGGAAAAGAATCAACTCTAGGGCATTGCAACACCCTGTCGTTGATTGTCTCATAACAGTTCAGCCCACTGTATTTTATTCCCTATATAGACGTGCCAAACTTTCAATACAAGTTTTGCTATATTTTTATAAAGGAAGATTCATTAGAAATTCAGGCCAATGCAATAGATCAGACTGAGGTACACTTTGTGGCCAAAAGTATGTGGACATCTGACCAATCGCACCTATGTGCTGGTTAAACATACAGTTTCAGGTTTAGTCCCGCTTTGCTGTTATAATAACCTCCATTCTTCTTCCGCTAGATTTTGGAGTGTGACTGTGGGGATTTGCTTATTCAGCCACAATGGCGTTAGTAACATCAGGCTACATATTGGGCACAGGGGCATTGTCATGCTGGAACATGTTTGCGCTAGACCACTTAAGTTCATCATGCAAAGGCGTTCTAGACTATTGAGTGCTTCCAACTTCGTGACACCTGTTTCGAAAAGACCCACATCTGGGTGTGATGGCCTGTTTGCACATTTTTGGCCATATAATGTATCAGCTAGAACCAGACTGTTTAACTAGTCTGGACATTATTATTCTGAAGGGCTGAACACTCTGATAAGCTTTATATCTTATTTTTCTTGCATGGCTGATTGGCGCTGTCAGGTTAATTTAGAAGGAGAAATAAGAAAAGTACCACAAAGAAGTGATCAAAGTGTACCTTTCAAGCATTGGGCTTAACAATAAGCAGATTAACTGCCAACTCCAAAAGATTACCTCAGCTCTTTCTGTGTCTATTTGAATTAGATTTAAAAAAAAAAAAAAAAAAAAAAAAAAAAAAAATATTCTAAGCAAACATCCTTTATGTCAAAATATGAAGACGACAAACAACAATTACTTGTACATTCCTCTGGCTGTTATCTTTAAATAACGCTTTCTTTTAAAGAAGTCTGCTATCTCGCCGCACCTCAACAACCGAGTCTGTGCAGGCGGTGCAGTGCAGCAGCCATATCACAAGCTATATAGGAAAGTTAATGGATGAGCTTTGTTGCCTGGCCTGGGAATGCCTTTCCATTCAGGAGACACATGACCAGAACATTACAAAGGCTCAGATAATGAAGCCACAGTTGGGACTTTCAAGTGCCTTTGGCTAGTCATTCTTCCTCTCCTCAAAGCTTCTTCCTCTCATAGGAAGGATTTACTAGAGGAATGAATAGCTCCGATCCATAGGAAATCATTCCAAATCCAAATCACTCACATGCTCCAGTGCTTGAGTGGAAAGCGGATATAGGAACTGACAGATGTATGGATCTGAATCATTTAGCATCAGTGTTTGGGGGAACAAATCTTTCATGACACCATGATATGATTTATACCAAAGATTATTTATAAGGCAATTTTTGTGCAAGATGTATTTCATCAAGAAAGGTTTGGTAATTCTAAGTTTTCATAACTTACACACTTATAAAACGTACTATTATGTGGGAAAATGATTGGCAGGATTAATATACTGACATTATCATAACTTTTTATATAAAATGTTCTAGGATGGAGATTTACAGAGCATTAAATCTACTTCTTTGTTCTTGGAGTGACTTTTTTTTATTTTATTATTATTTTTTTTTATAAAGTTTATACTTATTTATAGCTTTTTGTGCAACGGAGTAAAAAGTGAATTTTGGTCAAGTGAAAAGCATGTGTTTGTGTGTATGCATAAGTATTTACCCCCTTGAACTTCTCCACGTTTTTGTAGTGTTACAAGTTGTAACTTAAATAGACTTGAATATACACAAAATAGGCAATGAGTGAAACGGGGGACAAAAAAAAAAAAAATCATAGTTTGCAAAATAAGTTATTTACTTAAATTATATAAAGAGACATGGTTATAGCATCACATTTTTTGCTTTCTACTGAAGAAAACCTAGCATTGACACACTTTCCTAGTAGCTGAGTTTAATATGCTTTTAATAAAGATTTTTCTCTAGTTTGCCCCTGGTGCAGAGCTCCGAGTGTCGAGATTCAATTACAGGCCACAAGATGACATTAATTTAAAGAATAGATTTTAAAGTCTTGTGGTGGGCCGAATTAGTTTGGACAGTGGAAACTGATGAAAGTATTTGAATATGCATTTTGACTACTTGAATTATATACATGTCACATTAAAACAAATTGTGGGTTTTTTGTGGCGCATATAAATAATTTAATAATATTACCTGAACAATTTCACTGAGCATTCACTAAGCATCAAGTGTTTAACCTCACTTTAGAAAACTAGCAATTATAATATATACTTTTTGTGTATATAATTTGTTGGACTACTCTGAAAGCATCTGTGTCTCCGTGGAAATTCCGGATGCTTCACTTCTGACCGAATTTAAATAACATCTGTACGTTTTAAATACTTATTTTTGGTAAGTATTTACAATTACGATTTTTTAATGTTTTTAAAACGTTACCCATCATTTCAAATTATATGTTTATAAAAGCAAATCTTGACCCTAGGAAATGTAAAACAGAAAAAAACTTTTGATGGCCCCCTCCCCTAGACACCTGTCTATACCTATGACAAGGATTAAATAAAGACTTGGGTTTTTTTTCCCCCATTAAAAATCCATTGTAGACTTTCACAGCTGTTCACCAGCATGACAAATACAAGTTACAAGCAAAGTTGGCAAGATAAACCACCAGCAGCCAGGCACAAACCGTCATAAACCAATTTAGACCAGCGTTTGATTCCTGATGGTTGAATTTTATTTGTTTATTTATTTTTTACTAAAGGGGTGTCTTGACTTGATCATGGAAGTTCAAAAGCTGAAGACAGCACAGAGCAATGAACAAGAGTAATAATACAGACAAGTCCAGGCCCATGCAGCTGCTTAACTCCGATAGGGATCTTAAGCACTTTTCCGGTGTCTTCTCCAGCACACAAAATCAATTTATATTTATCAAGCTCTCATCCCTTGATAGTCTTGCGTATTGAACAGTGGCCTTTTAGCATCTGCTGCAAGCTGAGCCAGCCATCAACAGGAAAGCGAGCCACTACGAACAGTACAACTTGCAATAGGACTTCGAAATCATGATAAAAGGGTAGAAGAACCGCTTTGTCTCAGCACTGATTTTACACTCTAATCTTCCTCAAATCTTCCAGAAAAGAAGAAAAATAGTACATTAATTAAGCAAGAAAAAAAAATAAAAAAATACATTTCCATTCCAGTACAAATCTGTCTCCATTGTTTGTTTCATTTGCCTCTTTCAGTTGGCAGAATGGCAAAAGAACATTTGGTGTTTGGGGTCGTTCTTCAGATTTGTGCTGTTCCACACTTTAATAGATTTTCTAGACACTTTGGTCCACATATTAAAGATGTGTAACTGCCTCATAAACAGGCTCATCATACTCCCTTTAAAGCGGTAGCTGAAGGCAAATCATTGACCTTTTTGTAAAACACTAATGTGGAAAAAGCCCGCTAATATTGTGAACGGGAATGACTGGCTGAGGATCGCACAAGCTGGAGGTGGGCCATGAAAGAGGGAGCAGCCAGAATTGAACAGAAATAGGAGGAGTTGTGGAAGGAGAGAAGACACAGACGGCGACAGATGGCACAGATCCTACCGCCATCTCAAGATTCAACATTTACCTGCAGCAAATGCAACAGAGCATGCCTGTACGAATTGGACTGCACTTTCACAGCACGGGCAGAAGCTCCCAGATAGACTAATCCAGAGGCAACGATATCGTCTTTAGAGACAGAAGATGGCCAAAATCAAACTGTTATCAAACAGTAGATGAAAGGCAAACCATTGACCTATTTCGAAGACACTAATGTAGAAACAGCCAGCTAATACTGTCGAGGAAGCATGTGATGTAGGGAAGTTTTGTGGACAATGATCCTACAAGAACTGCAAGGTTAATCACCTGAGCCATCACATGACCGGCTACGCCGCTTTCATTTCACAGACTTCAACTCATATAGACTTGTTCTCAATCAATGACTGACTACAGTAAAAACCACAAACCTTGGATCATTGCCAAGTATCACTCCTAGCTAATGTGATACCAAGTGATGTAAACCTTTACTGCTGTGGGCATTCTATTTGTCTTTTGATCCCGTTTGTTTAGCTTATCAAGTTTGCCTTTCCTATTGCTGTCTTAAGTATTGCCTGTTTATTCTTGCATCTGAACCCTTGTTCATACCTGACAAAATTAATTGGACATCTAATTACAGGTCCATTCGCAGGATTCAACCCTTCCCTTACCCCCCCCAATTTCCAAGCTTGAAATAGAATGTACGGCGGCCGTCAGATGTCTGTAGCGTACTTCCAAGTGCTTATATTCACACTCCTTTACTTTTTCTTCTTTTACTATCATTCCAGAAATACTAAGCATGAGCCTACATTTTTCAAATTTGGTTTCTCAAACCTTTTAGCCAGGACCAGCAAACACTTCCTTCTTCTTCCTTGTCTTCCTTTCTTCATCTTTGTCATCCTTCCGGTGCTGCTTTCCGGATCCACGCTGCCACTTGTAAAAACGTTGGAATTATACGCTAATGAAACCATACTTATGAATTAAGTATATTTTGGAATATATACTCTATTTCTGCTAATAGATGCCTCAACATTCTGCATAGTGGAACTTTAAGGTTTATAGAACGTTGTTTTCAGCAGAAAAACGCAATAATATGCTAGAAGTTTGGGCAAATAATAATATTTAACAGCCATGATAGTGGAAACGCTGAATCCTACCTGTTGTACACCCTAAACCCATTTATACACTGACTAATAAGTAAAGGCTTACTTCTTTTAGGCTTATTAATATTACCATTAGCCTTGATTTGCAGAATAACTGACATGCTCTCCGTAAGAATACATGAATAAAATATAATTAAGGGAGAATGAATCTAATTGATGCATACCGCTACATTAAATAAGCTGTTTTTCCTCGTTCTCAAGAGTACTTTGAAAAAACGGCCTGGTTATCTGTCTAATGTGTACTTTACCATAATGAAGGGTTATGTTGAGAAAAGGTTTATTATAAGTCTAATCTACCTTGATTCTTCTTCCATGAACAGTAATGTAATGTAACGTAACGTTATGTGCTATGCTGTACAGTCTATATTTAATGATGCGCTGAATGAAATTATATGAGATATGACACTGATCCAAAAACATATGGGACTTTGGAGGTAACATACAAATAAAAAGCTAGTGGGAGGAAAAAAAAATGAACAAATGAACATTTCTGTTCTGGGACAGTTCCTAGCTAATATTCCTATTCCTGGTCAATTATTGTACCAATACAATTAAAACTATGAACGTATGATTTCATGTTCTACCAAATGTTAATTAGTTTGCTTATGATGGACAAAAGAAGTAGTTTTCAGTCATTAATTCAAAATTAAACGCGTATCAAACCTCAAACCTTCAAGCACTGCATGAACACTGAGGTTTATTTAATAGGCCTATGCTAAAAGAAAGTGACCATTTTAAAACATGCTGTCAGGGAAGTGGAGTCAGATGCAAGTGGCTTATTAAAGCAAACAAATGAATCTAAATCAAAGCAAAAATCATAAGCAAGAGCTAAGGAAACTGTGGCATGAAAGACAAAACTACTACACAAGGTAACGTGAGATAAGCCTGACAAAGTTAGAACTAAAATTAGCGATACCAGTTAGGGAGACACGAGACAGGGGAGAGTAATCCGTGTGTCAGGTGACCAGGTCATGTGACTTGCAGGGCTGCTACGATATGGAGTCCTCGTTGGCCATTTTGTGGATGAAACCAGTGCTGATGTGACATGTGCTCTTTTTGTGAAAATAAGGCTAGCGCTCGAGTAATGAATGCTAATGCCAATGTCTTCTTTATTCACTTCTTTTCTATAGCATAAAATTTCTGGATTGAAAAGAATGCTCTATTAAGATTTCCTGCCAGCTCATGACATTCAACCGAGAGAATATAAGAGACAAAGAGATGTATAAGGTGTCCTCAATTTGCCACCTGTAACTCACACACAGAATGGTTTAGCTGCTGGAACATCCACTACAACAGCAAAGCCTTTTCCAGCTTTTAATATTGTGTCGAAGAACAAACCAAAAATATCCTGCTGGTTTTCCTACAACTGCCTCGCTCCTAATTATTACAACGTGAGGCTCATTAAAATGCCATTTACCAGCAGTGCATGAGTGCTAATAGAATTGTAGTTGATTTAACGACACGCTTTTATTTGTGCACTTAATGAATGTGTTTCCTATGTATTAATTACTTCGGAAACCCTCCCTTTTGTTGTTCCACTAAGCTACCCACCAGAGCTGAAGGCTATAGCCCAGCTCTTGCTCAATGTAATTGATGGTAATTGACAAAAAAGCTGAAATTGAGCCTATAGCCCAAGATAAAAATTATGGTGAATGTCGGGTGCCAGTAGCAATCCTTCTGCATACTTTTAGTTCAGAAATCTACGGACAAAAACCCAGTAGACTACAATGATCTCGAATTAGTGTCAGGTCAAACTCTTTTTAAACCGAGTTTGCAACACTTTGCCTTTTTCGAGACTATCATCTTCACTGGAACCAGCAAAGCCGTTTAAGTATTTGCGTCTTAAATAGAACGAACGCATGAGCAGCACTCGGCGGATTGTAAATTGCAGGATTGTGGGCAGACGGTGGCTAAAGGGATTTAAAAACATTTGTTATTTTCCTTGGCTTGTGGAATTGGAACCGCAATGAGGAAACGTACCAAAGTTGAAGGTTGTTCTTAACCCATCTAGGCACTTTGCTCCTGACTTCTGGCTGGAGATGTGGCTGAAAGCTAAACACAAAGTCTCAGTGGGTCTGCTCACTCTTTCCTCCAAACGGCAACGAGTTCCATCTCTAGTGCTTGAAGGCTGCATAATGCTCAGTGATTATGGGGAAAAATGCACCCAGTCCGAGGAACCTGCTGGTAATCCTGTCTGAGCGGAAAAATAGCTCACAAAAAAAGGCATTTCTGGCGTGATTATACAAGGACGGTAGTGCCATTATAACACATTGTGGTATACCATTTTAGAGTTTCATTCTGAGAAGCAGGTGTATTGTATTGTTACAAGGAAGTAGAGAAAGTGGAAAGAAGAAGATGGCGGGAGAGATAGAGAAAGAAAGAGCAAGCACCCTCTTCCCTCATATGGCGATTCAGCTGTGCCTTGAAGCATAGCCGGTCACAGCACAGACAATGGCTAAATGTTGTGCAGAATTGAAGCACAGAGCCTCTTCTGTCTGAACTCCTGCTGGAGTCAAGGTACGCATGGTGAAGGAAAAAAAAAAGTGGCTTGTGGGATCAGATTGCTGTAGCCGCAAGCTACTGATACATGACCTGATAATCAAAATCCCACCTACATCCTGCCTCTAAGGACACTATGAGCTGAACGGAGCGTGGGGGAGAGATAATGATACCATTTCCTTGAGAAATATAAAGAATGTTGCTAATGAAGAGGTTAAACTGCCATCCCTGACGACTTTGCGAGGTCTTCTGGGTTTCTTTAAAGGAAGTGTTGACCTTTGTCGATTGTTCGCAAAAAGCTTACAGTCTTACTGGTAGGAAGATATTACTTGTTTAAATGAAGATATTCCTTTTCAACCCAGCATGCTTGAAACTACTGAAAGGAGTTTCGTTTTCAACGCAACACCCGCACCATGTATGCAATCATGTTCAAAACATATAGATCCAGGTGAAGAGCTTCAGGTAGTGTTCAAACCATCAGGATGGGGGAAAAAAATGTGATCGCAGTAACTTTGGGCAATGTTGCAAATGGGCAGGTTTGAGTAATTCAGAAACCATCGATGTGCTGGGATTTTCACACGCAATAGTCTCAAAGCAGAGAGAATGGCAAATGAGAAAAACAAAAGTCATCCAGTGAGCAGCAGTTCTGTGGGCAGAAACACATTGTTCATGACAGAGTTCAGAGGAGAAGGGAATTCTTTAAGCTGAAAGAAAGTCTACGGTAACTCGAATAACCACTTTTTACATCCGTGGTGAGCAGAAAAGCATCTGAGAATGCAACAGCTTAGGACCACTTTGGGTTCATCCTTGTCAGCGAAAAACATGGCGCTGAGGATGCAGTGCAGAGGTCACAGGCTCACGCAATTTAGTTGAAGATTGGAAAACAAGGCCTGCTTTCTTTTTTTTCTTTTTTTTTTTTTTTCATACAAAAGATATTTGACTAATCCCCCCCCTTTGTTTGCACTTGCCTGGGATATTAACCTTAGTTCAAGTTTTCAGAAATAACAAAAATTTGTCCTTTAAACCACAGCAACCCTGAACAGAATTATTTACTGAAGATGTCTATACTATAAGTATATTTCTATAAGTTTTTTTGGTTGGGTCCTGTGGGATCCCAGTCCCCATGCACACCTCTAGTGGAATCTAAAAATTAAAAGTGATCTCAAAATACTGTAATTAGTTTAAGTAATTGCAATTAGGTGATTATGCATTAATGGTTACAGCTCTGTTTGTACATCATATCAAGATAGGTGACATTTATTTAGATGACCTATTTAAAGACAGCACATTTTGTCCAATGCATGTGAAGAGGGTTTAAAATCTCTTCTCCGTATATGAAATGAAATGCTCGATGAACATGTATACACAACATACTTACTGCTAAGTAATTAGTTGTCGGAGATGAGCTTAATTACTATATTAAAAACAGTACTTCTCTTTACATATACTTAGACATGCTGGCAAGTACACTTCATGTACACTTAGTAACCTTGGATAAACTGCCAGAGATATTTAAAATGTCAACTCCATGAGACTTATTTAATGATTAAACTAAGTGCAGGAGAGACTTCACTCTGTCTTTCACTCTGATATTCAATTCTTAATCTGAATTTATTCATCCACAGCATCAGGCTGATTAAAAAGCTACTGTTAAATGGCATGTCTTAAAGGGGAAACTAGTCGTACGATCAGACCTGCATGTCTTACACTGTGTTACAACTATAGAAGATTAATAGCAAAAACAAGACATCATTACCATGGATATTAAATCTCCTAGCTTGATGAGATGGCAATTAAGGTCTGCAATATTCTCTGTTAACTATAATGCAGCAAAGGGGGAGGAATTTTCTTTGAACCTAAATGACACTTGCAATTACAGAGAATGCTGTAGTCAGTGGTACATGTAGAATAAAATAGCTGGGTTATTGCATCGAGACATGCACCTATAAGTGATCGTTTAAATACTCAAAAGACAACTACAAAATATCCAGCCCAGGACAAAGAATAAAGTGTGAAGAGTCAAATATGTGTGGTGACATCAAATTCAAGTACCAAGCAAGGGCGCACAAGGGGCACTGTTTCTGGAGGAAACCGTCAGGGATGAAAAAGAAAATGAAAGATTTATGAGTGAATTCAAACTTGGAACGGCAAAGAAAGGAAAGCAGGAAGATCTAAAAAATGGATCACACAGAAAGGTGCATGAGTCTTGGACAAGTCGTGGTGTGCTGAGAAACTTATAAAGTGTATTTTTGTGGTGGTCCGGGCAATTTTCTAGTATATACAGTTTAGAAAATCCACTTATACCAAATATGAAAATCGCATTTAAAGATTCCAGGATGCTGCACTTGCCTCTACGTTTATGACCTAATCCACTTACGGGAAAACAACATTACTGCCAAATATTAAAGGGCTCTAAATTTACAACAGGAAGTGAATTCTCACTCTGATTACCAGAATCCTCTACATCAGTCTCTGTGGGTGATAAAAGTCACTCGCGGCATTAAGAAACACGAACCTCATCAGCATCTCTTCACTCAACAGTTCTCTGTTCATGCGAACATTGACGGGGCAATAATCACTGATTAATTTGTTTCGGTTCTGTTGCCTCGATTTCATTGCGTTCATGTCTTTTATTAGGTCATTTAAAGATTTTGGACCTTCGCGGTCATCTGCACAGAGTGTGCAAGTGTTCTTCTCAGTTTTGTTGATGATCTATCAGCGCAGGTGCATCATGGACATCGTTGACAGCCGGGATCTGACTGCAAACGGAACTGATTCACTGTGTGGGGAACTCGCACTTACAAGCCAGCAAGGCTTTAGACGTTGTTCGGCAGACTGATAGCACTTACTGCTGCGTTTGTTAACCTGGCTTCTTGCTCATTGTGATCTTTGCAGAATCTTTGCAGGAAGAC
The DNA here is from genome assembly GCA_030068235.1 of Notoglanidium macrostoma. Lineage (NCBI taxonomy): Eukaryota > Metazoa > Chordata > Actinopteri > Siluriformes > Auchenoglanididae > Notoglanidium > Notoglanidium macrostoma. Next base: position 8,616,562 of record JAQQZR010000008.1, on the reverse strand, counting down.
AGCCTAAGCTAAATTTCCAAATGATTTTAGTGAAATATATTCATGATTTCCCAGTATATTCAGGCAGAAAAACCCAATCTTAGCCAGAATTCAGCCTCTGTGATGTCTGACTGGTTTTCCCAGACCACTACACCTATTCATAAGTTTAGATGAATTGAACACAGCAGGGCTTGACAAGCCTAATCCTTATTGTTTCAAATTTGTTTGCCTGAATTAGCCTTAAAATACACTTCAAACAGGCTATTGAAGAGGTTTTTTTTTTTAAAGACATTTGACCTTGCTGCGACCTTCCTGTGCCTTCCAAAATAGAACCAGTTCATCGACTGGTTACGATGATACGCTATAAAGGTTTGTGGACACCTGACTATCACACCCGTTTGTCATTCTTCCTCAAACTGTTGACCAAAAGTTGGAAACACACAATTGTGTTCCTTTGACTGGAACTAAGAGGCTCAGACATGTTCCAGTATGACAATGCCCCTGTGCACAAAGCAAGATCCATGAAGACATGGTTTGCCAAGGTCGATATGGAAGAATTTGTGTCCTAACCTCAACCCCAGTGAACACCTCAGTGATGAACTGGAACACTTCATCCCAGGCCTCCTGGGATGATTAATGCTGAATGAACTCCAAAATCGAGTGGGGCTTTCCCAGAAGAGTGGAGGTTATTATAACTGCAAAGAGGGGGAATAAATCTGGAATGGGAAGGTCAACAAGCACACAAGTGTTATGGTCAGTTGTCCACGTACTTTTTCCATATAGTGTAATTCCATGTACATCTTAAACATTCAACCTCTCATTCTTGAGATATCGCACTAATGAGAATCTCTGATGGATGCAGGAAAGGACCATCTGATGGCAGAGTTGTATATTTAATATTTGTAAATTTGCGTATTAAATAGTTCTGTTTTCTTGAAGTACATACTCCATAATGCATTCCTGGCAGCAAACTCTTTTTTTTTTTTTTTTTCCATGGTTTTTTTTGTTTGCCGTTTTACAGAATTTAGCCACAGTGACGTCCGACAGGTTTTCTCAGACTGTCACACGTACACGTGAATAACTGTGTATCAGAATCCATCCTGACAGCTAACGAAAAAGATAATCTAGATAAATGACGGGTCCATCTGCAAAATGAAACAAACATTGTCGGATATTTTTCCTGAAGACGCTTTGGAGATGTCATCGAAAATATCCAGCAGCCCTGTGTTAATCTTCCATGCTTCATTTATCCGCGTCACCAGATTGTCATCAGCAGTGAGACAGGGCTCTCGTAAAACTCCACTGATTGCTTGGACACATGTTTCCCCTTGTTACATACAGTTCAACAGTTTTGGAGTGAAGGAAGCAGACAAGCAAGAGGAAGGGGGAGGAGTGAGAGAAAGTAAGCATGCTGAGAACGGGCGAGGATTCCAACCGGTGATGGAGAGAGAAAGCTGTTATCTGAACGTGTTTTGACTGCTCGCAGACAGAACCACTGCCAAGGAATTCAGAGCGAGATGGGGACAAGGGGAAGCATGAGGACCTTTGAGATGAACGATCAGATCAACTCGACTAGATGGAGTGCAAAAAAAAAAGGAGGGAAAAAAATGGTGCCGTTGACATGCGGGAGGCATAGCTGTGTTCGCTTCAGTCTAAGCTATGGAACAGATGTCTTCTGTGCATTACATATGGCCTCACTGCTCTGAAAAGCAACTTATCATCCATTTGGTTCTTCTAGATCTTCCAAGCTTCTAGGCCAGTCAGTGTGATGTGCACTCTCAAACTGGCTGAAGGAAAATTAAATGCATCCTCCATGTTCATACGAGTATGCTTAAGTTAGCAAATGCTAGTTAATCCTCCCTTTGCAGCACCTAATATTTTATCATAACGTAAATTATTTATCTGTCCTCATATCGCCGCCAAGGGTAAAAAAAAAAAAAAAAAAAAAAAAATTTCTATACAGGCTCCAACCAAGCTGATGAAATTTCATTAAATTTTATTGCTTCTCCGGCAGCATGTGTTTGGAAGAACCTCGCCATTCCGCAGAGAGCTGCCAGTACAGCCTGATCTAACAAATTGATGCCTGATGCGTCCAGACAGTCTATCGTATGCGCCCTAGTTTCCTGGCAGAGAGGGAGGCTGTGTGTCTCACACACGGAGGAGCGCGCTGTGAAATCGGACCCTGCACTGCTCGATGGCGAGCTCGCTTTGGCTTGCTGCCATGCCATTGGCCGCTGCCTCCATGATGGATATCTGATTAAGGGAATATGGAGGCAAGTGGAACAGGAGAGACTGAATGGGAGGCTGCAGAGAAAGCAGTTGGGAAGGCTGATCTGGGGTCAGATCTGATTTTGCAGAATGACCCGAATCAGGGTTGGCTTCAGAGTCGGCGTTACTCGTAGACAGGCGTCTGGTCTTACAGGATTACAGTAATGGGTTTGTCACTCTGTCGACTCAAAGTAGCTCAGATGTAGTTTTGGCGTGTGTCTTATAGACATTCTTTAAATATTGTTCAACCACATCCTCAAGCGATCCAGACAGATAAGAAATAGGAGAGGAAGAGAACAGAACGGAAGCATGTCGAGACATGACGAGGCCAAAAATGTCTACTGGGCAGGTTCATGTCCAAGGGATTTTATGTGAGATGTTGTAGCACTTTAACATTGACTTTTTCCCTTTTATTGAATGATCGCATTTATAAATTGTTTAGAACGTATGATGTAAAATTCGTGTCTTGTTTACCGTGTACCTCTCCAACAGCTAACCATAAATATATTTGCTCCACCCCAAATCAGCTGTTCTCTCGAATACGTTATTTCTCTTAATATTGAATGTATATGGGTTCAGAATGAAATGCTGAATATGTATTATCTGTAAGCTGTACCATTCTCATTTATACCACAGCGCTGTTTAATTCTCGCATCTATAACAGCAGCTCCTTAGTGCCAGTATTTGTGTATTGGAGTTTGTGTATTGCAGTTTCTTTGCAACATGATGTATTTTTTTTGGCTTATTAGCTTCAAGGGCGAGAAAACAGAGGCTTATACCTGCTATAACATTATTTCTACATGCTATAAAATAACTCATTTATTTCATAGAGGTTCTGTAACTGTAAATGGAGAAGAAGTATGACGAGTCATTCTTCAATTAATAAAGAATGTAATGATATGTAAATTGGGTGATAATGACTCTCTGATTCAACTTACACTTCATCACTAATTATTTTCCAATAACAGCATGTGTTATTATTCCCTAAACGGTAATATTGGACAGTCGGAAAGGAGACATGCACGCATTCTGTTAATCTTTTGCTTGCTTATAAATGATAGAAAAATAAGTGATGGAATCTCAGCTAACGAAGTTTGATGCTAAATAAAATGTGCATCCGATTAGAGCTTGATATTGTAGACACATTATTGTTCTGATGATTAAGAACAGCACAGATCAGCTTGAAGTTAGAAACTGCATGAAGAGACAGTACACTTTTCCCTCAGTTTTTTTGCCAGGCTTGTAAGCAGAATGGATTTGGCAAGTTCATCCTAAACCCCTGCAACTGGATTTGATTGCGCGCTCAGCCAAGGCTGTAATCCCTGCACAGAGTGGTTTGAAATCAGACGCCCATTTAACGGCTGGTATCGTCCTCTCAGCAAAGACACCAGAGCACTCGCTGAACACAACACACCTACCACTCAGCTGAAATGGACTCAGGCTTTATCCTGTGTCCCAACATAAAAGCACATTGCAATACAGTATGTATGTATATTGCACTGTGCTTTTATGCTGGGACACAGAATAAAGGCTGTGTTGCATCATATGTCAGTTAGAGGTTGCGTTCCACACCAGCACAATTAAAAAGGCTTTGGAGCCTGAAAGCACATGCAGGCAAAACCTGGATGCCTGCATTTCATAAGGACCTCACATGCATTAACGTTATAAAGATCCCTTCCTTTTTCCAAACGTACAGATACTTCGGCATCGCATGGCGGCAGCGTGACACTGGTGAAGCGGACAAAGCGCCCTGGTCCCGAGCGCTGACTCGTGGGTGAATATATTTGGGCTCACGGAGGACGTGGGACCGATACATGGAGCTGACGCAATCCCAGCCAACAGTTAGGTTTCAGAACATATTCTGAGAAATGTTGGTTCTCAAAATGTTCAGGGTTTTGGGAGTGTTTTCACATGTCCCTTATAAAAATAAATATATATATATAAAAAAAAAGACACTTTTGCACTGACACTACAGATGTTATGTAGTCATGCATGTCCCGAACCAACTGAATGTGGTTTGAGTGATCGGATCGTGATGAGCCTTTGAGGATCCTGTTCACACCTGTACTTAGCACTTTGTCAGATGATCCACAGATGATATGAGAGCTGATATTTAGTATAATAATAATAATAATAATGTTTGTTTCATTGTTTGTATTACTCCTTTTGTCTGTGTTCACTACATAAAATTTCTATTCACCAATTCATTGCTCTACTTTTCTGTGTTCACTACATGAAACTCCAATTCTAGAAACAGTACATTACATTGAAACCAGTACTACACGTACTACATAGCTATCTAATTATTTTTTTATAAAAAAAAATTATAAATTGGTCATTTGGTGTCTGAAGTATCAGTTTCTTGATAATCTCTTATTCATGAAACTGGTACATAAAAGTGATATAACATTTGCATCATGTGTTTTACTGGATATCAGCCAATATTCTGCTAATAATCAGTATGAGCGTGCGCTAGTTCATGTGTTTATTGCTTAATTAGGACAGTGCACGAATGCTATTTTTTGGAAAGTTACACCCTGAACTTCTAAGGACTTGTTGTAGATTTAATAGTTATCTTTGGTAACCACTTTATCTGGTTGTGGTGCATCATGGGAACACTGTGTGTGAGGTGGGAATACACCCTGGATGAGACTCCAGTCAATCACAGGGAACCATTCATACATAATCACACACAGGGGCAATTTAGTGTAGCCAGATGACCTACCAGCATGTTTTCGGAGGTGTTAAGAAACCCACACAGGCATGAGAAGAGCATGCAAACCTTCAGACAGCGTAATATGAGCTCAGGAATAAATCGGGGGTTCTGGAGAAAGCAATGCTACCTGCTGCACTGTACTTGCTGAGTTTACTACTAATGTTCTCTGCTTGCTGGGCCCTTGGGGCCTTGCAACACTACATACAGTCCAGAAGACAGGTCGCTTTAAATAGAAAAGGGAATCCAGTAGCCGAGAACAAATACAAACCATCAGCCTAATTTCTGGCAGCGGCACAGTGATCAAATTCTGAGAAAATTCAGATCAAAGGAGGCAAATCTAAACTTGGTTCTTTGCACGGCATGAAACTTTTGTTGTCTTTTTATAGACATAACTTGTCAGACAGTGTCGAGTGCTGTAAGATCGTCAGCGTCTGAGTAATATTAGGCATCTTGACAAATGCTTGCTTGCACATGATTCTGATATATAGGTGTAAATGTGGCACTGAACCATTATATGCGCTAGTTCATCTCTTCCTTTCCTCACGGTGAGAAGTCCCCGGCAGCAGTGGGCATTATTTCCCTCTCTACATCCCTGCAGGCAGATTTGCATCCAGCTCAAAGCAACAGAACATCAAAAGAGGCTTTGATGCGCTGTGCGGCTACGCTGGAGCAGACGGAGAGAAGGAGAGGAAGGCTTCAACACTATCAGCCTGGATTCCGACAGTTATTTGGCTCTTTTAAGCCCTAACAAAATCTATAGCTTGCACTGAGCAGAAGAAAGAAAGATGAGTGTAAAGCTTGGACGGGGAAATACCTGTGGAGCTCGTTCATTCATACCAACAAAGCAATGTGGGAAGTGTGAAAAGCTTGATAGTGTGAACATGCAGAATGGAACTAAGCCCAAAAGACTCAACTGCTCAAGCCATGTTTCCTTTTAAAAGGAAGAAAAAGCACTGGATTTTGCCAGATTTTGTTGGCCGACAGAATTTGTTTACTTATAAACACTGTTTACTTCACATGAGGTGTGATGACTCTACTATGCAAAATATGCCTCAACAAGTATGTTTATCTTTAGACACATCATATTTAATTACTGTTTTCATTATGCACACTGGCATAAAACAGACATAATATTTCAGGTCTGGAATTGGTTAATCTTTGGGTTTTTTTTTTTTTTTTGCACTGACTTAATTTTAGAATACAAAATATGACCTAATCATGTGAGATGTGGTTAAGGACTCATCGGTTTTGCAATTTCTGCTTCTGCGCATTTGCTGCATTTAACTGGAGGTTGAAATTATTTACTCAGTGTGTTGCACTGTGCATGACTGTATTCCCTGACCCGATTATCAGCTTAAATCTCAGACTGTAACGCTCTCGCATCTGCATTGTCACTGCGTCAGTTTGTTTCTCTGAGCAAAACCGCATCATGCTCTCAAACTTTCTCCTAGTCTAACAAAGTGCTCTTGACCACCAGTCTACGTTTCCATTAACTCATTTCTTCCAACATTCCAAACATTTCCTAGTAGTATTATTTCGGTTGTTTTTGCGCTAGCTACAGTTCTTGCATCGCATCATTTTGCAGTTCTCTACCACTTCCAGTCGGCTCCAAAAGTCTGAGCCCACATTAAAAATGGGATATATTTTTATTTAATGTTTAAATGCAAATTTGCGCTATTGACCATGTTAACTGCTTTGTACAAAAGATGATTCTTCCCCATGCGTCATCTCTTTTACTGAAGCATGACACTCTGATGGATTTGATTTATAATGGAGGCTTAAACATCAAAATTAATTAATTAATTAAAATCAAGGTTTGGCACAAACTTGTGGAGTCCATGCCAGCTCAAGTGCAGACATTAAAGCAAAATAAGGGACATACGAAATACTTACAAATCCTAAAACAATGCAAAATAGAAGCATTTTATTAGTTCTCTCAGACTTCTGGATCCCACTGTGTATTCAATGCCTATACTTTAACCCAGGGGTTCTCAAACTTTTTGCAGCCAGGGCCCTCTGGAACTGTAAAATAATCCCCTCCTCTGAACATAACCCAACTGCTGAAATATTCAGCATTATTTAAATATTTGACTCCTTATTTAAACCTGTTGTCATGACCCGCTCCGCACCGTGCGCCTTGGAGTCTCGGCCGTGCTTTCTCCATCCCCGTCACGGGAGCGCGCACTTCTGCTTGTAAACGGAGAACACCCTAACCACACGGACTACAGTTCCCATGAGCACCTGAGGACTGCCAATGGGAGACAGGTGCATCTCATTAACGGACTGATTAGCCGTGTTTATAAGGACTGCCGTATGCGCTTCCTATTCGCGAATCATTAGTCTAGCCCCGTCTGCTATTGTCGAGCGTTTAATACCCGCGTTTACTTTCATGTGTTTTGGACTTACCCTTTTTATTGACTACTGTTTATTTATACTAACCTCCGTGTTGTCTTGCCGAGCGTATAATTACCCGTGATTGTTTTCTGGTTTGTGGACTCTGCCTTCTGTTTGTATTACTGTTTGTGTATTACCCTATGATGTTCTGTTTGCTGATCGATCGACTCCTGCCTGTACAGTGGATTACTCTTCTGCCTGCCCTCTTTGTACCTGTGCCATTGTGTGTTTAATAAACACGTTTATTTCACCGACGCCTCCTACCTGCGCTTGTATCTGACCTAACCCCTACACCGTGACATCTGTACTATAATATTTTGCCTCTTTATTAGAGGCACAGAGCTTTAATTTTTGCTGAAAGGACACATTTTGAAAAATGGAAGATCATACACTTTATTTAGCAATGAAAAAAGCAAAGGAGTGTGAATGTAAGTACATGGGAGTACACCACAGGCACCTTGATGGCCACCCTACGTTCTAATACACTTAGAAAGGGAGAGGCGTTCAGTTGGTTGCAATCTGAATCCATGGTGGACCTTTCAATGTGCACAATAATATTTTGGCTCTTTATTGCAGGTACAGAGCTTTAATTTCCGCGGACAGGACAGTCTAGGTCCACTTTGACATTATTTATATGCTACTTGTTTTTGAGTTATTGAGGTTTGGATTAAACCCAGTCTATACAAATGACCAGTCATTGAGATTAACAACTATAAGATCTCAGTGATAAATGTAATAACTTTGGATCATATTGATTAGTTGTGATTTCCACCACTGTAAAAAACAAAAACAAAAAAGTTAATAAAAAAAAAAAGAACACCAGGGTCCCTGGGCAACACTGGTTTGACCTCCTTATTACTGCTTCGACTAAACTGCCTAGAACACACACATCAGTCTTATGAATGAAAACCCCAAGTATTACTCTCTTACTACTACTACTACTCTTATTATTGTAATCTAATTATGTTATGGCTAAGCATGTTTGCATTTGTTTTGTATTTGTCTAGCACTTTGTCTTGCATGCTTATTTCATAATCAACTTCATTATTCCTCTTATTTGTCACAGCACACTTTATCAGAATGCGATACACATTTTAAGGGCTAAGACAATTTGTGAAATTGCTTTTGTTACATTACACAAAATGGATTAAATTACATGTTCTCCCATCTTATCCTAGGGCATTTGTAGCAAATTTCACGCAAGGGGGTAAAACAAGAAAAGAAAAGTACGAATTAAGTAACATCTGGATACAGCACCAACACTGTTAGCTAATCATCCAATGTTTTTTTTTTCTTTTTTTCTTTTTTTTTTAGATTGGTGCTTTGGAACCTGAAATGTAATTTAATTAAAATTGTTAAAGTAATTGGAAAAACAGCAGGTTTTATCAGCTCTTCTACACCACAGAATGTTAGAAAACACAAAGCATTGACGGTCCAATTCCTTTGATGAGGTGCAATCAAATAAAATGGGCTTGACAGTCTCTGGGCAAAGGAAATCAAGCGTCCGTGTGCAATTATTTGATCAAGAGAGAGAAAGGTAGCAGCTCGGTCTCAGCTGTGGGAGTCTTGAATCATTCAGCATGGTTTTATGTGCTGCCACTGCTTCTGCTGGCAAACATCCCCAAGAGCTCCTGATGGCTCCTCTGTCGTTTTAATTAACACGTAGGCCTGGTGATGTTAATTAAAAACAAACTGATCATTACCCATCAGGAAATATCATACGGTTGCTCCAGAAGATCCAAACGCTGTGAGCTTGGATGGCTTCGCAAGGCGCGAGATGTTTTGTGTTGTAGTCAGTCTGATAAACACTACGCAGTTTGATCAGATGTGGAGGAACAACTTACTCCTTCACTTCTGTCAAAAAAGTCTCCGCATACCTCATGCATATCTGGATTTCAAGGACAATATGACATCAATGTGGAGAAAACGGGCATCATGTGGAGGCCTCGCACACCACATTGGGCTCGGTGGACGAACACACTTTGCTACAAAGCCTGTGATTGAAACATTCATACACGGTGACCAATACAATACTGCAGAGAGTCGCAAGCCTGGAGGCTTTTTTCATCACACAACCCTCACACACATCATCGCAGGTATCCTGCGGCCTTAACGCAGCCATCATGTTAGTCATGTTCTCCGTATTTGCTTGTCACCTTGGTAGCAGAATAAGTGAAACATGCTGAATTGTTATGAACTGTTCCTGAAAGCACCGCTCAACCCAATGACATAATGTCCTGTTGTGAGTTTTCTTCACATTGGTTGAGAGCATCTTGTGTATTTGTGCAGTTGTTTTGCGGGGGTAATGACTATACATAACGCAAACAGTGATCTTATATCACATCTTAATAGGATGTAAAAAACTTATAACGGGATATACAATTTATATATAAAATCCTAGCTGAAATGTGATGATATAAAATCAACAGTGTCATAAATAATGTCATAATATATTTTTCCCATACGTCACAAATATTGTCAGTATCGTTAAAACAATTATAAACTTTTCAGTGAGAATAATGAATTGTTTTACACATTAAATAAAACTATAATTGATGCAACGCCACTGTTTTCCTGGCAGTTGTTAGCAAACCTACTGTATACACTGTAATATGGATATATATATCATGATATGATAGATCTGTCACACTGTCAACGCCTATTCAACAGAAACAGATGCTTAAAGCTGTGATTACGTGAAAAAGGAAATGATCAGGATAGTTTTAGCTTAAGATCCAGCTTAGAGCGTTTTTTTTAATTACCTTGTCTACATAAAACAGCAGGCTTATGAGATATGTCCCTTGTCTCGGCGAAGAAACCTGAGATTCCCTTAATCGCATTGTATTATAGATGATAAATCTGAGATTCTTGTGCCACTTACTTCATCGGCTTGAAGAGAGCTTGGCCATAATTCTGAAATGTCATGATGAGTTTCAGCTGAGTGCCACCAGACTTCATGGCTGTGGGAAGAGAGAACCACTTTTTATCTTGGGTCTTTAGGGGCGAGACAAGAAAATTCATCACAGTTTATTTAGCGCGCACACACACACACACACATACACACACACACACACACACAAGTAATGCCTAATGCAGTGTTTCCACAAATCATCCTTTGGCGCTGTGCCCAGGTATACTGATACCCACATGTACTTTCTCCCAAAAAAAAAAACAAAACAAAAAACATTTCATTTATTAATAAGGTAACACAGTTAATTCATTAGAAGAGCTCCTAATATTCAAGCACTCTCCTTTTCTCATATTGCAGCTATAGCAATGCATATGACCCTGACCAACCATCACCAAAAAAAACAAAACAAAACCAGTCCTCTAGTATGCATGTTCTGTATAAAACAGTAGCATGGATTAAATAATGTAGTTAACTTAAATAGCGAACGACTATTTTCGATTTTCAATGCATATTACGACTTCTCATTCCGCTACTTGCAATGAACCACTTTATTGTAGACACGCAACACAGTTTCAAATGGCTAAACAGGACAGACAGATAAACTTCATTCAAATCCATAACATTTTCCAGTTGATATACGGCGACACTCTCTTTTTCGTCCACCTTAGACTGCTTGTGTGGGACTGAGTGATGCTCAAATGATTAGTGAGACGCCGGGTGCAGCTCGCTTTCTGAAAACATATACAAAGTTAATGATACATTTCCAATCTTGCTTTTATCAGTGGTTTGCATGAGAGCCATGATTATATATTAGAAATCTACAGTTGATGATCTTTAAAATAAGGGGTCATTTGTTACAGCCATTCCGGGGAAATTAGTTAAAAATGTTTAAGGTATCCAGAATCAGCCGTGAACTTTGATGTGTAAGATGAAATTAATGCGTAGCAACCAGATAGTTGTCCTATTTGGTCATATTTCTAGGTTGTTTTACCATATTATATTTTAGTGATGGATGCATTATAGAATATGGAATGAATCTTTAAATATATATATTTTTTTTTTTTCTTTTTTTTTTTTTACAATAACACCTTGGTATTAACTTTTGAAACACTGGACTCATTTTGTGGTGATATGCCCCATATATCTGTAAAAACATACTGCCTCGGTATTCCTCCTGCCTGCCAGTCCTCCTGTCTCACTTTCTTCCCCTGCCTCCTCTGGACCAACCCATTCTTCACCTCCCTCCTGCCCTCCTTTTGCCTTATGTACTTCTGCTGCCTCCCCGTGCCTCACTTCCTTCCCCTGCCTCACAGCCTCCTCAGGACCAACCCATCCTTCCGCTGCCTCATGTCGTCCTCCTCCCTCCCGTCCTCCTCCTGAAAAACACTGATAACTTTTCCTACTGACTGCAAATTTACCTTTTGACAATCTCCAGGAGTGATGATTTATAGCTTGGCAAATAAACAGTATAATACCTGACACAGATAAGCAACAATCTTTTATTACCTTTTTGTAAAAGTTTTTTTTGGGTGAAAGATTAGTCATAAAACCTATAAGTTCCCAACAGTGTGAAGCAACAATGCTATAAGCATCTGATAAGTGCAGTTCAGTTCATGTGGTGTGACTGAAAAGGTGTCAGAGATCTTGCTAAAAAGAGATTTGCTGATTGCAGGATCATCCAGGTGGGATGTATAGCGATACACAAAGACTGCAAGCTGTGTGACAGACAGAACAGATGCAGATAACTAAAGATCCATGAACTCGTGCAACCTGAATCAAGAAAACACCATACAGCGGTACCACCATTGCTAACAAAGAGGGCAACATTTTTTTTCCCCCAAAAACCCTAACGCATGTTGATGGATATATGGATATGATATAAAGGATAAAACATGTATTCTCTAAAGAGAGATTTAATTGTGATTTGCAGAAATGCCTTGAATCTACGTGTTTGGTAGATCTGAGCACTAGTACAAAGACTTTTCAGCAAAAAACGTCTTTACATTTTCATTACTGACATGAAGGGGGAAAAAAATCAAACAAACCAAACAACTTGTCTGCCAAAACAGGAACACAAAACACTTCAAAAAAATTTTAAAATTATGAAGCCTGCATAATGAAATATATTAAATGGCAACACACAACACGATCCACTCTGCACTTCACTTGAAATCTGAATAAAAAAAAACCCTTTTTTTTACGTATGGCTTTTTGCACTCTGATCCAGCCAGACCTTTTTGGTAGCACGTAAACGAACTAATCACATGAATGTCGGATTAAAAAACAGTCCAGTGCACATCTCTAATTTCCTGTTCTTGTTAACACGCTTTTTCTTGATTATTGCTTCCAATTGCTCTTTGTTTTTAGCCTTTCTATTTAAGTGATTTGTTTTCCTACTGCCCTTTGTAAACTCTTGTTTGACCATTCCGTGCCTGTTAGCTGTATTGGTCCCTTGTTTTTGGCTCAAGTACCTAATGTCTTGTTATTTGCTACCGGCCTGTCCTTTTGGCTTGTTATCATTGACCTGCATGCATTCACCTTGCCTGCCTCTATTCTGACCCCTGCTATAAATGCTGACAATGATTCTGGAAACCCATTAATAAATCTCAGTGGGTACATACATACACACCTCTCATGTGAGTCTTCTGTGTTACACAATGCTTTTATGGCACATACCGTCCCTGATTATCTGTCAGAATGCATGGACAACAGGGTTTTTTTTTTCTAAATGCATTTTATGTCTGCTTTAATGGCCTGGCAGGTTTAATGGGCTTGCTTTCAGAAGCTTTGCTTATCTTTCACTGTGTGCTTAACTGTGTGCTTCATATAAAGCAAGTAATCAGTTCTCTATACTGTACACAGCTGTAAAACATGATGTGCTTTAGCAGTAGGTCCTTACGAACAGGGCTCGACACAGAAGCCAGAGAGTCCAGACTTATGGCAATAGTCCTGATTCATTTCTCGAGGGTAAATCACTGAAGTGAGCAGAATTTTAATCTCTCGGCATCAAAGATTTCTACACTAAAGGAAAGTCTAGTAAAATCAGACAAAAATTAAATACCGCAGTGGAGGGTATTCATTATTTTCATTGTTTATTGGACGTGGCATGATTCCACTTCTTCTTTTCCAATAATGATATCAGTGCTGGAACCTTTAATAATAGCCAATATTTTCATCAGATTTTTAAAAATGTAATAATTATTACACTTTCTATATTCTATATTATATATTTTTGGAAAAATCATTTAAAAAAATACGACAAAAACCTGATTCCGAATGCCATCTCTAATTTTTACACCCTTCATGGTCATTTATGCAACGACCGTGGTTATCGAATGTTTGATCATCACTTGTATTTAGTTAACAGAAGTCATAATGCCATAATTTCAGCCTCTGCAGTGTTTAAATATTGCTTCTGCATTGACTTTGGTGTGATGGACTGGCGTGCCATTCAGGATGTTATTCTGGGATAAGCTTCGGATCCGCTGCACCCCTGACCACGATACAGAAGATGAATGAATGTGTAAGTAAATATCTCTGATCTGACTCCACCTGTGTTGTAACGGAAACCATATGTTTTACCAACACCACTGCCAACTCAGCCAACACCCAGTCACAAGGCTGTAAAAACATGTGCTATATCCACACTAATATGTTTCAGTTTTAAAATGCATCACTTTTGCTATGGTTACAGCTAGTTTGAAAACTCTGGAGTTGCACTTTAGTGTGGATGAGGGAAAACGGAGGCTTTTGGAAACATTGACGTAGACACCCACGTGTTTCTTGATTGGGTCTTATCAGTCACGGCGTATCCTTCCCTGATTTGTTACACTCCCATAACGTGATCGTTTTCCAGGAGAAAACAGCATCAGCCTCGACTATCAGTGGTGAATGCGGCATAGATAACAAGCGGTGCTGACCTTGCTAGCAGCTGTCGTGCAGTTCAATTCTGCATTTTATAATGCTACCACTGCCTACACACACAGGAGAAAGCTACTCTTCAAGTGATCTGCAATCAGCTGCAGAGCAGACAACATGCTGCCTCTTTATACCGGCACATGCAGCCCAGTACACCTGAATAGTCATGTGCTATGCATTTTCAGGCATGCTAGTGTGGACGGACTCTGTTTCTGATACAGAGCTGAAACGCTCATCAAGACGCAGCTCGTTTTTGTTTTAAAACTAAGACGTGTTAATGTCGACATAGCCTTTCTGTGCAAGGTTTGAAATCCCTGAGCCTGGGACAGTTTTATTGGAGTATCAAAGTGTTTATGGCCCTGATTGATATGTGCTGCACTGTAAACAACAAGCCACATCAGCATCCACACTGCAGCAGGGCTAATAGCGCCTACAGGCTGTGAGATTTCAGCAATCGAATAAGTTTATTGCAAGCCACACTGCGACATGGATCTAATAAACTCAGCTACAACATCAAGTTGGAGAATGTATGATGATATCATCTACTGAATCGTAGGCTACGACGCAAGTCAATAACAAAATGTCATCAGAGTGCATCATCCATCTGCGCCGCTACGGCGGTAAACAATGAAGCTAAGCAAAAACATTTGGGTTTGGCGCCGGTGTTGCGTTCGTCAGTGCACCGTTTCATTCTGCATTTCTATTGGTTGTTTAGCAGATGTAGGTTGTAGGAGATAGTCATCCTAAATTTTTCACTCTGTCATAATTTTGTCCCAGGCTATATTTGTTCGCAAGACTTTGACAACAGCCTTCAGTGAACCTCTCTCATAGTGTGACATAGGACCACCGCTTTGGAGCCTAAACCAAAGATATCACCACGTTTCTTTCATGCTGGCCATCTTTCATCTGGGACAGCCCAAAATAGCACAGTTTATACCTGCCATAGGCGTGAGCACTGATAGAGGGACAGAGATTTGGCTGCCATTCAACTCAGTAGATGGCTTTTATGTAGAAAGTTTACTCATTGACTTCTGCAAACATCCATCCATCTATCCATCCAGCCAACGAAACTTGTGTGTAAATTATGGCATTAGTGTACCACAATTCATAAACCTGTATCTGTTTAGCGCTCCAAACACCTGTATCTGTACTCAGCTTTTAAAGCGGGCATTGCCTAAACTGAAAGCTTTTTTTGTTTACTGTGCCTCCTAATACTATTGGTGTTTCTGTATTTGGATCATTTCAAAGCACATTATTTGTATATTCCAGATAATGCATTCATATTCAGTTGCGTCCATAGTGTATGTGTGCACGCACATAGACAAATTTCCATAAATTTCCATAAAGGTCTCTCTAATCACACACTGCGAATCCATCTCTTACACATATAGACAACAGGAGTGGGCAATATGCCAATATGCCGGAAAAAAAAAAAAAAAAAAAAAAGTCATTTATGATATCCAAGGACATTTCTATGGTACGAGATATTCATCATAATATTTTGCATTTTTAGTAAACTACCAGCAAAACTGCAGTGCTGCGTTTAAAAAAAAAAATTAACCGTTAAAAATCTTTAAAGAGCTTGATAACGGTGTTTAAATCTGTAAAAATGTTAAGTTTACCTTTTTAAAATTCAAAATGGTAGAAATCAATTTAGCTGCTTCCAGTGTGTAACCAAAAATGAAAGAAACAAAAACAACAACGAAAAAAAGTTATAAGAAGATATGATCTGCACGATATCTCAGAAAAGATGTATTGGGACAATTGATCACAATATCAATATTATCTCATCATATTACCCAGCCTTAACACAACCCAAGCACATAGATGCACAAGCTATATATAAACTGCCCTAAACTACTCTGCATTCGTTGTTTTTGGAGATAGGAGTATAACGCGTACTTCATTTTCCATAATAGTGACCAGTTAATTTGAGCTCACCTACGCTTGTGATCTTCTGGGCCTGTAGGTCTTTGAGCAGGGCCTCCACTACAGGGTTGTGTCTGGAGTATAGCTCATAGCGGTTAATCCCAATGTGGAAGCGAAGCCAGTTGGGATATGACTCAGCAGTGGCCTCCCCGGTCGGGTTGTACTCCTCTTCCTCGTTTCCCTCATGGTGCCTACGAACAAAGGACCGCGCAGGGCATCAGATGTCATATGAAAATGCAGGGAATAGTTTTACACCATAAACGACCAATACAGAAACTAACATCCACATCATCAAATAACAAGCAAGTAGGGAAGCAGAGCATGTGAGCACCAGGCCATGTTGAAGTCTCATCAATTACGCTCAAATTCAAGCCTATTCTCAATCTAACATTTCACTCTTCCCATTAGTAACCATTACAAGCCTGACATCTGAGTTCAGAGTCCCTACGGTGATAGTCAAGTCAAAGTCAACTCCTTATTGTGATCGGAGTGTGGGAGCTACTGAGTGTGGACTACTTTATTGAACTGCAGTAGGATGCAGAAGAGTACTTGGAGTAATGTTATTCCTTTAAAAAATAAGAAGTCTAACTCCACATTTTAGCCCCATAAGCTGGAGTCCAAGTCAGTTCTCAAGGTAATTTTCTTGAAAGCACCAGCCAATATGCTACATCCAGATATTAACACACTAAACACATTAAACTTTGTTCTGATTATTTATAAGAGTGAGAGCACGAGTAAAGTCCAATTCTTATAAGCTCAGGTCTTAAATCAGACTAAAGCACTGGTTAAAGCTCTACATCCAACTCTTAAAAGCTTCATTAAACTTTTTATTGTGGAGGGATGTATGATGATTTCAGCACTCCAATGGTCCATCTGTTGTGTCACCACCTTGTAATAATTAGCTTCAGTTTCTATATTTCTGCCTCCCACTACAATGCATCACCACAGTGATCTCTGACTATAGTTTCCTCTCTCTCTAGATTAATGAGGATCATACAAGCAAGAAGTTAATAGCACGCGAATTTGAAATTTCAACTAGGAATTTTGTTTCGCCATAGTCAGTCTTGATAGCAGGCGGTCTTTTCATTTTCAGCTTTGTGTCTAATCATGTTGTTCAGCTTAATTCTGTTTTCATAGCTAGACCCTTTTCATTGTGAAGAACCATGTGGAAAAAAAAAACAATGTCCCTTATGAGAGTTCAGGGAATAATGCAGAGATGCACAATATGTTTAAGGCACAATTTCCACAGTCACAACTGTAATGAGTTCAGAATTTTTGTCATGATGGCCATAATGTTATGCTTTCTCAGATGGCAAATTATGTAAGGTCAAAGCTGCTGATGGAGAAAATATTGGAATAATTACTGATCCATGCGTGTAATAGCCAGCACCTGAGGCTCTGAATGCTAGAAACGCTTTGAAAATATACAGTTTTTGGACTTGCGGCCTCATCTATATGAAAGTGGGTAATTTGATCAGTAAAGCAGTGACTGTAAGTAGATCATATTACTTTTGACTGTGTTCTGCATTCATCATTTCGCTCCTAATAATAGGCAATGACGCTGACTGCCTTTAAGGGTCAGGGTGAAACATTCTGGGTACGAAAAAAAAAACCAAACAAATCATCCATAGCATTAAAACCAATCACAGGTTAAGTGAATAATTTTGATTATCTCATTACAATGGTACCTTTTAAGGTGTGCGATATATTAAGCAGCAAGGGAACAGTCAATTCTCGAAGGTGATGTGTTGGAAGCAGGAAGCAGGAGAAATGGGCACGAGTAAGGATCTGAGTGACTTTGACAAGGGCCAAATTATGATGGCTTGATGACTGGGACAGTGCATCTCCAAAACGGCAGGTCTTGTGGGGTTAGATCCTACCAAAAGTGGTCCAAGGAAGGACAACAGGGTTGCCCAAGAGTCATTGATGCGCATGGGGAGAAGTGCTACTGCACCACACATTGCTGAAAAAGTTGATGCTGTCTATGACGGAAAGGTGAAAGACGCAGACCGGTCAAGGTGCCCGTGCTGACCCATGCAATAGCCACATGAGCATCAGATCTGGTCCATGGAGCAATGGAAGAAGGTGAACTGGTCTGATGAATCATGTTTTCTTTTACATTATGTGGACGGCCGGGTGTGTGTGCATCAATTACCTGGGGAAAAGTTGGCACCAGGATGCACTGTGGGAAGAAGTGTTAGGGTTAGACGCAATGTGATGCTCTGAGCAATGTTCTGCTGGGAAACCTTGGGTCCTGGCATTCATGTGGATTTAACTTTGACACATACCACTTACATAAACATTATTGCAGACCAATTACACCTCTTCATGGCAACAGCATTCCCTAACGGCAGTGACCTCTTTCAGCAGGATAATGCCCCCTGCCGCACTGCAAAAAAAAAATGTTCAGGAATGGTTTGAGGAACACGACAAAGACAAGCCGTTGCCTTAGTCTCCAAATTGTCCAGATCTCGACCCAATCGAGCATGCTAATGTCCTGGTGCCAGATACCACAGCACACTGTCAGAGGCCTTGATGGGTCAGAGCTATTTAGCAGCACAAGGGGGACCTACACAATATTAGACAGACGGTTTTAGCATTATGCCTAATATATAAAGTATTAGTATTATTATGATAATGTAATTATGTTGCCAAATAATAAAAGCTCTCAGCAGTCAAGCATACAGTAGTGCCCAGTTATTAACTCACAATGTAGAGAAGAATGCATGGATAAAGTGAACATAACCACATAACAAAAATAAAGCCAACAACTCGCATACTGAAGTGAGGAAAGAAAGGGAAGGTAGCAATGAATGGTCTCTCATGATCAAGTTTTGCTTTAATTTCTCTTCTGTGCTTTCCAAATACGACCATGATTGAAGACATTTTTATTATATACTAGTATATGATATGAGGAAAACAAGAGACTGTAGAAATATATATTCCTCCCACATTCTCAGGAAGGAATTATACGAAATTGTACCATTAAAGATGTTCATCTGTATCTTTTACCTAGAAATGTACATCTGAAGTACTTTTAAAAGCCTTAGTCTAAACTCATTACAGTCCATTTATGTGCCTTAAATCATTTTAAAGTTACTCTATATTCAGATTTCCAGGTAAAAGGTACATTATAATGGTATGAAAGATGTACCCTTTATGGTACCACCCCAGGAACATACAAAGGTACAATTTAATGCCTTTTTTTGCTTCTGAGAGTGAAAGGTGCAGTGTTAATGCAGCATTACCCTATAGCCTGTCATACATGAGTGGCCCTTAAAGTCTAGGTCTATATTTAGGTTAATGTAGTTTAATAATGTTCATCTATAACTATGTAAAAGTACAGAATAGTAACCTTTCATAGATCATCCCAGTGAGAAGCATCTGTAGCTACCATCACATCCCGTACACTATTTTAGGCAAACGATTCATAGGCTAAAGCTAGAAAAGGTGTATGTTTGAGAATACCACACCAGAGACAGGGGATGAAACTGTTTAGTACCTTTTTTTTCTGAAAGTGTATGTAGGGAATGTAGGTAATACTCGAATAATTTACTTAAAGGAAGTACAAAGTTTATTTAATGACAGGAATTCAAATGTTTTCCCTCCACAAATGTCATCTCAGCACGACGCCAGTTTTCTCAGGTGTCGTTAACGACCTTCAAAACTTAACAGAACCGCTCGCGAGCTACATTACTTGCAAATATGACAAGTCGCGCGAGCTTGGTTACTTTACCATTCTTGGTTTCCGGTGGCTTTGGAGTAAAACCGTATGTCCGTATTGACGTTGAACAGCGTGTCGTCGTCGGTAAGCGGCGGCAGCTCGCTTTTATAAAGCGGGTGCTGGTAGAGAGCTGCGAGTCTGGAGGCGCCTCGGTTAGCCTGCTTGCTTCCGTTCGCCGCCTCCTTCATCAGACTCCTCTGGCTCTCAGAGTCCGCCGCGCGCTGCTTCACTCCCCGGATCGGATCTGTCTTGTCTCCGGTGGCCGCCGCCTTCTCCAGAGACTGTGAGCTGAGGTTCGAGCTGGGCTCCTGGCTGAAATCTTGGAGGATTCGGAGCGTGTGCTTGTTGGGCCAGCTGGCTTCCGCCGGTGCTCCGGACCTCGCGCGCTGTTGTTGCGGCTGCTGCTTGCCCCGGCCGCGAGGCGCCTCGCTCGGCTCGTGCGCGCAAGAACAGCCCGAGTTTGCGGAGTCCGCTCCCGCTGCTCTCTTCTCCAGTTTGGGCAGCAAGTCTATCATGATGTGCATGGTGCACGCTACGAGAAAGACCATGAGAAGCAGCACGCGGAATTTGCGGAAAAGGATCATTTTGATCGATACAAACGGCGGCTAGCTTGATCAATCCGAGTGCCACATTACCGGCGTGTTAAGGATGCTGAAACAAAAACACACACAGCGCTTTGCTTCTTGGATATGCGTCTGTTTTCATTTCAAAGTGTAATCCGCGTTGTTTGAATTTTAGCTATGATTCTTCTTTTGCGTCCAGGTCATGTTACTATGCATAAAAATGATTTTCTATCAGCGTTATATAGCGCGCATCTTCCTGCACATCTACAAATCACAATGTTTTAAAGGTGGAGAGCTAGAAATCCGGAGCTGCCCTCCATCCCGCTTGAAGGAAAAAACAAAACAAAAAACAGAAAAAGCGCAGTAAGAAATTGTATGAGTGCTGTCCGGTTCCTTAGTGAACGTTAACGCACAGATGCATCCTTTTTATCACAAATAGACTAGATGCACTAATGCATTAAATCAATTCCGTGCAGTGCAAAAAAAAATAAAAAAATACACAAGACAAGTCGTATAAGAAGCAAGGAAATGAAACAGTTTAGAGAGGAAAATGAATGAAATGTCGGCCGTGTGTCCGCTTTGCTGTGGCAGGTGTCCGGTGTGTCCGCGCGCTCGTGTCCCAGGTGCTGTCGCTTATTCTCGCGCACTACTGTGTTAAATATGACCACGGAGCCGTGCTGCCTCGCGCGCGCGTCACAGGGCCCAGATTGGCTGCCAAGACTTCGCGCGAGCTCTCGCCGATCCTCGAAGAAAACCTTTAAATGCCATTTTGAAATACCTACAGCCACTTCACATGCGGGCGACAAGAGGGCGCTAGTGCACAGAGAGGAGGGCTCTTATGTGCTCACCCCTGAGCACACATCACCTAATACACTCCGCATTATTCGAGGAATAATAGGCTCGTTTGCTTCATGTTTCACGTCAGCACAGTAGGCAAGGTGTAAATAACATTAATTGGGCCAGATGGATAAACTGGAGTTCCCTCACACCTGTGCTACTGGGCAAGTATGCAAACAAATGCTGTAAAGCAAAGATGCCTTCAACAATAAAACACTATAAAGAGCAACATAGAGTAGAAAATCAGACAAAGTTAATATTGGTGTGACATCCTGCTTAAAAAATAGTACTTCCAGAGACACTGTGCAGTTTTATAAGGAAATGAGTTGTTAAGTTTTTTTGAACATCTTGGACAATTTGCCACAGTTCTTCTGTCACACCTGCTTCTATTTTGCATGCAAAACCCAGCAGCTTTCATTATGTTTTCTTTTGTTTGAAAAGTGGGACAGCATTGAGGTGCAGTGGTTAGCGCCGTCACCTCACAGCACTTCTGGGTTCAAACCTACCGGATTACTGGGGCCTTTCTGGGTGGAGTTTGCATGTTCTCCCCATGCCCGCGTGGGTTTCCTCCAGGCGCTCCAGTTTCATTCCACAGCCCAAAGATTAGGTTAACTAGGTGTGGAGTAGGCCCATAGGTGTGAGTGAGGATGACTCTTTGTTAGCCCTGCGATAGATTGGCGACCTGCCCAGGATGTACCCCGCCTCTCGCCCAAAGTCAGCTGGGATTGGCTCCAGCTTCCCTGTGACCTTGATGGATAAGTGGTATAGATAATGAATGGATGGATAGATATTTGAAAAGTGGTCTGTTATGTAACATGTTGCTTCATTTACTGACATGTACAATATATTTCTATAACATTTTTTTTTTTTTGGTGGAAAAGTCATGTTTGGAAATTTACCATGGTTTTTTTTTACTGACTCAATAATGCAGAAGACTTTTACATAGTACTGTACTATATTTCAACATATTGTTTGCAGAATTATACATACCTTTACATTCATTCATTCATTCATTTTCAGTAAATGCTTTATCCCTGTCAAGGTGAATTCAGAGCCTATTTGGTATATACCCTGGATGGGACACAGGGGACCATGTACACACATGTTCACAGACTCATTCACAACTAGGGACAATTTAGCATAATCCACATATACAGGTATTTGGGAAGAAACTAGAGAACCTAGAGGAAACCCAAGTGGACACAGAGAGAACTTGCACAGAAACGCCACACAGACAGTAACCCGAGCTCAGGATTGAACTGTGGATGCTGGAGTTGTGAGGCTACCTGCGCTGTTGCTGTAGATTGCGCTAATGTAGTCTCTCTCTGTGCCATCCTTGCATTCAAAAACATAAACAGAACAAAAACAGAGGCGTGAGAAAAACAACAGCCGGTAGTTTTTTTTTTTAAAGATTTCTTTAGGGCACAACACAACAGGCTTTAAAGTCACGATCAGCTCTTGAGAATTAACAGACTAACCCATTTTGTCTGCCAAGTATAAGCTGTGATGACTAAATCCACTGTTCTATATACAGCAGCTAGATCTATTCTTCCTTCAAATAATTACTATAGAGTATCTTTCTGTGGATGATCGCCCTCACCAGTAATTATATCAGGTCAGACAGTGGCTGGTGACACAAACGGAGTTGAACATGAGAGCTTAACTGGAAAAAAAGGCTTCTGGGTGGGTCTTTTTTAAACTGCCGTTGCATTTTCTATATCCATTACCTGACTTGGACAGATGAAGAGCCTCTTTTCTGTTGAAAACTCTGCAGAGCAGTTGGAAACATTTCCATTCCAAGGATCACTATTTCCACTCCATTTTAAATAATCTTTAGTGGTGTGATTAAGCTTGCCACATATGTTTTTGAGAGAAAGTACTGTTATATTAAAGAGTGATATTTGTCTATTCTGTTGAGGGGTGCCAGTAATTCTGGTATTGACTCTACACTAAAAATTTAAATATTCCTCTGGGCATTTCAAATTCTTGGCATACATATTAATGGTGACTAAATGTAATGGTAAAATAAAGTCTAATTTTATATTAATTTGTGAATATATGTGAACATTTATGCCATATAAATTTTTCATTAGAGTACTAGGTAATGACAAGGTATAATTTAGCCTTTTAAACTCCCAGGACCTATTTATGGTTCCAGACTTACCCTCCTCATTATTCTAACTACATATCTTTTTAGTTTCGCTAAAAAATTCATAGTAGATCCTGAATAATACACTTTAAGATAAATGAGTGTATAATAAACTTAGAATTAAACTAGATATAGCCTGAAATCTTACTTCAGGCTAAAATGCAAACTTATGCTTCATGTGTCATGTGGACATTATTATTTGTACAGAATTGTTTCTCTATTTACAGCAGTGTGTGTGTGAGTGTGTGTGTGTGTGTGTGTGTGTGTGTGTGTGTGTGTGTGTGTGTGTGTGTGTGTGTGCAACATATATAAACCAGAGCCCTCATTTATCATTGTGCATAAGCACGAATCTGTACATAATGTGTGTACAAATTTTTCAACACAAAAATATGGGATTTATCAAATTGAATGTATGTTCAATGTTTACACACGTGCTTACACAAAGCACCTAGCAGTGAAAAACAAAGCCGCAAATGTAGTGTGTTTACTTTGCATAGAATCTTGTTGAATTTTGGGGCTGGACTGCTAATGCATTGAGTTCCTTATTAACTTAATTCGATGTTTGAATGAACACCATGCACAATTTCAGAATTCAGATATTAAGCTCATTTTTTACATGTATATAATAATATTTTTTGGAGCCATAGAGCTTTTTATTTCTGAACTTTCCGCAGACAGAATACATTATGTCCAATTTGAGATTATTTATAAGATGACTTGTTTCTGAGTCATTGACGTTTGGATTAAACACATTCATTTCCACTGACCAAAATGCTAATAATGATAAGAACTAATAATGGTGGGTTGTGATTTTTGGCACTGTAACAAAATTAAAAAATCATGAGCCCCCTGACTATGCTTCATGAATCCCTGGTTCTTCGAGAACCACTGTCATCAAAGATGAATACGGCATGGATTGTCTTGCTTTGTTGGAGGATGCTGCACATTGTGTCATTCAGAACATTTTTTAAAAGCTGAAAGCATTTCCAAAACCAGTTCAGATAACTTTGTGCCATCAGTTTGGACATAAGTAAAAATTGGGACAAGACTATCATCAGATATGATCCTTGCAAGTCTAAGTCTGTTCAAAGTACCCTATAACTGCATGTCAAGTTTTAAAATCTGATAGGCCAGGCATTTTCCTATAATATCTTACCCAATTAAACGATTGACTCTTTTTTAGTTGAAGGAAAGGACTTGTGTAGTATCGCCCCCATGTTAGTTTTACACACTACCTCTTTCATATTTCAAACAGCGGGCTATTCATACTCACACCATCTCTGGTATGACTCATCACTACCAGCAAGAAGCAAGTTGAAGATGCTGAAGATGATGATATTTTATAATTACTTACCAAAAATGGCCATAACATGTTTAGTAAACACCATTCCAATGAAATTCAACATTATTAATTTTTTAAAATAATTTCCCCACAGTATGGCTAATACATCTGGGTCATACTTAGTGGCTATTGTTAGTGGTTCATGACCTTTGGCCTTTCAGCAAAACCCAGAAGTGAGTTGCATTACTTCTGGCATTGATCCACACAGCTGGACTCACAGACCACACCAAAACCAGGCAAGTATTTCATGAAATGCTTTTTTCAATGAAATATAAGTCTCTTTGTAGACTTGTGCTTTTTGTTCTGAAAAATCAATGCATATTCCAGAAGAAGATTACCGAACTGTAGATTCTGTGTGGCAGCACAATGACGATGGGAAATAAATAAGCAGCTTGTGACCCTTCACAATGCTATAAAGATTGGAATACAAGAAATCTCATGATAAATAACCATGGATCCACATTAATTTATGTAGCAAAAGGGTTTAGTTCAATACACCAGGTACATCAAGTATCCTTCTTTAAAACTGTTTTACCCTGAAAATAAACAAAAGCTCTAACAAATCATCTATAAGGTCTTGTACAGGATGAGCGCACTGACCAACCCCTGATGTTCCTGGCGAGAGTTCTGTTATTGTGCTGATGAATCACAGACATTCATACTTTGGGCAAACTTTGTCAAAATCATGTAGCTGTGTCACACCAAGTGTTCACTGATGCATGTTGTCAGCTTGCAATTTGCAAAGCAATACAATCCCAATATGCAGCAGTATAAGCAAAAATATATGTCCATGTTGTGCAATTCTAACAACAAGGTCTGTTTGTGCGATCGTAATTGAATTTGCTCTTGTTTTGCTGCATTTGCCTTCTGTTACCCTAAGCAGACGGTTCTACCCTTTCTACAGTTTTTGTGGCGCAGGGCCAAACCGGAGATATTTCAAGGCGAGCAGCTTGACGACTTGAATGAGTCAGGGTTACAAATTCTGGCTAATTTTTAGACATTAAGAAAAGGCTGTTGTTGTTACATTTATTACTGACAATTAATGAATGCTTGATGATATGAGGCAGCTGTGGAAGCAAAAACAGACATTAAAATTGCTTCCCTTGGCTGCTTCGGGCTGCAGGTCTGAGGCAGTGACCGCTTGACCCGATGTGAGACAGAAATAGACAGGGAGGAGTCAGTGGCATGGCAGTGAGTAATGTAGTTGCAGACAGAACAAAGACACAAATCTGCGCCTAGTGCCTCAGCCAAAAAAAAAAAAAAAGACTTCTGTCATACTGAAAAAAAAATCATTGCTGCGAAACTGAGTTACCCTCAGACAAATGTCAGAATTTGATGATTTTTCCATTCGCTTGGCACGAAGCATAAAAAACCCCTCATAATTTCAAGAGTCTCTCCTTCATTTTGTACTAACAAAAACCCATCTCAGTTGGAATTTATTTTTCCCTCTGTAAACGACAAACCGAACTCGCATTTCTGCCTCAGGCAGGAGTTTGTTTCATTATTGATGCCAGAACAGTGTCTGACCTTTTACATGCTTATAGACACCATCCACTGAGCTTTAATTATTAATATCAGCCAAATGCAGTCTGTACTGTCTGGAATTGTGAGAGGCCCAGCATTCATTTTGGTTATATTTGTGAAAATGTCTCATATACACAAAATGCCATTTGACTTTTGCAATCAAGAATGTATCAGCAACATGTTTTCAGATGTATGTTCAGATATTGCAGCAGCTGGTCTATTACAGATCAAGAACAACCCCCAAAAGTACACACAGGACAAACTGGCTGGAGTAGCATCCTCCAGTGACCTTGTGCAAATACATGCTTGAAACTTGCACCCATAATGTATATGCCTTCCGTCAGTTGGCAGCTACAAAGTTTAATTTCCTGCATATAGAGTATGTGCGAATTATGGTTTTTTGCCATAATATCACTTCACTTGCTTGTCCATCACATTAGATGTCTTCTACTGCAATTCATTCAACATAATAATGGGGGCTAGTTGTCATCCAATAGTGAAGCACCATCAGCATGGCATGTTACCAGAAACCTACAAGTCACTGTGTGTTCCAATCATGTAGACATTGCTCATATATTCGCAGAAAGGACAAAGACCAAGCAGGGCTAATGCTCCAGAATGCATTTGTAACGTTCCTTCATTTGTCTGGTCAGAGTTGGTTTAAATTAGGCTTCTAATTTGTTTGTAGTTTGGGAGATAGACCCAACTAAATTCAGTGGAAAATATGGCTGGCAGGTACAAACAAAAACAGCACAGCAAGTTCAGTGATGTAGCTGAGGTTGAAGAATGGTCAGAGCCAGAATTTACACGCCATCCTGACAGTGAAGGCATTCTTATCTCTAGAGTCTTTGTTTTACATGGGATGGATGGGTTCATGGTGGTATGGTTCATTAAAAAAAAAAAGAAAGCCACACCCACTTTAGATTTAAATCCAAATTCAGATAGAGCTACTGGTATTGTGTTACTCCCCTATACAAGAGTAGTCTTTTGAACAGCAAAGTGAAAACAGTGAAGTGTAATCAAAGGCACCTTCAAAGGCAATATCTGCCACTTTCTTGGCATGTTGGCATCCTGTGTGATTACAAAGAAAACACATCTGTCCTATGAGATTTCCTTTTTGTATCATTCACAAGCCCCACTGAACTCTTAACATACCCAGTGTTATGGCTGTACCAACATCAGGTCAAAATCCAGACACATTGAGCAGATCTTTGTCAAGATGTTAAACAGGCTGTTTCTGGCAGGGGACGATCTGTTCTTTTCCTTTCAGGTGATACCAATGCATGAGATAAGCGTGTAAAGATCAGGGGCTACAGAGATGAGGTGGATGTAAGGAGAATTAGAAGAGGAGGAGTCCGTGCAGATGATATCAGTGTCCATGACTTGCATGTCTGTGGATAATAGTGATAGGTAGTTTGCAAAGATTCTACAACTATATGACTGCGGAAAGCTTGGAATGTCTTAAAATATAAAGTTTGTATATGCTTAAAATGAAAAAAAACCAAAACAAAAAAAAACCGTGTTTTGCACTTTCATGATTCACCCTTGAAAATCTAAAATATCTAAAGTATTAAAATGTTCATTCAAATCAAAGTTTTTAAGACTCAAAGCCCTCAGATAATAAACACGTTACACATCATTACACCAAAACCTTAGTCCTGAAAGATGATCTGACTCCTACTAGAGTTGAACGAGAGATATTATAAGAGCATATAGGATGCCCTCAAATATCAACCCTGTTATCCTGTTTCACCAGACACGAACCTGAGTATGGCATCTCAGCTGTACTAAACTAAAACCCTAGAGATCAAGCAAGTGAAAAATGAAACTAACAAAGATGGACAAAGACAAGAGGAGATCGTGACAGCTCAGAAATTAAAGCAATTCAAAAATGAAGCAGAGTTTAGTTATTTGGTTAAGCAATTTAGCTCTTCTTGTGAAATTTGTTTTAAGTGTAACTCACTTATGAAGTTGCTTTAGGTGAAATTACCTGGCTAGTTCAAGCCAAGCTAGCTCTTCTATGACACTTTTTCATTGTTGGCGTTCTCCTTATTTTTTTATTATATATAACAGACAATCACTATTTCTTGTCTAACTCCTCAGATAGATAACTATATATATATCAGGTTGACTTGCTATACTCATAGTTAATTCAGGAAGAACTGAAGTGGATGAGCAGTGGTTAGTGCTGTTGCCTCACAGCAGAATAGGTCTTGAGTTCGAACCTTGTGGTCAATAGGGAGTGTACATGTATGCATGTATGCACCCACATGGGTTTCCTCCAGGCACTCTGGTTTCCTCCCACAGTCCAAAGACACGCAGATTAGCTAAACTTGCTATTTTAAATTGCTCGTAGGTGTGAATGTGAGTGTGAATGGTTGTTCGTCTTCGCTGTGTTAGCCCTGTGATATATTGGTGACCTGCCCAGTGTGTACCCTGCCTCTAGCCCAAAGTCAGCTGATTGTAATTCTACTAGTCATGTGATGTACAGTGAAGTATAGATTCTCATAACTTGCCTAAACAGTGAAAAGACAATGGTAACAGCTGGAGATTACACCATAAAAGACACCTTGAATACTTTCATAATTCTTAAATGTGTATTAAGGTTTTCGTAGCACAACTGGCAGTACTGTTCCCTGAACAGCTAAGTTCTATGCTTTGAAATTTTAGATATTTCACATTGCAAAGATTACATCTTAGCAAATGAAAATATCTTGAATTTAGTCAAACTTGTCTGCTATTTCCTATTATAAGGCTATTTCTAGACATATTTTACTATTTTTAAGTTGTAGAATTTCTTATTCTAGATCATTTTGACTATCCGTCCATGCATTAGCTATACTGCTTATCCATCCAGGTTGTTGGGAAGCTGAAGCCAATCCTAGCTGATTTGGGTGAGAGGAGGGGTACACCCTGGGCAGGTCACCAATCTAACGCAGGACTATCATTTAGACTATAGTCAAGATATTTGAACTTGCTAGGATTTCTTTTTTTTTTTTTTGCAGTGCATTTGGAGAAACAGAATCAGGTCACAGAGGAGGACTATAAAAATAAAACAAGATACACAGGGAAAACAACTAATAAAAGAAAAACTAATAGTAATAAAACTAAATATACAGGAAGTTTAAAAATACAACCCCTGTGATTACTGCCTCCAGTCTCCACACCTCTGGGGATGAGCAGAGATTTTCAGATTCCCTCTTCTGGCAACCGAACATTGCTGGCTGTAATCCCCTGCCTGCTTGCTTACACTGTGACATTCAGTGTTCATGGATGGGAGGATTTGAGCTGCAACACTTTTGATTTTAGGCCAAAGTAACCAAGGCACTTTAACTTTGACCTTAATGCAGGATGTGAATTGCTGGAAAGCATAGAAAGTAAAAACCACTAGAAGATAATGTATATATTCACTTATATATACACTTCTAGTGAATAGAAAGTCACTAGAAGGGGAAAAGTTTTGCAGCTGTAAACCTGTCCAGTATTTTTAAAAATGAAAACTAACAGGGTTTACTGTATGTCAGAAAGATTTGCAGAAATTTAAATTTTTTTTACATAGCAGTACAGAACATACCAAATATTGACTTTGCCTCACATTTGCATTTACAGCATTTAGCAGATCTAGAGTGACTTACAGAAGTGCTTTATAGACTCTTTAAAAATACATCATGATAGTTCATGAGATCAGGAAGTAAAAGTACCATCAAGCTAAAGCCCTGGTGTTAAGCAGGCTACAGCATGAAAAGAAAATACAAAACCAGTTTTTTCAACTGATTAATTAAGTGCTAATTCAAGTGTTTGGTGAAGAGGTTTCTAATCTCCCTCATTACCAATTCATTCTCTAGGAAGAAAAAAAACATAAGTATATATAAGCAAAAAATGTGCAAATTAGCTAGCCTTTATATTAAGTGAAACTCTGTTATCAGTCTTATTAATTATTTTGCTACACCAGTGCAATAATTTGTTATATGTATAATGTTTTCTTGAACATATAATGCTAGCCATACATTATTTAGATGGATAAGCCACCCGCTAGGATACTAGCTATCTAGCATGGTCAATTGCCCTGGGATTTGAAACTTTTTTCAGCTAGTATTTCCACCTTGTTACAGCCACCATCAGTAAAATATACAACCTGGTTCTTTCTTACATATTTAATAAGAGTTAACTGGCTACGCAAGCTTGATTTTCAACTCTTAGCAAAGTGTTGGCTAGATAATTCTTCAAAGCTAGTTCACAAGCTGAGTCATCTGAATTTTATAACCTCAGAATATGCCTGCTGATTTTCTACTCCATTTTCACTGAAAGGTCTGTAAGTGTAATAATGCCCTTATTATTAAAAATAAGGCCAGTTAATGGAGGAGAAGGAGTGACAGAAAAGGCTAAAGTAAAGAATTTAAAGTTATTCGCCAGACCCAGCATGAATCGGTGTCATAACCACTGGCCTATGCTGTTGTCAACACAGTTGCTTAGTGTTAAAGAAAAGAGCCTTGCTTGGTCCCATTGTGGGCTGCTTCCTGTCTGTCTCCTTTGGTGTTTATATATGGGTTAGCGTGGGGCTCACGCTCTACATCACGCCTTCATTTGCAGAAAGGACAGGATGAGGGGGGAAGATTGATGGCTTGGAGAAAAATACCAACCCTGGTGTACCTTTATTCAAGGCCAGTGGTTGATGTGTTGGCTTGAGTTTCCTCTCCTGCTCTAGAAGTAACATAATTAGGCAGGAAAAGTTACATCCAAACTAGGAAGAGCTAGTGCTGTTGATTAGTTTGTTTGCTTTAAGGTTGCCACACAGTCATCCACACTGGGAGCTTCCAATCACGCAAACAGGCCACAGGAAATGTGCTACCAACTATTTACCCAGCCACAACGTGGGAGTTGAATGAGGCTTCAGCGGAACTGTGGACAGCTGACCACTTCATGAATCATAGTCTGGTGCAAGTTTTTCCAAAGAAAAGCAATCAATGAGAATTTGCATGCTACTTTTTTCCTGTTTATTGTCATTGAAACAATTTCAGCCTCATTGTAAACTCTGGCCTATATTTGTTGCTGTTTGCTAGAGAGGGTTAATTTGCAGTTTCTTTAGCGTTTACAAGTTTCTTTAGATTAGAGTACCAGAATGTTTATAACATGCATTTCACAAATCTGGACATACACACAACCAATAATTTTGTATTAAAATGATAACGCTCTTACAAGCTTAGATAATACTGTATACTGTATATCTAGTCATGAGTAGATACTAAATATGTAAATATTTATATATGTAGGTTAGGTGTGTAATGTATAATACAGATATGTTGTGGTAAAGACGTTCATAGTAGCTCTTCATGATGTGACCCTGTTTTGGTTAAGATCCATCTAAAAATGTTATGCCTTTATGACTTTATCACTTGCATGCACAAATAGCCTAAGGGGCTCATGTGGAAAGCATTTCATGAATAAACAGGATGGTGGAAACTTTTGACACAAGCAAAGATGCTCTGGTAAGATTTCTTATCACTGAAATGTTAAACATTTGAATATGATGGAAAAAAAAAAAACATTCTTGACAAATCTGAGGTTTTGAAGTTACTCTGTGTGTGAGGAACTAAAGTCTATGAGCGCGGTGTTCTGTAATTTGCTGTGATATTTCCAAGATACACAAAAATGTGTGATGTTTTAGACCACGGCAGCTAATTCGTGAAATGCCTTTTTAAAATTCTGAGTGCTTTCCTATCTTGGGACTGTGTTTTGTTACTATATAACACTTCCCACATTATTTGCTGGAATGATGTTCCAGTTAAGAATTTTTAACATGTCTATTGAGGGGTGCAGTGCTACATTAGCATGCACTGCTGAGGTATTCTAGGTTTTATTGAGCCTTTATAGTCAGGAAGTTTTAATGAACAGTCTACTGTAGATTTATATTTTGCAGGCAGAATAGAGCTGGATGTAATAAATAAGGAATAAAACTTGACAGAGCATGCTGTTATAGGAAAATAATCAGCGATGAGGGATCCTTAACAGTTTTATTCCACTCATCAGAGAAATCAAAATCATGTATTCGACTTTTAAATAAACAACTTATTATAATGCACTAGTACAATGTACAAAGTATAAATGTATAAAGCATAATGCACTATGATAACACTCAGGCTTGGGGAGTAACGGAATACGTGGAACGGCGTTACGTGATTAGGATACAAAAAAAAAGGTAACTGTATTCCGTTATAGTTACAAAGAAAAGCTTTAATCAGATTACTGATATATTTAGTAAATACACAGATTTAGTAAATTTACAGATTATCTGATAAATGTCACTAATGTTGTAAGTAGTGAATTGCTGTATAATTAAGCCTAGTTGAGAAAACGTTCTCTAGTAGTGCTGCTTAAAATACTGCAAATAAATATTTTCAATAAATATCTTTTGTATATTATATTTTCAAAAAATAAAACCAATTGAATAAACAAGAAACGATTATTCAATTAACACCCTAAAAATAAAATTATCAATTCAAATTCACTTATTATTCAAAAGTGTAACGCATTACTATCCATCACTGTTTTTTACATCACTGTTTTTAACTTTAGTATACTTTCATGATTTGATTAAGCGATCTTGGCATTGACACTTCAAAACTTTTATGTTTTGTAAATGTCAAATGATACATACAGTAGGGAAGACATCGATGTTTTTTTTTTCTTTCAGGAAACTTGCGACTCCACTTGTTGTCAGTAAAAGATGGCACTCTCGTTTTTGTTGACCCTGTTTGTATCTTTCTGCTTTTGTACTGAAAATACTGTTGACTCTTTCCACACTCCAGTAAGACAACCCATTGTGGGACACTTTTATTGTCATGTTGACAGTTGTTGATAAGAAATGAGCCTTCCATTATATGTTATATGAAAAATGCACGAGTTGCTGGAGTCTAGAGTGTGCTTGCATGGTAATTGATGGTAACTGAAAGGTACTTGATCTTTAATTTTCTTTGTTTAGTAAGAATTTGAATAAGATGGTGTTTTAAATATTTTGTTCTCAACTATTCTATTGTTATACACTGATAAAAAAAATTAAAGGCACACTTAAATTGCACATCTGATCTCGATGAACAAAATATTCACGTTGAAAATCTTCATCTGATAATTCGTTGAGAGCAAAATGACGTAAGAATGGTCAATGGAAACCGAACTCATTTACCCACTGAAGGCTGGATTCAGAATCTCACTGAAAATCAAAGTAAATCTTGAAATCACCGACTGATCCAAGTTGTGTGAATTTCATCATGACAACTCATAATGTGGCTCAGTAGTATGTAAGGCCCCTACGTGCCTGTATGCGCTCCCAACAATGTCTGAGCATGCTCCTGATGACAAGCATAGTGTCCTGGGGGATCTCCTCCCAGACCTGGATTAGGACATCAGTGAGCTCCTGGACAGTCTGTGGTGCTATTTTCCTTTTTGGATGCACTGGCATCAATGCCTTCGTCATCCAGGAACTGCCTACACACACTGGCCACATGAGGCCAGGCATTGTCCTGCACCAGGAGGAATCCAGAGTCCAGTGCACCAGCATAAGGTTTAACAATGGGTCTGAGCATTTAATTCCGGTACCGAACAGCACGCAGAGCACTGTTAGCTAGCATGTGGAAGTCTGTGTGACCCTCCAAGGATATGCCTTCCCAGACAGTCACTGACCCAATGCCAAACCAGTCATGCTGGATGACGTGCAGGCAACATAATGTTCGACATGGCATCTTCAGACTCTTCACATCTGTCACATGTGCTCAGTGTGAACATGCACTCATTTGTGAAGAAAACAGGCGCTAATGGCGAACCTGCCAATTCTGATGTTCTCTGGCGAATGTCTATCGAGCTGCACAGTGCTGTACTTTGAGCACAGGTCCCACTAGAGGATGTTGGGCCCTCATGCCACCTTCATGGAGTCTGTTTCTGACAGTTTGGTCAGAAACATGCACACGATTGGCCTGCTGGAGGTCATTTTATAGGGCTCTGGCAGAGCTCAGTTCCTCCTCACACAAAGAAGCTGATACTGGTCCTGCTGCTGGGATGTTGCCCTTCTATGGCCCTGTCCTGCTCTCCTCATGTAAAGTGTCTCCTCCATGTTCTAGATACTGTATTGGGAGACACAGCAAACCTTCTTGGGAACATCTAGACTACCTGTGCAACCTGAATGTGCTGCAGGTACCACCTCATGCTACCAGTAGTGACAAGGACTCTAGCAAAATGCAAAACTTGCGAAAAATCAGTCAGGAAGGATAGGTAGAGAGAAATGGTCTGTTGTCACCACCTGCAAAGCCATTTACTTTTTGGGGGTTGTCTTGCTGTTGCCCCTCCTGTCCACATGTTATTGCTTTATTTGTGAAATTGATTCACAATCACCTACGCTTCATAACGGATTGATATTCCAGACTTTTAATTGACTTGGTGTTATACTCTGATAATTAAGTGTGCCATTACTTTTTTTTGAGCAGTGTATTTATGGTTGAAATCAAGAAGTATCTAAAATCTAAAAGTTAAAATTAGTGAGACCACAGCTGCCAATTTCAAAATATACAAAAAAAAAAGGCACTGGCCACTGCTCATTGCATGTAGAATGCTGTAGAGCTAAATGAATGCAGTTCCTTATTTCTCAAGGACCTGACAAATTAGAGCACCTTTACATTCAGTCAGACAACAGGCTAAGTATATTCCAGCCTTGTCCATAAGAGCTGGTTTTGCTTTTCAGAATCAGACAGTGGTGAACAACTTATCACATGCCCTGCCAGTCAGTGTTGTTAGTGTGACATGTCACAGTGACATTGTGCCTAACACGTGGACTTCAGGAAAAATGGTACATTGGAAGAGTTTGCTTTTATGTGCCCTGTTAAAGTCACTTGTCAGCACCCTGATATAACACCACAATGCAATGGGAAAGTAAAGACCTGCTTTATAATAGAACTGCTTTATGAGATTTGATATTCTGTAGTCCTGGAAGCAGCTTCAAGTCAAAGTTTCAGCCATTGTTCATGTTTGTATTTATGCTGCCTACTCAGGCTTATCCTGAGGCTATATTCAATTCAATTCAATTCAATTTTATTTGTATAGCGCTTTTAACAACAGACGTCACAAAGCAGCTTAACAGAAGTATATAAATTCTGAATGTAAACTTATGAATCTATCTATCTATCTATCTATCTATCTATCTCTCTCTATATATATAGCTCTATTTATATATCTATTTATTTATATATTTATATATAGAGATAAAGATAGAGAGATGGATAGATATAGATGTATGCCTAATGAACAAGCCTGTGGCGACAGTGGCATGGAAAAACTCCCTGAGATGAGAAGAGGAAGAAACCTGATGGGAACCTGACTCAAAAGGGAACCCATCCTCATTTGCGTGGCACTGGATAGTATGATTCTTCTGTTATAACACTTCTGTTATAGGGTCAAAAAAAAAGTACAGTTATATAATTCAATGTAGTTTAACAAAAAGTCTGTTCTGTCTCAGCTGAGTCACTGAGGGAGATTTGAGTGCAAGACTGTTCATAGTCATTTAAGTCCTAAAATTATGTTATATGTTATAAACCAGTCATGAATCATTATTTGATTGACACCAACATTGTCATCAACACACTAGACCTATCAAAATATATTTTGTCGAAAGTCTTTCAAAGAACTCTAACAAGTTTTACCAGGACACCTACAACAACCTACCAGCTGTCTCTTGTCTGGCAGTATACCTAAGAGGATGCAATTTCAGAGGCAAAACATGGGCACACTTAATAATGATTTGATCTAGTTTTACAGTTCACTGCTCACTGAAGTATGTTTTTTGGAAGTCATAATTTTCAAAAGCATGTTTGCGCCACAAAACGTTTTACATATGCCTATGACTTTTACATCTATAACATAACACTGAAACTATAAAAACTGAGCAATGCCTAATAACACAAGGTTTCACTGATGACATAAGAATGATATGGGGCAAACCATAAGACAGATAGACACCTGCACTTGTGATTTCAGTTTCCTCCACTGTTTCTAACTGTAATAATGTACTGGATTCATGCCATATTTCCTCTAAATGCCAAACTTACTGAAAACCAGAAAAGTTGTAACCCTTTTATTCAAACCAAAAAACATTAAACTTATGGTTCTTTCATCTGTCCTTTTCTGTAATTTGTACTTGGATAATATATGCTTAGTTCAGCTACATTTAGTTTTTAATAAGACGCCTGATCCGTGTTCATTATACCCACAATGCACCTTCTCAGTATCTTCGAAAGATGCAGATTGTCAGCGAAAGGAGCTGAAAATTTAAGACCAGTGTGGAGATCAAATCTAGGGCATGTTTCACTTCTGCGTAATCACCTGTCAAGACGGCAGTTTCAATTCTTCATATCATTCTGTGTATATATTTTTCTTGTAACTGTCGTTGATGCTGATGTTCTCAGTTCCACAAAAATCCAAAATAATCTGCCGTTAACCGCATTAAATCTGAAGTCAAGTAAAAATGAAGTCTCATGTTGATGTGTTTTTATCTTTGAAGATGGAGAGGTTATCTTGGCTAGACCATGTATACCAGTTTCCCATCAGCAACAGTACATTACTGTATCCTATACTAAAGGAACAAATGGTTAAAACATTACGTAGACTTCAAAATTAATTTGAATATGAACTAGAACAGCCACTCTTAAGATAATAATATCAAAATAAATCTTTTTTCCGGATCTATAAGGTATTTGTGAGAATGTTGCATAATAAATTAAGTATATGCCAGCATAGTGTCATCATTTGAGGAATGTGGGCCAGATTATAAGAACAATTTAAACATTGTGATAGGCAAAACAGTGTTTTATAACAGATATGTATATAAACATATAAAGTGATTTTAGCTTCATGGACTAAGAAGAACCTTGACATTTCAGATTGGACGACATGCAGTTTGATGCCCTGTAGGTGAAAGAACAGCTACGGTCAAGTGTTACTCATTAACCATAAACTCACACAAAGGTTCAAAGGGTTGAGTCTAACACATTAGTCTGCATTAATAATGCCAAATTGCGTCATCCTTTAGCTCTCTGTCAGAACTGCTTCAGATATCAGCTTCCTTTTTATACACACTGGAAAAAAGAAACAGCAGGTGAAAATATTCTGAAGTCAAGATTTTCTAGCATTTACTTTTCTGAGATAACCATAAACCAAATATAAGATTATTAAACTTATTTCTGGACACTGATACTAAGCTTAACAAAATCATCTGCCAACAGAACAATACTATTTCAAGGTTGAAATGAGAAGGAAATGTCTAGAAATAGGTTTAATAATGTTATAATAGTAATAATATTGTAAATGTAACTATATATTCAAGATATGTATTTACACTCGATAAGATTTTTGTCTTTTTTTGTTTTTGCAGTGCGAGTGCAAGATATCAAACCAGTTTCCGTTTTTAGCACACAACACAGCGCAGCTCAACAAAGATTACTTTAACACACATCATGAATATGTTAAACATGAGGCTAATACCTGTAATAATAAAACAAAAATGCACTTGAAGGAGAAATTGATTTAGCACCTAAAGTAGTAACAATATGTTCCCTGTAGCTGCTTTGACTGGCTTTGTTGCCGCATGACATGATTAATAACAACGCAGGGCTGCGCTGGCAAACAAAATTAATAAAAACTGGATGTGAGCATGACACAGAAAGTAGGAATATGTTATGCATGCCACTGGCTTGGTGCAGATAAAAATGAGGATATTAATTCGGGTAGCCTCATTCAGGTTCATGTTTACCTTCTCAAAATGGTGCCATGTTGTTCACGTAGATCACCAACTGCTTCACTCCTCCAACCCCTGGAAATCTGATTAGGTCTTAGCTAAACATTCAAGTGACAGCTCTGGTAAATGAAGGATCAATACAGGTTAGCGTATTTACCAAAAGGTGAAAATGGTTGGCACATAAACATAATTAGAGATTAGAGATTTAGGAAGGTAATTTCAACACTTCCTCACAGACTGCCAGTGACAAAAGAGTGTATTTCTTTTCTCAAACACCTATTTCAGCATAAAGATGATATCATTTCCAACATAATTCACATTAGTCATGCACAGGTGATTCAAAGGGTCAGAAAGCAGACAATAAATAATCATTGTGACTACTTCCATAATTACTTTTAAAAGTTTTGCTATAAGAACATTATCATGGTTTTTTTTTTTGTTGTATATTTTCTTTTTTGCATGTTTGTGAATTGCTATGGATCTTTGTCAATATGTTACTTTGAAGTAGTGATTTCTTTCCTTCTTTCTTTCTTTTTTACCTCAGGCTAAGCAGGTAAACTCTATTTGATTACTGAAACACTAATCCTTTTTTTTTTTTTTTTTTTCAGAATGGGTTTGTATTAGAAAATAAAAGAGCACAACACTCAAACATAGTCTTTTAAAGGCTCTTTAACTGTTCATGTTGGTGCCACAGAGAACAAAACCAAATCCACTGTAATTGCTACCATTATGCGAAAGGATCTTTGTGGTAGAACATAAATACTTTATTTGAGCAATGGCCGAAAATAATTAGAAAAGCATATTATGAACTAATGTGTTCTTTTAAAGACACACGTACATGCTCTTTTTTTTTTTTTGATTAGACCAAATCCAATACTCATAGTCACGATCCACAACAAAGGTCAAATTAAAAGACAGCATCCAATGAAGATATTCCATATTCAAAATATGTGAAAATGTGTGACTGTCTAAATCAGGATGTACTAGGAATTAGGAAAACCACAGAAACAGAAAGAAGGCATGGTAAGACTTCACAACATTTCAAAGACCTTTCAACATTTCAAAGTAATTAAGAACAAATACAAAAAAGTTGCACTCAGTTGGTTAGTAAGCTAAAGACAAAATGGGGTGGAAACAGGAACATAATAGCAAACATGAGCCCATGGCGTTTGATGTATTTTATGTGTGTAAAATGTTATGTATTTTATTAACATTTTTCAACGTTTCAAGAAAAATTTGGATAATTGTGTTCAGTAATTTTAAATTTAGCCTCTTTATTACAGATGTAGAGCTTTGTAGTCCTGAACTTTCCACTGACAGAACACACTGCTGCAAGCTGATATTATTTATTTATTGTCCGACTCGTTTTTGAGTAAGTGAAATTTGTATTCAATTCAAGTGACCAGTCAAACACGCAAATGACGTTAAGAACCTAATAATAAATATAACTTTGATAATGGTGGGTTCCATGACAAAATAAAAACATATATTTCATGGACCCCCAGCTATGCTTCACAGAACCGAAATGGGTTGTTATGCTCTATTGTTCTTTTCTGACGTTTACTGTATCGGTTTTGGGTATTTCTCCACCTTCCTTTATTTCTTCCTCTACATCTACCACCACTGCTGTTTCCGTTCTTTATCTAGTATTTCTATTATCATTATCATCATCTGTTATTATCAATTATGTCCAGTCAGTTTGCTGCTGCCTGTTTATCAAACCATATCACATTCTACTCTCTGTATTTCCTACCCTTGAAGGACTTGCACATGGTTCTTTATTTCTTATTCATATTCTCCCTGTATATGATCCCTGCCACTTGGTCATGGATGCTGCTCCTGCCTGTAATTTGCACCCTGCTGCTATGTGCTGGATTGTCTCGAGGGCTTTCTTTTTTTGCACAGTCTGCACCTTGGGTCTAGGCTGATATGAAACATAGCTGTGTTGATTAATCTAGTGCTGAGTGCTGGTTCTTGGGCTCTTATGATTAGTGCAGATATGCCATCCTTCAGTCCTGCCTTTTTCCAGCCACCAATGCTATGGTGTGCATGCAGGGTCTTATCTTTAGAAAAAAAAAAGATGCTGTACAGGTATTCATCCATCCATCCATCCATTATTTATATCACTGATCCGGTAAGGGTTGCGGGGAAACTAGAGCCAATCCCAGCTCACTTTGGGCAAGAGAGGGGTACACCCTGAGCAGGTTGCCAATCTATTGCAGGGCTGGCACAGAAACAAACAATGATTCACACTCACATTCACACTCACGGGCAACTTAGAGTAGACAGTTGACCTAATCTGTAAGTCTTTGGGCTGTGGGAGGAAACCGGAGCACCCGAAGGAAACCCATACAGAACATGCTAACACTGTACAAAAAGCACGCAGTCAGCTGGCAGGTTCAAACCCAGAACCTTCTTACCGTAAGGCACAAGTGCTTACCACTGCACCACCGTGCTGCCCACTCTACAGGCTTATTTTGTTAAACAAGGTATACAAACAGTGTGAATGTACCTTCTAAGACAGTTATTGATAGGGTAACATTATGTACCTTAATGATGCTAGTCTATGTAAAAAAGGATGAGATCCTGAGTGGTACAACTGAAAAGTGTTTGTCCTCTCATAATAAGGTCTCCAAGGTGATACAGGTCTCTGAGGAGATACAGAGACACAGAATGCATTTTGTCTTTCAGCAAAGAGAGAAAACATTACTTTCTACAGCACACACTCATATCAGAGTGTACCCCTGCTATTTTCATTCAGATGAATTTGAAACGCACCTAAATATGCCTCTGCTTCCTCCTTTAAATAAACAGACTACATTAACAGCACATGCAGTTGTTCTTTGTTAGCATGATTGTATAGCCTGAGAATGTGATGAAAGCTTTAACTAATGAGCCAGGAACATACAGTAGACAGAAGTGAAATTACTGTAGTGTTCTTAAAAATGTTAATTGTGTTGAAGCACGGATGAGCACAAGTCTCAATCACTGCTCAGTCAGCTCCAAGTTTTTTTTTTTTTGCTTTCTATTACTGAGTTCAGTATTCATTCTCCTGTTTGTTGTGTGACTATGGAACAACTTGAGAAAAATGTAAATTCGCACAAGCACAGTATACATTACACTGTGAGCTTATTATCCGTAACTGTTCTGTCATAATTTACACTTGTGAATTCCACATGAGCTTCCACTTACTTGAGGTTTAAACATTTAAAAAGGGCATGTAAAAAAATCCGAAGAAATAAGCACGGAAAGAGTTAGCGCATCTGTATTATCAGTTCATTGTTTAGATATTAGATGAGAGTGATGAGAATTCAGGATTTGAATGCTTGTTTTATATATGTTTGTTTTGAGTGAATAAAATGGGGGAAAACTGATTGTTTTTTTTTTCTTTTATAAATTTCACAGTGGATATGAATTGAATGGATGATACACGGATTTACTAAATACACAGTCCGATTCAGTCATGATTCAGTACTGCTGTTGGCGGGTGTCGTCAGTAACGTGTACATATCCCTTGTCATGGCTGTAATATTTCTAAGGCTGTCTTTGCTCAGGCTGGCTAATGTTTGCCTTTGGAGCAGCAGGACATGGAAAATTACTTCAGCTGAAGGCCGCTTAGGACTATTATGGGCCTTCATAATATCTCTCTTCTAAACAATAATACAGAGGAAGACAGTAATGAGGGCTTAGCCGTATTACTCACCATCTGCTTGCTTCCCTCTATCCCCCGCCCCCTTGCTTTCTCATTCTTATCTCATTCAACATTTTCTCCTAAATGTCTCTTTTCCTCTTTCTGCATCAACTCACTCTGTAATCCTATTCCTCGCCATATTTTGCACTGTACAAAGAAAGGATGACTGAATCTGTTAGTCCTATCTGCTTTATTCCCACATGGAAGTTAAACTGTTCAGGCTGGGCTCTTCATTAGACACTGACTTGCACGGGTATAAATAATAACATACTGGACGTTACTATCTAAATTGTACATTACTATCTACTCTCACGGAGCTAAAAAAAGCAAAGGGTTTCTCATTCTGGCTTTGACATTGCCAATTAAAATCTTTATT
This sequence comes from Notoglanidium macrostoma, assembly GCA_030068235.1. NCBI lineage: Eukaryota > Metazoa > Chordata > Actinopteri > Siluriformes > Auchenoglanididae > Notoglanidium > Notoglanidium macrostoma. The sequence goes on along the minus strand of JAQQZR010000008.1, from coordinate 8,574,468 downwards.
ATCAGCTTCTCACATGAGATACTGTTTGTGTAATGAGGGATAAAAATAAGGAGCGAAGGAAATTAACCTTCAACAGCACTTAGGTCTTTCAAATTAAAACTGCTTATCTGTGAGAAATGTGTAAATAACCAACACATTGCTCCTCGTGTTGCATTGGGTGATGTCTTGAAAGTACATTTTATTCAAGGTTTTCTGGTGATTGCATACAATTTTTATAAGCAGTCTTTTACAGTCTGTTATAGTGACGTTAATGTTACATGTACAAGGTCACAGACTGTTTATCACTCAGGTGAATCTATATGAGCAAGGATGGGAAAAAAAGATGGACATTATAATTACAGTTTGGTTGAATCAGAGGTTGTATCGTGTTTCCATGGTGTAGTAGGATTGTGTGGAAATGGAGCGAGTTCCCCTCTCGCACATGATCTCAGACCAGTCATTTCAGTGTAGACTTGAGCGCAATTACTGTGTTCACACATTCCTAAATGAACGGCACCAAGTGGGTAAACGGAGGGGATTTGATTCAAAACATGAGGCATATGTGACATGAAACTTGACTGGAGAGAGACAATTCATTCCACTCCCCAATAATCTCTGAAACTATTTAGTGTGTAGTGTATTAAAGATATCTACTGTGTAATAACTCATTTATTTGTCTTTTCCATTGTTTTCTGTGCTCCTGTACCCTATCTTGTTTGGCGCACTTGGTTCTGTTGAAGCCCAAGGGAAGAGCCACAGGCTCTCAGCAAACCTACATACTGCGTCTGAAATTGCCAAGAGGACCCAAAAATAGCCTCCCTATGGGTTTGCTCTCAGAGGTCCAGTTTCACAGTGCTGCCTGCTACACACCCATGCCATGCCGGATGAAGAAACACATTGAAATTGCTCCCTTCTAATGTACCTATAAACTGATAATGACAGCCCTTTAAAAGTGTAAATGGAAAATGCAAAAGGATCTTGCCTTCGCTGCTATGCTGATAGAGAACAAAGCAGTGGCTTTCAAAAGGGACATTTGCATACAGAAATGAAAGGGGAAAAGTACAGGCTGTGCTGTGTCTAATTCTCTCCCCTGAATGTCTACTCTCTCTCTCTCTCTCTCTCTCTCTCGCTCTCTCTCTCTCTCTCTCTCTCTCTCTCTCTCTCTCTCTCTCGCTGTCTGTCTCTCTTTGTCAATATCTCTTTCACATGTTTTTCTATTTTGACAGATTTCATTTGTCACAGCACCACCTGCACAGGTTCCATGAGGCTGGCTAGGCATTAATGAACACACTTTCTAACTACACCAGTCTAACACGTTCTTAAACAGCGAATTTCAAAATCCTCACACACCTAAAAATATGCTGTATATTATCAGAAGAACTAAGACCTAAATACTGTTCACATATGGGTTAAGCAGATATTAATTTATACAGTATAATATGGACATGCATTAATTACAGTATTAATATTAAAATGAATGAGGAGCTCTGTTTGTGCTTTCGCTGTTAAAAACTTTATTTGAATTTACAATCACACTAAATGTATGGCCGAAGGAAGTCTATAGTCATCATGGGAATTAGACACAGGTAGTTTGTCCTTCATGGCAACCTGAGCCTGTGAGTTTTCTGATTAATAACGTAATAAAAACATTAATAAAACCTCTACAGCACTTATACAACCACATTGTACTTGCCATAGCTCATTATAAATATACTTTACCTTGAAATACAATCAGTAAAATGCTTTAAAAAAATTATTTTTGCATTACTGTGTGAATCCATTCAACATCTCATGCTTGCAACATCCTTTTCTATGAGTCATCCGGTATAGTTACGAAAAAGGTAATTTAATTGTCTCCCACAACATTCATGCACACACGTTCAACAAGAAGCTGCATAATCTGATTTAGCTAAAGATCATGGGAAGAAGAAAAGCAAATTCTGTCACTCTTTTTGCTTTATTTTTTTTTTTAATAATATTGATGAACAAAGTCACTTTGAAAGAATAATCCTGCTACTCAAATTATAGATTGAAAGGTAAATATTAATTAGAAAGTACAATTTTTAAGTAAATCATTATAATGGTAAGGTTCTCATACAATAAGCATGGAAAACCTTATATAAATGAGACCTCAGATGGGTTAACACATTTTTAATGATTAAATGCACATTTTCTTACATTCAATTTTGAAAAAATTATTACAAATAATTTAAATGTTAGCCCATTTAAGGGCTAAATGGCACCCCAGTAATGGAATCAACCAGAGAGTAACAGGTTCTGCATAATTAATTAGAATAAACATGTGAAATTGACTGGAAAGGAACAAGATAGATGGACAAGGAACGAGGGATTTGTTACATTAAGGATGCATCTTAATCTCAAAAGAAGAGGCTCTTTTTCACTGGCATGGCTCCCATGGGCAGGAGAGAAAGAGCGAGTAAAGCAGTGGGCTGTTCAGACAAGCATGATTGAAGATGCAATACTTTGAGGTGGCACTTGCTCAAAGTCAAAACATAACACCAAGAAACCAAACCAGACAGTATTCACCATGTGTCAGCAGTCAGAGACGTTGAGGCCTGCACAGAGCTTCTCCAGAGCATTATTTCTCCTGAGAATCACTTCAGGACACCTATTAACTCATCAGCTTGCACATTTTTTGCACATTCAACACTTTAGGGTGCTATTGTATTATAATCTCTCAGAAAGGTCCAGTATGTATAACCTAACAACAGAGGTCATAGTCAGCCTGTGCTGCAGAAAAAATCCAGAAGAGCTGAGTCCTAGCATAACTAAAGTGCTCTCATCTGACAGTTTCTCCATACAATCTCTTCTCTGCTCTGCACTCGCAAACATACTTGTGTGCACACAATGCACAGCACCTTGTGATCGTTTTTAATGATCGTGCTTGCCGGCTTGCTGATTGCTCAGGTCAGCCACCTCATGCTCTTTTCAACACCAGGGCCAGAACTGACAAAGATATGAACAATTATTATTTTTTACATTAAAAACTAAACGATGTTTATATAACCTAAGCTATTCAAGACCATGCTCTTTTTTTTATAGGCTAGATATGATATCCAGAACAGCACATAGTGCCCTGCCCCCAAAACATGTTCAACCAGCTGCATTTGTGTGTTAAACAGCCAAAGGGTTTAAAATTGTTTGGCAATGTGTCTTGATATCATTTACATGAAATAAATGGTATTACTTTGCAGTATGGTTTCTTAATTAATTCTTGAGAACATACAAAGCAACAAGCAATCAAGTGTTACCATAGTAGTTTTCCAGCAATTACTAATCACTAAAATAAACTATGTTGAATAAAGTGTAATGATTTATTAACAAATATTATAATAGTTATATTAACTATTATCATATTATAGTTAATATATATTATCACATATATAACATTCATGTAGTTAATATTAAGTAATTTTATTAACATTGTATCACAATACTTTCTATGCTTACAAAACCATAATGACTTGTTATTAAAATTTGAATCCCTGCGCCCCTTAACAGGTAAGCGTTATAGTTAATTACTAGTCATTACGTTTTAGTCAACATAGTGATTAGTAATTATTAACTACTATGAAAACACTTACTGCTAAGTTAGTAAGATCTCAATTAAGGAACTATACAGAAAAAGTGATATTAAATAAATCAACAAAACCAGGGCCTGTTACCACAGTAACTCACTTAACTGTCACTAGGCACAAAGAGTTTAGCTATATAGTTGACAGGATGTACACATATATAAATACAGTACATCCATATTTATGTTTGTGGGTGTGTATTTTTCTGTGGCTGTGGCTGTGGCCGCTTGCCCCGTTCCCGGAGGTTTGGAGGCAGGAATGCAGACAAGTGGGTGTATGTGGTCAGTGTGGTAAATTGTGGCTTTCCCTTGTTTTAGTTGATCATTTTGTAGACTCGCAAAAACATCATTTTTAACTTTCCATTGGCTGTAGTCTTTCCAAAAGCTTCTTTCTGAAAGACATTTCAGAAAATGTGAAGAAAGAATTTACAAAAAGGGCAGTGGCCTGCCAATGAGTTATAACTGGATTTTTGGAGCACAAGGAGTGTGCTCATTTTTCTACATGGGGTGGGATGCTGGGGGGCAAGGTAATTCAAGGCTTAGTAATTCAGATCTGGCATGTAGGCAGTTGCTTTTTCCCTTAATTACACAGGGGACTGCCAATTGACATGCTTTACCTCTTCATGCTGCAGTTTCTGCCTTGGCGCAGCCTCGTAGCTTTGTGGGGTCAGCTCTGGCATTGTAGAACCCAGCTGGAGAGTGCACAGTTCCACTTCATTCAAATGTCACAGCAGCAAGAGGCAAGGCAGCAGACAACTACTAAATGCATAAGACTAAGAGCAGTCATGGCTAACCTAAGAAGGCCTAAGGGAGAGAGAGACTATTCTTTAAAAGGTCTTTGCTGCAGAAACTGCAAATGTCATTGTCTAAGCCCCTGGAGATTCATGTAGAGTTCTGTTATGGTATAGCAGAAATACAATACATTCATTAGAGTCCATTACTTATTGTGTCTTGGGAAATAAGGCTAATACAATATGGTAATTGTGTCTAATTTAGTAAAATGATAGGGTGCTGTAAGATACAGTATGAGAACTGATTTCTGAGACACTGTCACTTATTCAGGCACTATGAAGCAGAACAGATTAAGTTTTATTCAATGTGGCAGAGCATGCTGATAAAGCACTTTGGATCAATCTAGAGCATTTCCTTTTACCTGCAACAGCCAACTTTAAATTGGCCAAATAAAGTTTAAATGAAGTACTTGCAGATGCAACTCAGGACAACAGAGGGCAGAAGGCAGTTGTGAGGGATATTGGCTCTGGTAATTGGCAAGGAATTTTCTAGGGTTACATTGAGCTCATCGTCTGAAGCTGGCCGTCGGTGCACACTGAACCATAGGTGATGAAGGGCTTAATGGGTCTATAACTCATTTAGCCAGCCTAGCAAAGCAGCGCAGAGATAGATCCAGTTTCCTGTTTGATGAATGGGTAAATCTCTGTTTTTATGGGAATGGGAGGGGAAAGGAGGGTTTCAGTCAAAACCACTGGACATTCATTTCATGCCGGAGCTAGTAGCATCATTAGACAGAGTCCCCTCTGACTTTGACATCCCATTGGCTTGTATTACAGGAGAAGGATGAGACTCATAAGCTGAGGTGATGGCAATAATGGTTGTATTTGATACAGTAATATTGTGGTCTCTTGGAAACATTTATGACTCATATTTGAGGCACCCTGGATATTAAATTGCTTGGGAAAAAACTAACTTTTAGTGAGTTTACTTTATGTTTCAAAAAGGGCTAGGTTGTAGGCTTTTGGGTGTGGGGTTCGTCCACTGGGTTAATTGTAATGTACTGTACTCCGGGCAGCAAAGCGCTCCGTGCCACATTATCTAAGCATCCTGGTTCAAAACAATACACCTACTTGCCAACTCAGGTCTCCATTTGGTATGTCTTTCTTTAAGGTCTAAACATGTTGGTAATATAAAATGTAACTGCTTTGTTATTTTGGTTCCTCAGTGGTTGAATAAGCTTCCCTCACCAATCTGAATGATGCAGTGTTTCTCTTTCACAAAGGTCTAAAAATCTTCTTTGCAGACAATATCAGGGATAACAATTATCTTGCACTCATTGTTTTATTACTACTTGGTTTATAATGTATTTGTATTTTTTATGCACTTTGATTTTAAAATGTTGTTATCTCATCATCAGCGCCACTCTGCCACTCTACAAACTACCATTTCTTTGAGCAAATAAATCATTGCAGATTCATATTTCACTAAGGTGCTTTGCATCACTGAACCAACTGAAAATGTTTTGTAAGTCACTAAAGATCAGTTAAATAATTACTTACTCTTTACTCAGGGTAATTGCCATTTTATTTCTCAACTGGTAGCATGTAATTTTATGGCCCACAAGCCTTTAAAAAGCCCTGTCATTGGTAGATTTTTTTTTTTTTGTCACATCAGAATGATTTCAAAGTAAAAAAAAAAAGTTAAGCTTTTCAGAAAGGTGCCAAGTGACACCAGATCAACGAAAGATAAACACAGAGGACAAAGTGGCTGTGAAAAACTATTTTGTTTGTAAATGAGCATGAGGAGATTTTACATGTTGAATCGAAAACATTTTATTGTCAATATTCAATTCAATTTAATTCCATTTTATTTTGTATAGTGCTTTTAACAATGGACATTGTCACAATGGCTTTACAAAAATATAATTTACAGATATAAATTTCAAGTTGATAAATTTATGTCTAGAGTCAGATGTGACAGTGGCGAGGACATACTGGGATGACATGAGGAAGAAACCTTGAAAGGAACCAGACTCAAAAGGGAACCCATCCACATCTGGGTGACACCAGATAGAGTGATTGTAAATAATTTCTCTTCTATAACTGTCCTATATAATCAAAAGTGTGATTGTGTAAACAGGAACATATGAGCTAATGATCAACTTATGAGTATGAGCATCAGAGTTATTTTTGAATTCATTATAGTTTTAACTTGGACTCTATTGTGTTGAAAATACCAACTGTTCAGTGATGAAGATGACATTCCAGTGCTGCAGTATAACTAAAAAACAACAACTTGCTTATTTATAGGACAATCTCTTCCCTTAATTCTCTTCCTTCAAAGCTATAGAGAAGGCAAACAATCTCTTTATCAGCAAAGTATATTTAAACAAATGTTATTTAATCTTTATAAGTGATGAAAAATCTAATCTGGATAACAAGCTAGGCTAGTTAGTTAGTTGACCCTTGCTAGGACTGGTAAGAACATTATGATTTTTTTTTTCATATAAGCACAAAAAACTTCTCTTCACCCTTACTTACAATTACTTTACCCTTATTTATCTTACTTCACCCAAACTTATATTATTTCATCATTGCTTATCTTACTTCACCCTTACTTACTATTACTTCACTCTTACTTACTGTTACCAGGTAACTTTAGCATATTTACTTCACAGTGAATGTAAAAATCCCTACTTGCTCCAAAAATGAAAATAAATTTAAAAAGGATACTGCATTATGACAGAGATAATTTGAGTTCTATTAACCGATAATATAAAAGTGTATTTTGGATTTCATTGTGTAACTAAGCATGCATAAGTACAATGTTCTAATTGATCAGATTTAAAAGTAAATTGTGCAGTGCAGCCCAATATGTGTGTGAAAGTAACTATGTGAATGCAGCCATGAGGTCTTTTGTTATGTAATTTCCCTCATAATGATGATTCCCATGCAGGCTCCGTGCCAATGAGACTGACAGCCTGGAGAATTAGATCTATGCACTCAGGGCTTCTGTCAGGTTTCACTGTGTTTGTTCTCCGCTAATGCATTCATACCCTTTCACTGGAGAAGTAATTGGACATTCTAAATGTGAGCTATAGTCTATTGACCACTGTTGCTGTTATGCCCACGATTATGTGTTGTCAGATATCAGTGTCAAGACCATTTCTCCGTGTGTAGCAGACTCCGGGGTGATTTTTTTCAGTCTTTGATACACATTTATTGTGGATTTTTTTTTTTGCATTCATTCATCTTTAGTAACCTGGTTGGGGTTGCAATTGATTCCAAGTCTACCCCCTGGATGATATACTAATCCATTGCAGGGCATCCCACATACATGCACAATATTCACTCATAGCCCAGGGAAACTTGGCAAAGCCAATCCACCAACTTCCATGTATTGGAGTGGTGGGAGGAAACAGGAGAACCTGCAAAAAGCCCACAAAGACATGAAAGAACGTGTGAAAATCCATACAGACAGTAACCTGAGCTCACGACTGAACCCTGGACTGTGGAGCTGGGAGTCGACAACACTACCCACTGCACCACCGTGCTACCCCATGTTTTAAAATAAGAAAATAATCATGTCAGAGAATATTATCTAGCATGTAATAGAAAGTTTCCTTGCCTAAATGTCTATCCACCGAGGTTTCTTTAAAAGTAAATTAGGTATGAAACATGCCTTAAAGACTTGGGAACACATTACTGGGACTACATTGGTGAAGTCATTACAGATCTATAATTCTATGCAATCCTAAAAATGACCTATGATAAGATTGAGGTGACATGGCGTGCTGCTGTTGCCATGCTCCAGAGTGCCAATATCTCCTGCTTGGAGCAAGTGGAATAGTATCATGTCATGCTTTGGACACAATAATATGATCATTTTTTAATATTTGTTGTGCTAAGTGTGAAGAACAGATTATTTGGAACAATTCACTGATTTAATGTTCAATAAATGTATAGCTGCTTTTATGGTCCCTTTCCATTAATGAACAGTAAAAACAACCAATAAATAATTAAATTAAATCATATTTTTAAACTGCATAGCAGTGCACTCTGGTTATTATTTTCTTCCTAATTTAGTCATGGCCACCCACCAGACAGCTCTCCCCTATCAGCTTCTCCCCAGGGAAGGCGAGGGCTATCACATGTTCCAGCCAGCCAGCCGCATCTTTTCGAACTGCTGTACATGCATTGGCAGGGAGTTGCGTAACACACTCTGCTATCCACCCCTTTCCATATGCATGAGCTCTCAGAGACCCATGATTGGCTAGCAGCTCTGTAATTGACAGGGGACAGAGAATATGCCACTCCTCCCTTGCTGAGAGCACAGGCCAATATTGCTTCCTTTGTTACAGATGTCACCCCAAGAAATCTAACAATGTGAATAGTGGTAAAGTGGTATTTTTGAAAGTGTGGCTCAGGTTCTTCTGTAAGCTATTACAGAAAATATTTTTAACCAACTACACTTTCAAAAAGTGCTGGGAACATTTCACTAGCATCAGTGGAACATATGCGATGCATTGTGTAGAACTTGCCACAGGGCTTCTGTAGAGTGCTTCTGGAGGTCTCACTTCATTCACAGGCTGTTATCATAGGATATTCAGAGGAAGAGGTGATGGCAGGATGAGCACAGCACTAATAAAAGCCTTGATAAAGATAATGATAGAAATGTACATGTCCTAGGCTACGTTTGATTCTAAGCTGAGGAAGCTTGTATTTATTGATATCAGTGCAAAGCCTGCCTCAGCAAACTAAACTAGCTAAATATACTGATAGATTTGAGCTCTGGCATAGATTCTACAAATCTATGAAACTGTGATGAACACCATTCTTCCAAAAAATACTGGAGTTGGTATTTTGATGATGACTGTGATGGCTGAAACCTTAACACATATAAGTATCTAGTATCTCTCAACTCAAGTTTGATGTAAACACAGATTCGGTATCTGTGAGGCTTTTTTATGTCATTTTTTTTTATCAATCATTCATTTATTTAAACTTTATTTGTTGGTGTAATGAGTTCTCTGTGAAGGAGAAAAATAGCCTAGATGGTATTGTACACATTTGTTTCAAGATAATTGGAGTCCAGCAAAGAGACTTGTGCTCCTTTGGGAGAAACAGGTGGCCCAGAAAGCAAAAGGAATACTCAACCAATCTGACCATGTTTTCTCAGGTGAATTCACTGTAATGCCCTCAGGCTGGTATTATAATGTGTCCCTTAAGAGACATGTCTGGTTCCTAAACACATTAAACTGCTACTCCAAGTCCTTCATTCCTTCTGCTATAAGGATACTAAATGCTGAGAGTAGTCATTGTAAATGACTGTTACGTTATTTTTAAACTTGATTATTAAATTTTTGAAATATTATTCATTTATTTATATTAACTATGACAAAATGCTTTTATTTAATGCTGCTCATTGTTCCCTTGTACTGACCCATATATGTAGATCTGTTGTGTAGAAGTTGTGTGAACTAGGTAAGCTGCAAATTAATTTCCCTTCTTGGGATCTGTCTGAATCTAAAAACACTGCACAACAAAGTTTTTGCTTCTTGAACACTGTTGGATGTTTCTTATAGATTTTTGGGTGCTGATCACCAATATCACATCAAAATTTACCAATCACGTACCGTTTCAGAGAAATCTTCAGTTTTGTCATGATTTTTTTCTTATATTTGTATCCAAACATTTTCGCTCC
>JAQQZR010000008.1:8546278-8557226 GCA_030068235.1 Notoglanidium macrostoma | reverse complement strand
CACACACACACACACACACACACACACACACACACACACACACACACACACACACACACACACACACACACGTGCAACAAAAAGAACAAACATACACATGCACACCTGCTGCAGTCTGGTTTATTTATAGCTTAGAAGATATGACTGAGGAAGACATACAACAGCTCTCAGAAGCTGGCAAAATCACATCATGGCTTTGAACATAAACACTATATATTTATATATGCTGTATATATAGTCACTTGGTGTTTGCTGAAATATTGGTGAAATGTTGTGATTTTTGAATAGATACAGCATACATTCATAGACTCTGTGGCATTTGCATGAAAAGTGAACAGTACTATGAATAACTGATTTAGAAAATGCTAATAAAACAGTATCACAGATGTTGCCATGGTCTTTATTGATCAAACAATAGCAGGAAAATAGTACAGATAATAATTATGCAACTCCTCTTACAATCTAGAGAAATCTTCAGAAACGTCTTGATCAAACAGAAGTGGAAGCAGAGCATCTTCGCACATGTGGGTGATTTGCTCTCTCATTTGCTATTAGAAGGGAGAGAGAGAGTGAGTTGGTCTGTTGTCTGACTTGATGTGCATGATCTTATTTGAGAATCAGTTTGCGAGTCAGATGGCGTTAGATGCAGTCATGAATGATGCATGGAATGAATCACACCGTTGGCCTCCAGATGAGAGAAATAAAACATATGAATATGAATAAGGAAGCAGTTTTTCCCAGCTCTGCTGCAAAAATCCTGCATTTCATGACCTCTGCTTGGCTCACTGTATTAAAAAAATAATGACATACACATGCACAGATGCAGGGTAAAATCTGCTCAATATCTTTGTGTTCTTGTACTTTATAGCCCATTTAGCTTGAGAACTCCCATAATATAAGTTGCATTACAAAAATCAATCCTGGAATAATAAATCTAACTTACAATTTAATGGTCCATTTAAACGACAAGTTAAATGTATGTTTATATGTCAAGTTATTTATTTATTTGTTCATGTTTTACAGTAGGCTCATTCATGAGGTCCAGTAGCTTCCTGTGTTAAGTAGGGTTATTAAAGATGGAAATGACAAGTCTGCAGCCCATTTAGTATTTTTCTATAAAGCTTTATTATGTAGCAAGATGCAAAACTAGCATCAATGTACAGGTAGGTAGGATATTCAATTTTGCTGGAGAGTCATGGAAGTAGCTAGAGGCCTATACTTGAAGGTCCACTATGTAGGATTTAGGGGTCAATTAGCAGAAATGGAATACAGTATTCATAAGTATGCTTTCATTAGTGTATAATTACCTGTAATTAGTAATCGTTGTGTTTGGACAAACCATTTGGAAAAAACTTTTGTACAATTTTCAGAATGAATCTGGAAGGAAACACCAGATGAAAGAGGAAGAGAAAGAAGAAGAAAGAAGAGGAATCAGTGTTTTCTGGTGTTGGCTAACAAGTTTGAGAACTCACATTTTGAAAAATGGAGGCCCATACATATTATTTGGTAAAGAAAAAGCAAGGGAGTTTGAATGTTGGTCACATTACATTCTAATACATGCATGGAATGGGAGGGGGTAACGCAGGGACATTCAGTTGGTTGCAATCAACTGAATGCTACATATTGGAACTTAAAGTGGCTTTTCTTGGAAAAAAGGCTATAGGTAGAGTTCTGTGCTTTTTTGTTGCCAATCATTCTAGTAGGTTGGTGCTAGTCAGGACTAGTCAGCTAGTCATACCTCTATACTGTATGTGTACGTTCATGCCTCTATACTGTATGTATATATTTCTGATGGATACAATGAATCTAAATATTGGTGTGGTGGTCTGGGATTCTGGAATTAGTTCAGTTTATTTGTCATATGTATGCTAACACAGGGTCAACATTACCATGAAATGTGTTGGACGAGAATACAAACAAGAAACAAGTCTCAAGTGGAGAAAATGGAGGCCTATACAATTTAATTTAACAAACTTAGAAGATAAGGGGAAAGGTTGGTGGGTGGTACAAAGTCATAAATAAGGGGGTGTAGTGCAGACACCAATATTGCACATTAGAGAAAATGACGAGTGTATGTAACAGTAATTGCACATTGAATATTAAATAAAGTGGCATGTGTAATAACAATAATTGCACATGGAGGTAAAGTGTCGAGTTAAGTAAGTGACAAATTAAGTATTACTTGACATTGCAAACGGAAAAAGCAGTTTAGTGGTATGTTGGTAACCAGTACACTGTGGGATGTTTAGCTTCTGGAGTTAAGGAGTCTGATGGCCTGATGATAGAAGCTGTTTTTAAGTCTGGAAGTCCGTGCAGCCATGCTCCTGTATTGCCTTCCAGGAGGTAACACAGAGAACAGTTGGTGTGCTGAATGGCTGTGGTCCTTAATGATGCTGTGTGCCTTTTTCAGGCATCGTTGGAGGAAGATGTCCTGAATGGAAGGGAGGCTCTTGCCAGTGATCTGCTGTGCTGCCTCCACTACTCTCTGTAGTGATTTCCGGCTGTGGGCAGAGGAGCTCCCATACCATACTGTAACACAGCCCGTCAGCAAGCTTTCTATTGTACATCTGTAGACGTTTGAGATGATATTGGCATTCATGCAAACCTCTTCATTCCCCTCAGGAAGTAGAGCCGCTGGCGAGGCTTCCTGACCACAGTGTCGGTGTGTGTTGTCTAAGAGAGGTCCTCAGTGATGTTCACTCTGAGGAACTTGAAGTTGCTGACTCTATCGACTTCAGCCCCGCTGATGTAGATGGGCCGATGTGTCCCCCCTTGTTGTCTCCTGTAGTCCACTATCATCTCCTTAGTTTTGCTGACATAGAGAAGAAGATTGTTGTCCTAGCACCAGTTGGTCAATGCCTTCACTTCCTCTCTATATGCGGTTTCGTGATTGTCTGTAATGAGACCCATGATGGTTGTGTCGTCAGCAAACTTGATGATGATGTTAGAGTTGTATTTGGCTGTACAGTCATGAGTGAACAAGGAGTACAAAAGGGGACTGAGAACACAGCCCTGTGGTATGCCCGTGTTCAGGATCAGCGAGGAGGAAGTGTGGCTGCCTGTCAGGAAGTTGAAGATCCATCTGCACATGGATGACCCCAGTCCAAGATCATCAAGCTTGGAGATGAGCTTTGAATGGATGATGGTGTTGAATGCCGAGCTGTAGTCGACAAAGAGCATTCTCACATATGTATTCCCTTTTTCCAGGTGGGTGAGAGCAGTGTGTGTCGCCAAGGTGATGGCGTTTTCCGTGGCCCTGTTTGATCTACAGGCAAACTGAAGAGGGTCTAATGTGTCGGGAAGGGATGTGCAGATGTTGGTTTTTACCAGACGTTTGAAGCACTTCATTATTACTGACGTCAGTGCAACAGGGCGGTAGTCATTCAGACAGGTAACCACAGTGTTCTTCGGTACAGGAATGATGATGGATGCCTTGAGGGAGGTGGGGACCACAGACTCTCTCAGGGAGAGGTTGAAGATGTTGGTGAACACCTCTCCCAGCTGGTCGGCTCAGGCCCTTAGAGCGCGGCCTTGGAATGCCATTTGGTCCCAGAGCTTTGTGGGGGTTGACCTTTTTGAAGGACTGCCTCACATCAGCCCTCTCTAGGATCAGTGTCGTCGTTGCCTCCCTGTCCATGTGAGGGCAAATGGCAGTTTCATTATTGGCCGCATTGAAATGAGCATAGAAGATGTTGAGCTCATCCGGGAGAGATGTGGTTAGCTGGACACTGACTTTGTTTTTCTTTTTGTAGTCCGTGATGCAGTGTAAGCCACTCCACATGCGTTTGTGGTCAGAGTTGTACTAGTGGGATTCCACCTTGTCCCTGTAGTACTTCTTGGCGTTTTTGATGGAACTGGGATTATGAGAAGAAGTTAAAAATGAGGAAAATCTGGTTTTGACAGAAATTGTGCTTCTCTGCCAGTAATATTTTTTGACATCTCTACATAACTATACATAATTATATTTGACCAAAATAAAAAGAAAATTATTTTATTGAGGTTATTTTCTAACCTTGCCTTGGCTCTTTGCCTGCAAAGACCAGTAAGTAAAGCAGATTTTCTCAGGATTCGTTCAATTTGCTCAAAAATTTTTTTTAGATAGTTATATGTCATAGTGAAGTGAACACAAACTAATCAATTTAGTTTATGATCAGACAACAGATCTGAACATGTCCATGATAAAAACAAAGAAAAACACTTATAGATAAAACGCTGTATAGATGAGAACATTTTAAAATGTCTAACTTACCTAATAAGTATACAATAACAACAAGATATTTAGCTAACAGAATAAATTAATCCACAATTATTTACCCACCAATGTTAGTGTAAACAGAGCTAAGCTAAGTGAAGAGAGATGATGTGGTGTTTAAATGTTGTGAGAGGCTAACATGGATGATGCTGATAATCAAAGTGAGAACTCATTTCCCATTATAAACTTTTAATTCTTTAAAAATTTGGCAGTGTTGTTTTTCCACAATTAGATTAGGTTGGGAATGTAGGTGATAAGTGTGGCATGTTTCAATGGAATTCTAGTGGAAAGCTTTTCCTAAAGTCTGGAGGCATTTACAGCAGGAAAGGACTTTGAGAACAACTCTATATGAATGCCCATGGGTTTGGAATGGGATGTTCAATACTGAGGTGTCGACATATTTGTGGTCATATAGTGTATATGCAAAAGAAAACTACAGGAACGTCTATAGATTTCAGACTTATATATCATAGAAAATACAGTGAAGGGATTTCCCAGGCTGCCATGAATTCAAATACATCCTTTAACATATCAAGCAGTTAGAAAAATTCAAGGAACAGGAAATGACCAGCATTAGTTGACTGGCATTAATAAGGCCCCTGTTTCCCATTACAAACTGGCTATTGTGTACACGTTAGGGAGTTCAGTGCCTCCTCATCATCTCATCTCACTCCATTATAGACTTTCTCTTATCCTCTGGGAATCTTGCCTGGTTTCACACACTGCCCCGGGGCAGCACAGGCCTCTGCCTCTCGCTGATATTTCTGCTCCAGTGGACAGTTAAATAAACGTCCTGCTGTCCCCTGGTGCAACGCTCGACCCGGCTCTACGTTCCAGACTTCACAAGGATTCCAACAGCCTTTTAATTTGGGTCAGATCGATTTAGAAGCAAAGCTGAACATAAAAATTTGACAGCCTTTGGAAAAGCGCATGCCGTTATACTGTTGGCCGCTGCGAGCCTATCAAAGTGCACAATAGGCTGCGGGCGTTGCGGCTCGGTGTGGCAACAAACCACGATGAGTCGCTGTGTGATTTTGGATAGGCTATAAATGTTTACACTGGTAACACGGCCTATTCTCATAACAACACCCAGAGCTACAGTTGTGCAAGGCTCAGCTATGACATCTTGTTTTGCAGTCATATAGCCTTTTTAGTAAGTGCAAAAGGAACTTGTATATGTGATCAAACAACAACAAATCTGAGTGTCTGTGAAAGCCTAGAGCCATAGAAACAATAATTCTCCTGCCCTCTACAGTACTGTATGTTCCCTTTGCTGCTCTGCGTCCTTGGAGAAGCCTATCTGTCTTGATTAGACGTGTCTATAAACTGATGAGCTGTATATATGGAATGGAGGATGGTGTGGCCTAACTCAATGGCTCGTAAGTATGCCAGGACTGTCAAGGCTGACTAAAATCTTGCTTTAGAATCCAGCTTTCTTGAGTGGGCTTGATTGTTGCTTGATAAATTCCTAGATGTCAAATTACACTCATTCAAGAATAAATTGATTTATTTAACCAGTAAAGAATTGCTTTTTTCCCTTCTTGTGGAAAAAAATGTGTCACCATACATGACAGCCTGATATGCCTGAATTTGTTTCTCTTCCTGGAATGGTTTATGTGTTTAGTGTGTTTTGTGTGTGTCCCTGTGGATGTTTTAAAAGGTCTTCACTCTTTTCAACAAATGAAAAGTTTCTCCTTGGGGATATCAAAAAAAAAAACCAACAACAAAAAAAAAAAACCCTGAATCAGTTCCTGTTTATTCATCAAGAGATTGGCTGTTTTATTCTCAAAAGGAATTGCTTCTATATGTTATGTTTCTTCATAGAACGAATCTTTAATAATAACAATGTGAGTTCAGAGAAATTGCCTTTTGGCAGACTTGTTTGCTTGATAAGTGCTTTTTTGGCTTTGTTTACTTCAACTGGCACAGCTTTTTTTTTACCAAACAAAAAGAGGGCGGGGTTGAAATATCAATCGCTGAAGGCGTATAAAAAGATGGCACCCTCAAGAATGACAGTTCTATTTTATTATATCATTGCATGGGTCTTTTGAAGTGCACTGTTAATGTCTGGGTCTCAAATCATATCCTTTCTGAATAACAAACACCAGAGCAGTGGCTTTCTTTCCTTCCCTGTTGGACTGCTATTACAACCTTTATTGTTTTTACCATTCAACGTGTCACCTTGTATCAGCCGCTGTCTCGCTGATAGAAAGGGATCTGAGTGTCACTTAGAATATTTGTCAGTGAATGCATGCAAAGTGAATGGTGTGCTCGTGTATGTGTGTATGCCAGATTGGAAGCATGGATGCAGCGATGTCTTTTTACTGGCTGTATTGATGCGATAGACACAAGAGTGATGGAGGTCTCGCCTCTGTATTGTGGAGATAAGTCTCGCTTGAGTTCTGAATGTGCACAGCCTTGTGCTCAGGCACTGATAGAGCTTCTGTGATGAACTTATTCAATTCTTTAAAGGATGCCTCAGTCCACCCTCTCCAAAGGCGGGGTAGATTGCTATGAGATACTTACACAATCATGTCGCAAGCAGCAATGCTGTGTTTTTGATGTGCAATGTCCCATTATTCCTGGGTGCTGATAGGAACTTAATTAGAAACATAATGGATCTGCTCCACATCAGACAAGGCTAATTAAGGCTGGCTGGAACGCTGGGATAATTGGGTTTTCGCCATAGGCCCTATTCTTGATGAGCCTCCCTTTGGAAGCCCTGGTCCTGGAGGTCTGCAGAGTTGAACGGTCAGCTTGTCTTTAGGTGTGTGGCATTAATGATTCCCCTTCCTGACTCTGTGGAATTTACAGAAGCAGCTAATTTGCACTGAACTCAAAACACAGAGCCGTTTTTTGGTCTCTTTGAAGCTCCAACAAAACTGCATCCTGCTCTCATATAGGCAAACATTAAAAGTTATTTTGTTGTGTAATCCCATAGACTTTCAGGGAGAGGTGAGGATCATGCGATGTCTTGTGTTTGGAAAATTGACATCTTTAGTGCATTGAGCATTTGCATAATATATGTGCCACAATTCACAAGTCTTGCAATTCTGCCAAGTAACTGCTGGTTTATAGTAGTTTTGTGAGCCAGACCTGTCTAGTTCCCTAGGAAATGACACTGCAAACAGCCAAACATGTTTACTGACCACTAACTGTTTCAAAGAAAACTATCAAAAACTTTTTTGAGGTTTAGCTATTTCAATCCATTTACTAGAGCTTCATACAGACAGTAATTGTAACACAGTGTTCCAAAGTTTTCCTGTTGAAAATGGACATGCTGAGAGCCATTCAGAATTCAGCCTTTATGATTCTGAAGATTGTGGCCAAAAAAGATATCCGACTCTCCATAACGGTGTATCTGAACCTGAGTAACATTTAATAGAAATTGGCTTAATGGTTTTCATTAACCATTTTTTCATCACCATCTAATGATTTTAGTCAGTGGAAACCATTAGGCCAATAAGCACTAGGAAGTGGCTCCCTACATACAGTTAATGTTAAAAAAAAAAAAAAAGCCTTTAAGTAGGCTTATGTGCTTGAATTACAGCTTAACATTATATGACCTTGAATAAGTTGACTATGCCATTGTATAAAGCCAGTATTTGCTTTTTTCCACTTTTAAAAAGTGATTTGGTTGACCATATTAGACGTGCTTTCACATTCTAATTGTTAAGCACTGCTGCATTTGAAAGAAGGTTAATTTTTAGTAAACTGTTCTACAACGAAACTTTTTCTGGCCATTTTAGCTTCCTGCATAATGACAGCTCAATGCTAGCAATGTCAGTGGACAGAAAGCCTCCTGTGCACTGTGAATTGGCATGGTTCCCAAGATTGGGAAGCATTAACCTTTACTGTCTCTTGGTTTTGGATGCCCTTAGCTTACTTATTCATACAAAGTTAGCTCTTTATTTTATAAAAACATACACACATGCAACATCACTGTCTTTTGCTCATGTTATCACGATGAATTATGGAATAATTTGTAATGGAAATCAGGGGTCGCATTCACAAAGAAATCTTAAAGCTGAACCTACCATAGCTGAATGTACCTGTCAACGTATGGATGACCAAATTCTGGAAAAGTGGAAATAAATAAAAGAAAAAATAAATAACATATTACTGTACATAAGTCGATTAAACTAAATCTGTTTTAAAAGCAGGAAATCAGTATATATATTGTATAGTATATATAATTATCTTCGACCTTATTTATTTGTGTATTTTATGTATTTATAATTTTTCCCTTTATCTATTTCTTAATTAATTTATTCGGCATTAATTGACTCTTTTATTTGTTCATTCATTGTTGTATTTATTTTTCTATATTCTGTTTTCATTTGTTTTTGATTTTGGAGTATTTGGATTTATTCCTGCATTTATTTGTTCATACTTTTTTGTATTATTTTATTTCTTCTTTTTATTTGTTTGTTTGGTTATTTCTTTGTTTGTTTGTTGCTTTTCTGTTTTTCACATTCAGGCACAGCCTTCACTGTGATAACAAGATAGGACCTTCTGGTAGAGATGGTGATGGTGGTGATAAGAACATCCACATGATTTCGTGATGTTTCGTGATGTCTCTCTGTGTTTAAGTGGTACAACTCATAGCCAATGTATATGGGTGTATAAAAAAGAAACAGAAACATTGACATCTGTGTGTCTGTGTGTGTGCTGCATGTCCATCCTGTTTAACTTGAAGCAGCTATTGAACCTAGAAAGTACAAAACGAGATACTAATTTAAAAAGAGTAGACAACACTTAGAAATAAGCTAACAAGTTTTTGGTTATTTTTGAATGAAAGTAGAGATAGCGCTTCAGTGATGTGGTAATGTGTTTGCCTTATAATCAGGAAATCAGGGATTGATTAGTCTGGCAATAGCGCAATTGATATCCTTAAAAATTATTACCTCGCACAATGATAAGTTTTCATACAAACTGAGTATTCTTAGTGTTTGTGTCTTTATGATGGGAAGGTGATGTAATCTGCCACAGCAGCACCCATGACAGCTGTGAAAAATGGACTGTAAAAAACATGGAAGCAAAATTTCAAAGATTATGTAGTAGAACAGTAGTCTATACTCTATATTTGCGATTTTACTGGAGTTTTTGGAAATACACCATTTCATACAGGATATAATCATTTTTTTGGCTTTGTAAAAAAATTTTAGCAACCAAAATACATTTTTATTATTAATATGTGCACCAGCATTTTTGAAACAATTGAGAAAAAAAAAAAATCCTTGTCTCATTAAGCTGTGGCATCAAGTCAAGTGTCAAGTCAAGTCAAGTGGCTTTTAATGTCATTTCAACCATATAAATGTGGTACATATATGTATATAAGTGTATAGTGAAACAAGACAACGTTTCTCCAGGACCAAGGTGCTACATATAAGACAACACAGAAGTACAAAAGGTGCACGTGTGCAACAGAAAACAGAAGACAACATAAAGTGCATGTGTGCAAATGTGCAAACACTGCAGACATCACGAGACAAGACAGTGCAGCGCTAATCAAAATGTAATGTGCAAAATCAATATTCTGAACAGTGTATTTGTTAGCGCAGCTGGCACAGCGTTAAATGTAATTGCAGTTTAATATTTTTATATCTAAAATAATACTTTGTTGTGTTCATAAAACCTGTCCAATTTAATACATTTCTTTATATTTAAAGTTATAAGAGAAGTGAACTTATATGCTGTTGTGAATCTTTAATTAGCCAAAAAGTTTTTCCCTACCCCACAGCATTAGCGTGACCTGAATTTCTTGTAAGCAACAAATGGAAGCAGCCTGATGATATTCAAGTGCCTAATCAACCAGCACGAACAGAGCAGGACCTCAGAGTCCATGTCCAAGAAAATTCATTATTTTCCCCTTTAACAATGATCAATGTTTGTCAGTGAACATGCTGAGAGGCAGTCTTACCTAAACAGATCTCGCTAGTATGATCCGTGGTGAGAATCGATCAGTCAGACCTGATCAATATGTGCTGAGATAGGATCTGAGAAATCGTATTTTGGGAGAATCTGTGAGCTCATGAGCGAATGTGTGAGAGTGTGTGTGTGTGTCTTGGAGTGAAATCAAGGGTACAAGATTTGGGAACAGGAACAGTGGAGCTGTTTTAATAGCAGAAAAAGCAGGCTGAGAGAAAGAAATGATGGCGCTCTGATGACAGAACAGGCTAATTAGCTCTAATATGTATGGTTTTATGGGACAGCAACACTCAATCATTGTGCTGTGGAACCGAGGGCGAGAATGTTTCTGTCTATCTGATCCTGAACCTCTAAGTCTCACAAAGCTACTGTATATATTGTATTCTGGACAAATACAAAAGATAGCCAGGGTAAGTTGAATAAAAAGAAGAAAGCCTTTATATGTCCTATATACACTACCAGTCAAAAGTTTGGACACACCTAATTCAGTGGTTTACTTTTATTACTTAAAAGACACTTTATGCCTTTAAGTAATGATGGACTGCCATTTCTCTTTACTTAGTTGAGCCGTTTTGGACATAATATGGTTTACTACAGTTGTTGAATATGGCTACTTGCTGTATACCAACATTACCTCAACACAACACAACTGATGATCTCAAACACATTAAGAAGGCAAGAAATCCACCCATCCATCCATTATCTATAGCGCTTTATCCATCTGGGTCGCGGGGAAGCTGGAGCCAATCCCAGCATCTTCGGGCG